>OX336372.1:38862373-39462373 GCA_946902895.1 Fragum fragum
CACAAGACAGAAAATGCACTTTTTCAAGCGAAGAAGAAAACATGCAGTCCATGAAAAGGCGATATTATCATATTATATTTTGACTAGAAATCTATTGTAAGGCACCTTTTTGCTATTTAGAAGAAACACCTTCAGATAGCACCATTTACAATGTTAAAAAGTGTTGTGTCGGCATTTCCGTCTCTTTCATAATCGGTTCAAAGTACGGAATCAATCATTTTTCTAATCGTTGCCAAAAATCAATACCAAATAACAAGCTTCAAAAATATCATATTCCTGATGTCGTATGCGCCCGCGTCAGCGTCGTCGTTGACCAAAAATCCTTGACATTTTCTCATATCTCTACTATCACCGTACCTAGGGACCTCACTTTTCTCACGTCTATTATTTGTAATAAGATCTTTCTGCTGTTCTTATGTTCAAGGTCATTTGTCAAGGTCATGGTCAAATTGGCAACTAGTCCAAAAAGTTGGACATTTCCCCATATCTCTACTTGAGTTATAAAACGCTTTCACTCGAGCGTTGGCATCCACAAAAGGTACTCTTGTCGAAAGTTATTATTGGAAGACTTTTATTCTAAGTTTCGAAATACGACCTAAGTAACGTCGATTTTAGTAATAGGATAGGCGAAAGCATCACTGGTTTGTTTGGCAAAAAAATAATGTAATTGTCTCATAATAAACTATCCAACGTTTTAGAAAATAAAGCGCTATCTGGTAATACAGTAATACACGCATTTGTGCACCGAAAGCTGCGTTTTCAAACATAGTCAATGGTTGTGAAATAGTCGCAATAATGACTATTTATATGAGGATGATTGGTGTCACCAGCGTTTTTTGGAAAGTTGACGTCACTTCCTGTTATCCAACTAAACGGTTAAACATAGTGGAACTGTGTTGGTACCGTTAGAACGGATGTCCGCACACGCAATGACTTTCAATGGTTAATATCAAGTAATCGAAATACTGGTACATTCACTTATTGTATCATTATTCTATATAACGCCGATATTCATTTCAAGTCTTTCTCGAGTAACACTAGTAAAAGTGCACGGCTTTAGAATATCTTTCCCTAGATTATGCTGTTTTGACCCTTGGTGTCAAAATCCGTTGCCTTCTACTCTTCGGAAGACACAAGCAAAGCCTATGCTATGCAACGCTGGAACCAACACATTGGTACCTTCTACCCTATGCCTTCGAAAACTTGCATGAAAGATGTGATTGAATATTACAGGTAATGTCTTAAATGATTATTTGATTAACAACAGTTTAGAATTCTTGAGTTACTACCACGTTTAGAAATAGTTTAGTTGGAACATTGATATATTAATACGAGTGCTGTAGTTTCGGATTTAAATAGCTAAATATGACAACATAAATGTAGCGCCGAATGTATATGGCGTCTGACAGTATTTTAAGCCCCATTTCTTTAGAACGGTTTCCGTTTGTGGGGCTCTGAAGTCGTATAATTATACACTTTTGGTGTAAATTTCCTGTTTGACGCTAGTCTCGAAGTCTATACCAACCTGGTCCCTCCTGGCACAGCGGTCTGTAGCAAGACGGAATTTATCATGATTAAGTTACACACCTATACCGGTATAATGTCCCCTGAGTACTAACGACCAGTTAATTTGGCAAAATTAGTGTTCGCACGCGACTTTGAACAAATAATCACCTGTCTTACATAGTCATTGACAGGTCATACATCTAACTGAAATCAGAATAGTGTATACAGGTAAATTTTGAGATTTTAATAAAACTTCTTAAAGGACCATTACCACTTATTCAGACACAAAAGTAAAAAACTCCCATTAATGGTTAGCAACGCATCCTAAATTATACATCAAGCACGTTTAGACCCTTTTCACAATTTATGGATACTTTTAAAGCGAGGAAACACCGAAAGCGTATTACCGTATCTCCAGTCCATTTGAAATGTATAACACGAGTAAGCTCGACCCTTATAAAACCGGGTTTCGTCAGTTAAAATGCTGCATTGAAGCAACTATCTCATAAATGATCATGTACATGTACATAATTGTGGTTATTTTTTGTCGTCATATTTTCGAACTTTTATCCAGGAAAACATGCCTAAATGACGTAGCTTTATGACTTTGGAAAATTCCAATGGTTTGATGACGTCACAATTATCTGGTTATTGCTATGCATCAAGTTAAAAAGGGAGAAAACATGTTGAAAATGAAGATGCCTATTACAAATAGTTTCTTCATTATCCACAAAGTATTGTTTCAGATTTTTACAGAATTCACCAACTACAAATTCTCGTCCGAACTTCTTTAAATTTGGACGAGTCTGAACAAAATACGTCTGGCAATGGGTTAGTTTTATTACGTAACATTTCAAAGTGGCTCTTCAACAGATTGTGGGTGAAAAATTTCAGCTCTCATTTTCCAAATTTCTAACTACTGCATTTAGACATTTAAAATACGGGGATCAAGCGTATTTTAAAATGAACATTACTTTTCACAAATGAAAAAGGCAAAAAATATTTTGCGTTACGTAACGACAAATATGTCAACGGAATGACTACCCTTATGGAACCGGATTTCATCGGATAAATACGTTATCTTTCACCGCACATTTCCTTATTTGAAGTCTCCATGACGTATTATTTACGTCATTGGTTTTCGCAAATATTTCAGTCGTTATTGACGTCATCCGAATACAAGCGACCTACCACGATACATGCCAATGTTTCAAAGTAGGGCATTATGTGTATTCTAAATTAAATTGAATTTATAGGGAATTCAGTAAATTTGACCTTAAGACAGAATAGTACTTATGAAAATGACATTAATGACTATTTGAAAAGCAAATGCTTTTCCTTCATCAAATTTTCACGAAAACCTGTTCAAGAGCCGCTTTAAGATATTGATCTTTTTTCATTTTTAAATCAGAAAGATAGACTATTCTAAAACTAGAAAAAATGAGCAAATAAAATTCATTTTTTTTGTCATTTAGGCAGTTTTTTTATGAAAGATAATTTACGTTCAATAACGCTTGGAATTTCCATAGAGCTTTTGAATTGCTGTCAGAAGTTGGTTTCGTTATAAAGTCAAAATTTAGGACCGGCAACCTGAACTTTTATTTACATCTTGTTTAAAGCTTAATAGTGGTTGCCGTGGTCAAAATCTTAAAAAGTGCTTTATCTTGCCACTTCCATTAAAAACGCAAGACGAAAATGAATCTTTAAAGATTAATTCTTTGTCAATATAGCAAAAGGTATATATTTATGAATGTTAAAAGGAACGGGTATCTTTAAAAGCTAGGCGAACTTGCGAAAAAAAACAAAAAAACAAAAAAAACAAAAACAAACAAAAACAACAAAAAAATAAACGAGCATACTAAAAGCTGCGTCTTATGTCTATTCTGATTTCGAAGAACGAGATGTGTGTCTGTATAGATTCGTCGGATGGACCTACGTTATAGAGTTGGACCAATTACTAGACGGCAAAATTTAAGACTGGTCCAAATTGAAAGGAGTTGCATACGAAAATTTGAAGTTTATGAAACATTACATTGTTTCCACTTTCTGGGTAGAAAACATTGTGTAAAATGAAGAAATTGCTTGTCACAAGCAATTTCTTCATTTTGCCCAATGTTTTCCCAATTGCTTTCCTTGAGGAGAGTCAAAAAGCGTCATTGCGTTGGAATGGGTTAAATGGTATTTAACGCCGCGTTAATCTTTTTTTTCAGTTATATTACGGCGAAGTTCATTTATTCATGTGCTTTTTTGGTATCACAATCACCAGGCTAGGGGCTTTTGAAAATCTTGCTAAAGAACATAGCCATGTGATCAGCGTCGCGACCTGTATTCGAACCAACAAGCCCCGACTTGGCCCGCCGTCCCAACCACTGAGACACATAGGAACCCGCAATACCTAACAGTTACAAATTTCAGAAAGTTGAATAATTCATCAAACAGTTATATCCTATTCATCTTGATACATAGCGAATAATCAATATTACTATTCTGTTGTCAGAAGGTGTAGGTAATTGATAGGTATATTAATTGTATATTATTAGTAGGCATAATTCTATGGTACTCCTTTTGATTTGTTGACAGAAGGCGCGCGACGCCTTTCGCGTTTCTTAATAATTGATTAGCGTCAATTGCTATGATATAAATTTCAAAAGTAAAAAAATGATTCCGATCAATATATCAGATAATTTATACAAATTTATGGTTGTCTTTTACTTCTTCATTTTTCGTTTGAGAATGAATAGTCGCATCTCTGTCACTTGTCAATTGTTGACAGAATTTGGTATGATTATACTGCGAAGATTTGAGTATGCTTTCATTGGTATTTTCTGCATTAAATCGTGGAATTTGTATACTTGTATACTGTAGGATAAGGACTTTAGAACTGTTCATTAAAATAGGCACTGAGTGGCTTTGTTTCGAGGTTCTTTAACCCTTGTCATGCTGAACCCGGCATATTTCTAACTTGGCATGAGGTATAGACAAAGATGAGCCTGCACATAAGTGCAGGCTGATCTTAGTCTACACCTCCTGCTTGTTTCTTTCAAGCCAGAATTATTTATAAAATCAGTTTTCAAACGAAATATTGACCTTTAAATAGTTCTTCTAGTGATTTCAGTCCTTTGATTTTAGTGCAACCTAAAACAGGATTTTATTCAGAATGACAAAGGTTAATACAATTGGGACACTTCGATATCTAATTAGCCCATTCACACGCAGTCCCGCCTTTTTACGCTCCGCAAGAAAAAAGCTTTGGAATACATCATAGACCATGCAGAAATTGCTTGTAACAAGAAATTTCTTCATGGTCAATACTGTTTTCTACCCCAAAAGACAAAGTTCATGAAAATTGCATTAGCTTAAAATTATCGTCTGCAACAGTTGAATTTTGGACGAGTCAAAATTTTGTTGAGTTGGGAATGGGTTTGTAGACGGATAGCTGCTTCATGTCAACTAATAATTTGGCAGACCAATCAAATCACTCATTTACAGAAGTAAACTTTGAACTGATGCGTCTATGTGAAGCAGTTGTGTTAGTTTGACGACTAAAGCTTGTTCAGTATGTAGCTACGACGCTTATGTCTCAAACCAGCGATTGTCGTTTATTTAAATCCCTGGTCATATATTTTACCAAAGATTTTCGTTTACAATTCAGATCAAACAGCCATATCGAAGGACGACGGGCTGGGCCAGACTCCGTTATTTCTCAGCTAAGCCGTTTCTTCCCATTTTGTACGATTTTCTGTTTGCCATCCACTATGTATGATTCTGTTATTAAGCATAGCTTAACCCGACAAAGTTTAAGACTGTTCCAAATTCAAAGGTTGAAAAGATTTTTTTGTTAATAAAATCAAGCAACAACAAGAAGATTCTTTGTCTTACTGATTAGATGCGATTTCCTTATTTCCAAGATTTCTTTTAAATATATATATATATATATATTTGCTTTTTCTGGTGGGGGATAAAAATGTTTGATCATGAGGAAAATAGGTTAAGTACGATAAATTAAAAGTATGAATATATAAATTCACTTATGATTGCTCACAAAACCATTCCAGTATATTTTGAAATATATATTTCGTGAATTCGATTATCCACCAATTGGTAAGAGACTCTGTAAATATAGGATGGCTACCTGAATATACCGGCATGTTTTGGCTAAAAGAAGAAAGAAAGAAATGGAGAGAGAGTGAGTTTGAATTTGAGTAAATAGAAACCCCGTTTCCATACTATTAATCGTGTCTTTGTATGTTTCTGTCAAGGATTTATGGAATAAATCTTATTCGGTATTTCCCGTCGACTCATTGTTTACATTGCTAAAAGTGTTTTTTCCCTAATCGCTAGGAAATATCAAATAAGAGTTCTTTCCGTCAATTCGTATCATCGTCAAATTATAAAATATAAATGAATATTGACAATCCTAGTAATTCTTAAAAATTGACGCTTTAAAGAGAGATATATTCGTTATTTTGTTATAATTTAATTGTAAGTTTCGTCTATCAAAAACGAGCGATCTGATTGGTCGAAAAAATTAATTCATACCTCCATGAAGAAAATTTTGAGCACGCAGTGATTTTGCATGCTTCCGCACAAAATAGCCCCATACAAAAAGGTATCAAAAGATGTTGGGTTTTTGCTTTTTTCGCTCAATACTATTAAATTATAAGAAATGAAGAGAATATTTTTTTGTTTTCATGGAGGTATGTACCGAAAAACCTAATCACACAATGTATGAATCCGCTTCGCGTATTCATACAGTGTGATTAGGTTTTACGGTTCATACCTCCATGAAAACAAAAAACATTCTCTTCATCTCTTAATTGAACTTTTTCTCTGACACATGTGTTAACCGATTCCCACACGAGCCCTCCTTTTTACGCCTCGCAAGAAAAATGCTTTGGAAAAAACATACTGTATTGAGTAATTTCTTCATTATCCGCAATGTTTTCTATCCATTAAGAAAAAAATCCATCAACTTTATATTGTCGTCCGCGGCTTCTTTCAATTTAGACCAGTCCAAAATGTTTGTCGTTTGGGAATAGGTTAAAAAGGAAGCTTATCAGATACAGGCTAATTTCTTCAAACCCTCTGCAGGTTAATTAATCATAGTTCATGATATGACCTGGACACCAGAACAATAAGTCATCATTAGACGTAATTACCCTCAAAGTACTTATCAAATCAGAAACAAATCTTAAACCGCTTGACCACTTCGTTAATTACTTTTTGACGAGCTTTTTGGACATTTAAGAAGGATTTCAAAATATCTTTTGTTGCTTTTGAATATTGATGGTCGTCCAAGATACCATTTAGAAAATCATGTTTTTGTTTTCCCACCAAATAGATATATTAGAAGTCATTATGACTATTTTGACCATTTGAAAGTTACATTTGGATTAAACGTGTGTTTGGATACATCGTAATGAAGGCCAAGGGTAACATTTTGAAAAAACTCGCTAAACATTGCTTTTATTGATTTATTTATTTTTGATGAAAAAGCTAGTTCAGTGCGTTGTTCCCCATTGCGTTTCAAAATTGCAAAAAATCGCCACAATTACCGATGATTGGAAACAACATAATTTCAGTATGAATACTTTTTGTTCTAAATTAAAACTTCGAAACATATTAAATGACAAATTCAAAACGGTCCTATTAAATGAAATATTCACGTTTTCTGGTCTCCGTATTTTATTTAATATGACGATTTGAATTGTTCGGATTGAAAATGAGACATGCGTGTTCATGTACTAAAAAAAAGTTAGGTGAAAGTTTAAATTTTAGACTGGTCCAAATTATAGATAAGTTGCAACGTTTCAAAATAAAAGAATTAAACAATCTATGTGTTTCTGGGTAGAACAATGTGAAAGCGGTAAAAACGCTCGTAAAAACAATTTCTTGATTCTCAGCATTTTCTCAGACTCTTTCTATTGTATTGTAAAAAAGCGAGATTGAGGGAATGGGTTCACCGACAAGATGTTTGGGCAAACCAAAACAAAGTCCAACAATTTGCTGGTATGTTTGTCGACTTTTATAATCAGTCAAATTGAAGATGACAAAAACATTTTTCTATCCCACTTTTTTTTTAAAAAAATGATTTAGTATAATTTGACAAGTTAGAAAATGTCAAATTGATTCAACCTCAGAGGTGTATATTTATCTACCCTAAAAGATAAAATAAACTTACTCTCCAGGAAACATACATCTGTTTTGTAACAATGTAACTATATGCCTTTCATAATCAATATGGAAAAGATTAAACATTTTAAGGGGAAATAGATATAAACATTTCTTGCTCTTAATTCAAGAATTATTGTTTTGTTAGTTTTGGCCGAAAGTCTATCACATTTTAGTGTTTCAACCTTTAAAAAGAATAATGGTTATAATAACTGACCTATTTGTCCCTAAATAGTAAAAAAAAAAAAAAAAAAAAAAGGAAAACAGCGTTTTAAAACTAAAAACTAAATTCTCCTTTTCAACTTTTTAAAGTAAGATTCCGATTAGGTAATTTAGAATATTGATACTGACATATCTTTGTCTTAAATACAGGTCTTTTTTTTTATTTGTATCCTGCATTTCCATTAGTTAAGAAATTATTGTCAATTTTTTTCAACCTACTTTTAAATCTTAAAAGTGTTTTTTTAAATATATATTTTCTCTTCAATTGCACAACTCAAACGATTGCCTTGTGTAACCTCTATAAAGACATTTGAGGAAGTTAAAAGACATTTTTAATGCCAAATAATATTAATTTCAAATTATGGTTGAAACGCGTGATCAAACAGACTGATGTATTTCTTCTTGCAGTCACAATTTCGCATGAATAAGATGAGATTAAGATTCCCTTCAACATTTTGACAGATATAGTCAATGAAAGAATTAGTTTTATAATGAAAAATCCATCAGAAAATTATATGTGTAACTTACTGTATGCATGCAAATATTGTTAATTTACTGCGATGGGAAAATATAAACCCGAAAAGGACAATACTTGTATGAAAATCTTTCAAGTACACCAAAGTGACCATGCATGTCCGGATACATATAGATTTTTTCTACTTCTCTTATTGATGAACTAGCTTTCAAATATTTTATTTGAATTTATCCATCACATATACATGAATTCAACTTTTACGCTCTAAAATAACGATACAGTTTCTTTGTACAAGACTTGATTTTTTTTAACAACTTGCTTTCTGGCTTTTCATTATTCCCATGTATTTTTTTTACAAAATCGTTTCTCTCATATGGTCCTACATTCTACATTACAATTTTCTTTTTGCAGGAAAGAAATGCATCTTCAAAAATTGCGGTTTTCTCCAAAATATTCATAGAATTATTTTATACCTTTTAAGCCTGTTCTGTAATTAATATTGTCTGAAGTGACACGAATTTCATAAAGATTGTAACAAGTGCTCATTTGTATCAGACTCTATTAAGGCTTTAATTTTTGATACACTAAGGTAGACGTCCATTGACACGGACATCCGTTTTCATGAAATAGGGGAAAAGGAAATTATTTTCATAAGGGGAATGGAACCGAATTGCGACCCTCAAAATAAGTTTTTTGTTACCATAATGCCATAAACATGACAAAGAAATAAGCACTTTTTCGAAATTGAAAAAAAAAAAAAAAAAAAATCACTTATTGTTTTCTTATTTCAGATGGTTTTCTGAAATGAACTAAAATTAAGTTCGAAGGTTAAAAAACTCTCACGATAATGTCTTTGAATAAAGACTGAGGAAACTTGTTTTTTGTGATGTCTGTTTTTTAATCGTTATTTATATTTTAAAGACTGGCTCGATTGATTTATTTTTGTTGTTCTGCTACTCTTTTCGTCTTATCATGTTTTATTGTTTCGCAAATTTCAATTACTGATTGTTTTTCATTATGTCCGGAAGATATTATACACAACTGTGTTAACTGGATATGTTGAAAAATTCACTAAATTTTCAAACATATACATCGAACGTATTCTCACTTTCTTTTATAAATTAAACATTCAAATTGCAGACCTGAAATCAGTAATACTGTTAATATTCTCATTTACGTTTATAAATTGCCAAACAGAATTGAATAATACTGTTGCTGTAAACGGTCACGCTGAATAATTCAAAAGTTCGCGAGCTAATGAAGTAGAAGGCCGAAATAAATAAATAAATCATAACGGTAAAATGAATGAAGGGATGAATACGAAAATGAATAATCAATTAGTTCAATGAATAGACAATGAAAATAAAAATATGAAAATAATTATTCACAATGTACATGTATATTTTTACAATCATTTAAATCGCTTAACAACATTTAAATTGTATCTTTGTTTCTAAATAATTTACCGTTATAAGGTGATATCAACTGATCACAAGCTTCATCTTTTGTTAAGAAAACTTCTGAAATAAAATATCAGGGAGTATTGAATTACGTTTATGGTGCCTCGCAACAAATTTTGAATATAAGCCGTCTATATGACGTTTAGGTACGCTAATGTGCCAATTTTACACGGATAAATGCGTATAATTTCGACCGCGTGATACTTGAGATTTTCACACCTACAAATCATTATATACTTATTTCATATTTCCCTATCTTCCATATTAAGAAGTCACACAGTTGCTTGAGAAATGTCCACAACAATATCATAAATTTATAATACGTATGTTCGATATGAGTGTTAACAAATTTGTCTAATGTATTTACGAAATTTGAGATTGTTTAATTAAATAATGTTTTACCCATATATCTATTATATCTTTTTGAGGTTACATATCTACCAAAGATTCCATAATAGTTCAATGGCATACACTAGTAATTTCAGAATATTGCAACAAATGTTTCTAAAGACAAGAGAAGCCATCAGTAGTAAATCAAACATGGCCTGTATAAGCAAAAATACAACAAAGATAAGATTATTTGCGTGTATAAACGACACAAAAATCATTAAAACCGACCACATTCTAGTACCATTGCGTCATTTTATTGATGGGGTTACAATAAACTTAAATTACTTTGAAGTTTGATGAATTGTAACCGAAATTCACACAAATAATATATTTGTCCTCGACTATTCTGTTTAATACATTAGATTTATCAACATCAAAATCCTTACTTTTCAAAGTCTTGTTTAAAAAAAAGGTTGATACAATGGTTCGATAGCGAACAAGAAGGGCAGATTAAAAAACTGTTTTTCGTACTATGCAAGTATTTCAGAATGATTCGATATTCATACGTGTAATTTGATTTTTAAAAAAGTATACCGACTAAGAAGATCTTTAGAAGGTATTTAAGTAATGCCATATACTCTGGTAACGAATCGATATTGATTCGTAAATAATGCTACAAGGCTTATTAATAACTGTCCAGATATTGATGTAATATTTCGGTAGAAATGATTAATAAAAAATGATTGTAAAAATTAGTTATAATAAACGGTTCCAACGATTTATTCACTTTTTTCCCATTTGAGATTGACTAATAATTTTTTTACACTTTTCTGTATAGTCCGTGTTATTTTATACTTAAGAAAAAATGTAAAAAAGCAAATTCTTGTTTTCTCATATTATTTTCTATATCACATAGGATGGTTTCGTTTCAATTAGCTAACATTTTTCATAGTCGTTTGCGACGTCTTTCAAATTGGACAAATCTAGAATTTCGAAAAACGGGAGATGGTTAAAGATGCGTCTTTTTCGAGGCTTTCATTATGGCTTTATTTTCAATTGAAAGGGCAAGTCTTCTTTACGTGAATTATAAAATATCAGATTTTAAGTCGGCAAATTAAAGGAAAAGTATGTGTTTAAAAATCAAGATAATTATTGCGTTTAGCAATTAATATTGTGCTTAGCCATCAGTTCACACGCAAAAGAGTCAAGGTCGAACTACTAAAGAAAACAGTTTTTTTCACAATAGATATACCCAGAAGTCCATCTTACATATCTTTTTGTATTTAATGGGAACGGAAGTCCCAAAAACATCATATTGGCCTGCACATAACGACCGCGCATAGTTTTTGCGCCCTTTTGACGTAACTTCTTTTAGCATAAAGCATATTTGTCAGATCGCTGACCCCACCCATTGACCTCCGATATCTTAGTTTGACTGAGCGTATAAACGAAAATGATTTGTAAATAAAGCAACACGCAACTAGCTGATTGGTGACCAATTTCTACAGCTTGAATAAACTGTAGTTACGTCGATCCCTCAATTTAAATGGTAAGAATATCTGCGTGTTTGCAATTCTTGAATTATGTAAATGGTCTAGATTGCTCACGCATTATGATTTGATTGACAGCCCCCTATCGCGGTTTCCAAGTCAAAGTTACGACAGAACACAGGGAATGTTTTTAATACCAAATTCTGTAATAGATAATGCGACAAGTCGTCGATCCCAACTCCTTTAAAGAGGTTTAAGATAAACATAACTATTCCGGTATTTCCACCAACATTTTCTGTGACTATTCTTTTTAGCGGAACAGGATAAAACTTGACCGTCCTCCAATCTATTAACCCATTCCAACTCAATCCCTCCTTTTTACGCCCCTCAACGAAAAAGCTTTGGAAAACATTGAGGAAAATGAAGAAATTGCTTGTATCAAGCAATTTCTTCATTATCCACAATGTTTTCTATCCAAAAAGACGAAAAAAAATCAAAACTCCATCAACTTGAAATTGTCGTCTGCAGCTTATTTCAATTTGGACAGGTCTGAAATTTTGCTGTGTTGGAATGGGTTAAGCTGGTGTAATAAGCATCTAGAGTCAATAACATGTAAACAACTTACATGTGCTTGTCTGAATGAATGAATGAACGAATAAGGTCGTCAGCTGAGGTCATTTAGCGCGTTAAAAACGAATGAAGAATGTTTAGTTCATGTAAAATTCGAAGTGATGATAATACATTGGTTAGTAATATTATATCGAAGATAAAAAGGAAAATCTAAAAAATTGCTACATATATTTGTATATTTTTGAATCACTGGATTAATGGCAAATGAAGTATAAAAAAGACTATTAGGAATATTTGTATAGGACTGAAATAACCCAATGTGACCACAAAGGTACATATGCACTCCCCGGACCAGGAGCCACCCATTATAAGTCCCCCCATAGGAAAATTTATATATATAATTTGCGATTGAAGACTTGAACGAATTATAATAAGATCATTCTACTAATGGTAAAAGTATCAACTTATTTTTATGAATAGATGTAAAGGACTGAAATAATCCAAATGTACATCGGCTATCCAAAGAACAGGAGCCACCCATGGACAAGTCCTCCATTGGGAAATAGTTGTTACAGAAAAAAAACAAACAAACAAAAAAAAAAAATAATAATAAAAAACAACAACAACAACAACAACAACAAAAAAAGACCTAAACAACAAAAACTATAAATAGGCAATGCTTAGTTTCAATATCATCACATATTATTTGTCTCTCCGCGTTTAATTCAGTTAAATCCTTTCCCGAACGAACGAAAAAAAGGCCGGTCAAAATTGACATTTGAAGTTAGTGGAATTTAAAAATTATTTATCTTTTATGGAAGGACATGTTTTGGACAACAAAGACATTGCTTGGTGTTATTGTGTGGGAAAAGATTAATACTGGCTTTGTAAATTTGAAAAGATCAGTTTCGGCAAAAGTGAGTTTGTCCTTTCGAATCATTTTTGTTTGATAAAAACTTACTTGATATCTAGAAATAAACGAAAATTTGTACTGTAACAGTATTGTTTAAAATTAAAAAAAATCGAAAAATGAAGTTGATTAACATTTAACATATTTCCACACATTACCGTTCTTTACGCCCTCTTTATAAAAAAAACCTTCGGAAAATTATTTGGACAATGAAGAAATTGCTCGTGACAAGCAATTTCATTATTGTTGACAATGTTTTGTATCACAAAAGATAAAGAGTTCTGAAATAATCGCCCTATTTAGAGAAAATCAAATGATCTTACCTCGAGAATATAAATGTTTATTTGAAAAAAATAAATTCTCAGTTGATTAAAAAAACGTTTTAGTATCAGATCTTGACATCAAATTTACCCTGCTAGTCTATTTTTCTCAAAAATGCGACCTTGCATATATGCTAGTTTAATGGTCTATTTAGAATAACTGAAAAAATGACATTCTTTCAATATTTGAAAATTCAATATGCGTTGTAATATGAAATCAAAAAGATAAAAAATGTAATGGAAACTAAATCATTTATGTACAATGCATATGTATAAAGCTATTGATAAGACCATATCATATATTCCCAGTATGCGTTTTTGATAAAAATGACCAATCGCGGCTGTCAATCTCTGAACCAATCGTCAAATCAAAATATTTTTTTCAGCCCGGACCTGAGCTTTAAAGTCCGACATTGGCCGCCATTTCTGTTAACATTTTATGTTGGTTTGGCGACTTAAATATCGTAACTACGGCTTATTCAAGCCGTAGTTACGACGTTTAGGTCACCAACCAACGATTTTACATTTTGTTATATGCCACTGGCCTCAAAGTTTGCAAAATAACGCCGTTAAAAATCGAAGTGGGATTTTCTAGTATCTGTCATGAAAAAATGTCATAAATACTTGCAACTAGGGAATCTGCTTATCATATCATATCCATTACATTTATAAATATTGTTTGGCTAGTAAAGTTGGACCTAGTTGCCTAGTAAAATTAGACCTTGATAATTGTAATGTTTGACAAATTTAACCCATTCCCACACAACAAAATTTTAGACTGGTCCAAATTCATAGAAGCTGCAGACGACATTTTAAAGTTGATGGAATTTCGAATTTCTTTGTCTTTTTGAATAGAAAACATTGTGGATAATGAAGAAATTGCTTGATACAGGCAATTTCTTCATTTCCCACAATGTTTTCCAAAGTATTTTTCTTGAGGGGCGTAAAAAGGAGGGCTTGAGTTGGAATGGGTTAAACGTGAACTTATGCAAAAGTGATTGTTCATGCTTTTTTCTTTCGTGGGAAATGTTTAAATTTGTGTAAACATTTTGAAATTAGATCATATAGTTACCTTTCTCGAAGTGATGGGTTAAGTTAGATCTCTGCCGCCATAAAGGAATTAAATCATAAGATAATGTAACACTTATTATCAAATGTAATGTAAAATTTGAAAAAAAGAAAAAAAAAAAAAAAAACACACACACACACACACACACCAAAAAAAAAAAAAACATATAGTTTGCAGGTGATTGAAGACCAGCAGGTTGAGCATTAAGAAACTGAAATAAACTACCTGCTTAACCCATTCCCACACAAGAAAACTTTAGACTAGTCCAAATTGAAAGAAAATTCAGACGACAATTTCAAGTTGATGGAATTTTAGATTTTTTCATCTTTTTGGATAGAAAACATTGTGAGTAATGAAGAAATTGCTTTTTACAAGCAATTTCTTCATTTTCTACAATGTTTTCTAAAGCTTTTTTCCTGAGTGGCGTAAAAAGGAGGGATTGAGTGGGAATTGGTTAAGATATGGGCTGTCAAAATGAGCGACAGTGATTCTAAAACAGTCGAAAGGAAAAAAACAACAATAAAAGTGTTTAGATACCAAGTACATGGTTTTGATCCATGAAGTTCAAACAATGACCAAGAAATCTGATCCACGACAACTAACATCTCGAAATCTTCCTTAAATTCTGGAGTTACTTTCTTTCCTTTTTAATGGACAAGTTTGAAAATTGTTTTATCTTGATAAGAACAACGGTTCATGAAATTGATTCGGTCAAAATTGCTAACTGACACAAAATAGTTCTTCAAGGATTCTCTTCTAATCTGGTTATTGCTGTGTGTTATTGCAACGTAGCCCAGCCGCTATGGTGCTATTGCTAATTTGTACATTTCCTATGCCAACTAACGATTTCAATAGATAAGATCTCCTAAAAAGTTTTTTAGAATAGCATTTTATAATAGGAGGTTGTTAAGAAATGTAATTATTCAATTAGATACTTCAAAGAACAAGGTTTTGTGATAGGCAGTTATGTTTCTTTTCAGCATGAATAAATTTGTGTGACCAAATAAGCGATTTCCTTTCCGAATAAATAGGTCAAGACCTCAAACGTCGATTCATTGACATTCTTTGAAGGTATTATTTCTTTTCGGTTAATTGACCGATGATTTTAATTGAATTTGGCAACAATAGCATACATTGTTAACAGTGACCATATTTCGAAGGTATATTTTTGGTATTTGTTCAACAAAATAGTATCTTCTGGTGAATGCAGTACTGTTCTTGGCGTCCATTTATTGTAGAGACACTTAGAACTGTATTGCATTCATCAATGTTTATATTGTTGGCTTTGAAAACAGATAAGCGTAGATAGTATCTGGAGGTTTTGACATTGAAAGAATGGCGCCAAATATATGAGCTGCAGACAACCGTAACTATTCTGATATATTCCAAGTTTCCTATACACCAAAGAAGAAATGGACAAAAGCTGATTTAAAGTAGAACCACGCACGCACGCACACAGACACACTTTCTTGTTCTTCCTTATGTTTATCAATAAATACTAATAATAGTTGAGGAACTACTTACTGCGATAAAACTTGGATGAGAAAAGACTGAATTTTAAGTGAAAGACGACATCGCAGGCGCATTTGTAATGGTCAGAATTCGTGTAGAATTTAAAAATGAAGTGTGACAAGCATCAATTTAGACGTGAAAAAGCGAAGTAAAAATTCCTACACCACCACAAACTTAATTTTGCTATATCTTCTGAACCTTTTTTGGAAGTTTATGTAACATTTCGGAATTAAATTTCAACGATAGCTATAAACATAGTTGTAATGGTATTGAGGAAAAATATATCTAGTTCTGTAAATATAGGATGGGTACCCCTGAATATACCGACATGCTTTGACTAAAAGAAGAGGCCAGAGAGAGGGAGAGAGAGAGAAAGAGAGAGGCATACAGTCTCAGTTTGACAAGCATTATTTCAAGTCAATACTGAAACAATACGGCCCAGCCCAAGACACCATGACTAGTAGTTTATACCATTAGTGAATGATATATGATTTAGTCATTTACACTTTGACGCCGAGAAGTCTCCAACCCTCAGTTAAAAACAAACTGCTTAAACCTGTTACCAGACGGCACAATTTTGGACTGGCCTAAACTGAAAGAATTTGCAGATGACTATTAAATGCTTATCGAAAGTTGGATTTTTCAGCTTTCTGAGTAGAAAACATTGGGAAAAATGAAGGAATTGACAAGCAATTCCTTCATTTTCCTCAATGTTTTCCAAAGCTTTTTTCCTTGAGGGCGTCTCAAAGCGTCACTGAGCGAATTGGTTAAAGACGTCGACGATACAAATGTTCTCACAATTTTGGCGTAGAAAAACAAATTGCGTTATGACCGTAAATTCAATTTAAATCGAGGTCTTGCTTGACATCATACCGTTATAACCAAACGTGACTGGCTTAAGATTGAGCCAATTGAAAAATATCCATCTTGCGCCAACGCATCCATCATCATAAACAGTAGGTTACTTATTAGTTTGATAAAATTGCTAGGCTTTAGATACGTCAATTCAGTGCGGATCCATATTACTAGAGGAGACGGAGATAAGAGACAGATAAATAGAGCTAGGACGAGAGAGATAGAGAGAAAAAAGGGGAAAATGAGAAAATGACAGACTAGAAGAGAGAGAGAGAAATAGAAAGAGAGGGTAGTGAGATAGACATATAGATAAATAGAGATAGATAGATAGATAAATTGAGAGAGAGAGAGAATGAGAGAGAGAGAGAGAGAGAGAGATAGATAGATAGATAGATAGATAGAGAGAGAGAGAGATACACAGAGAGACACAGAGAGAGACAGAGAGAGAAAGAGTGAGAGAGAGGGGGAATTGCTGAAATTTGCAAGAGTTCAAAAGTAATCCATCGTTTTGTTCTTAAATTTGCATGGACGAGAGAAGAATTTTGCTGTTGTTTGTATACTGCATCTTAAATGCGGCTTCTGCTAATGGTATAAAATTTATTTTATATCAACACTTTATTTTGTCCCTTTATCAGGCCACTAAATATTTAGTTAATCCATTGACTTTTTATTCGTCATAAGAAAACAAATGAAAAGTTGTCTAATTCTAAAGCATATAAGGACAAGTGACTAAAATCTTTACATTAAGATTAAGTTTTATTCAAGAAAATGAATAACTAGAAAAATGATATGAAAAGAAGAAATTATGTAGATGTATCCGTAACAACTAGTAATAATGATAAAGGTTATAATTATATCCCCGCAATTGAGGTTTACTGGAAATTACCCGTGTGTTGGTCGATTGTCCGTTTTGTCGGTTCGTCTGTCCTCAAAATCTTGTCCGGAAATGACATCCTTCAATTCAGTCGGATTCACTTGATACTTATCAGAAAGAATAATTAGGCTGTAGATGTGCAAGACCCAAAACTTTGTAAAAATTCTATTAAGGACCACTTAGTTATTGTCCCTGATTTGACTCAAAAAGATTTATCCGGACAACTCCTTTGAATTTTCAGTCCATTTCAATTGATACTTGACAGAAGTGTACATTAGGAGCTAAAGATTGCGAGATGTATTTTATATAAAAAAACCGCTATCAAGAATAAAATAGTTATTGTCCATAATAATTTTAAAAATAAGTTAACGTTGAGGACAACAGAACTCTTGCCTCTAATTCAAAGATGCACGTTCCGCATCAGTGTTGGCATAATGATCAAGGAAACATTGTCCCGTAATTGTCCTTGTGATATGAAATATCTATATCTATCGACATATTTATCACCTTTGATGATAGTTCTCTAGTTTATTATAGTTTTACATATTAAAGATGGGGCGATATATTAAACGAAAACAACAACGACAACAACAACAACACGCCCAAAAACAAAACAAAACAAAAAAACAACAACAACAAAAAAAGAAAAACAAAACACACACACAAAACAAACAAACAAACAAAAATAATAACAACAACAAAGCCCGAATCACATTCTGTATGAATCACATCCGCAACTGCGAAAATTTTAATAAGTGAATTTGTTTCACTCCGAAAAAGTAACAAATAGTCCATTCATCTCGAAAATGAGGATAAACGAAGAAAAAAAAAAAAAAAAAAAAAAAGAAAAACATATTGCCTAATGATACCAATTACATGTACATACATATTATAAAATTTATGGACCTTTCCTTATAAAGTAATGTTTTTTTTATCGGCTGAAATTCTTATTGGAAACACAAGTTACCGGTTAAAGGTTAACGAGGCTTGGCTAAATGGAAAATAAATCTCTTTTTTGTTTGACAATCTAGTTGTTTCTCTTCAATTTATCATAAATTATATATTTTACACTTAAAATAATGAATAATTTGCTGTATATCAGAACATTTTGCAATAAATTTCTCCAATATAGCTTTTTTCCACAAATTTCGTGTATTTATTTTGTTTTTCCCAAGGTAAATGATCAAAAATTTAGCAATTGACAGATCAGCGGCACCGCCCATTGACCTTCAACAAGACAGCTTGAAACTTTCAATAACTTTTCATAATACAATTATTATAATCAAGAACATTTTTTTTTTTGATATTTGGTCAATCTAAATATATCTAAATAATAATCTGTATTTATTAGCCAGCAATATTTAGAATTGGCCCAGGATATCATTTTAACTTACCCCACCCATCCTATAGTACCATATTTCTAATTTTCTTTGAGTTTTTTAAATGATCTAAATTTGATATCAAAGAAATGTGTAAACTATTTGTCAAGACACCTCTCAACCCATTCCCACATAGTAACGCTTTTGACGCTCCAAAGAAAAACAAATGGGGAAACAGTGTGTAAAATGAGCAATTTCTTCATTTTAAACATTTTTTCTATCCATAAAGTCTAAAAAATCTAAAATTCCATATATTTCAAGTTGTCGTCTGCAACTCCTTTCAGTTTTGACCAGTCTAAAATTTTATCGTCTGGTAATGGATTAAGCAATGAAACATTGTCGAACATCTTCTATAAATCTGTGCAAAATTTCTGGGTTATGCAGTATCTGTAACTTAGACAATTCGTACTCATTGACTTAAGTAGTCATTTAGAAAAGATGTTTTTGTCAAAATGACAGATGGATTAACACAAAAGATGCTGTTTCATAGCTGGTTCAATTTTCACGTCTCCTATTAAAAGATAAAGCATACTTTTTTTCACTGTTATCCAATTGGCAATTCACCGGTGTAATTCAAATTACCAGTTGACCAATCAAATCATGCGTTAAATTTGAATATGATATCTACATAGCTTTAAAAGTATATAAGTGGCATTACTTATGTTTATAATGGTGGGTCTTATCGCTGACGCTCAACTGCTGATAGCAAGTTCAAGGTCATGTTATAAGGTCAATACCTACCATAAAGTACGTTTAAAAAAGAAACCGCTATAGGTGCATTATCTGATCGTTTTTATGGATTAACAACCTTCTAACATTTCTGAAAAAAGAAAAAAAAAAAAAAAAAATTATGCCAGAATGGAAAACCCTATAAGTATGATGTATAAGCCCATAAATGATAAACTCACAAACTTTAATGTATTGGTAATTTTAAGCCATATCACATTTAATGAGAGTGCTTCTATTCTGAAACTAGTCCAGAATGCCCTTTCATTCCATATTTTTTTCTCAATTTTACATATGTTCTTACACGAAAAAAGCTAAAAGATGTACATGAATCAATTATCGGTAAAATAATGGCCTTGTAATAAATATAAGATATTCTAAAGCAGCAGTTCCTATGGAACCACAATTAATATATGTAGATTTCTTTGTTTGAATGCGTATAAACACCTCTTCTAACAGTATTTCAGTCAAATCTCTGAGGCTGGGGCTCCTCATAATGGATTCCTGGTATTTGTCATACCAGTACTACCACTATAGCCTTCCCGAGCCTCTATCTGCTCATCCAACCAAGGTTTACGATTGTCCACCCATTGGCGGGAGACATATGTCAGAAAAGATATTACCAACTTCGTTTAGACCCCAAATATAAAACAAAAATGAGAAACCAAGTAGGTAAAACGGCGAGAAATAGAACCGTAACTCTGATAAGGAGGTGGTGCAAACTGGGTCCCTTACGAAAATACGGCGAATATAATAGTTTATATCTACTTTTGATATAACCAGCGAGGATTCACAAACAATATCGATAACCGTGACCTTGATTAATAGATTATAATCAACTGGTTATTTATGACAGGGAGTTTTCATATATCGCAACGTATTCGAGTGAGAGGTTCTTTAAATAAAAAATAACCCGGTTGATAATTCCATTTATTATTTTTCCGAAGGCTTAATTTTTATTCATAATTTACATATCTTACTTTATTTCTGCTTTTCTCATGGCAAATGCTGGTACTAAAGCCATATCTTCCCTGCGAGGAAATGCAAACCGCTTTAAACAATCTTTCGTTTATTTGGTCACAAAAGCAATCAGTGCAAAATGAGGTTAAGAGTGAAGTTCTCAGGAAAGAGTATTTTGTGTTTTTTCTTATCGATTTCAACTCGTGTTTGTTTGCATTTTGAGATTGAGTCATTCGTCATCGGAATTGTTCGCTAAATCTTCGTCATTGACTGTTATATGCCCAGGTGCTTATGACTAAACTTTACGGACGATTTCGTTAATCTCCGTAACAGGGCTAATTTGCATGACTAGCGAAATTTAGAACGCCATCCCTGTCGTCATATTTTCATGTAGACAAACCTTAAATTGTGATGGGTCACAATTTAAAATTTCTTTCATGAATTGTAGGCTTACCACAAACAATTATTTTGAATTTATATTTTCAATCCTCATATTTATTAATACTTTTGGTCCTTGATTATAGTTTTCTTATAATTTTTGTAATGTGTTTTGGCGGATAATGTGGCTTTAAAATGGACGAATGTTGTTTCCAATTATTCCTGCCGACATACTGGAATGCCCAATTCGTTTGGCGAAGGTATTTAAGAGGTTATTACGACCATATTCTGATTTTAATATACATGTATTTGGAATTTGTAGAGTGGGCAACGCAAATACTTTTATGGATTTATATA
The DNA here is from genome assembly GCA_946902895.1 of Fragum fragum. NCBI lineage: Eukaryota > Metazoa > Mollusca > Bivalvia > Cardiida > Cardiidae > Fragum > Fragum fragum. Next base: position 38,883,938 of record OX336372.1, read on the forward strand.
CATGAACTATATCTACGGCCGATAACTTTATAACTTGATAACTTTATAGATTATTTATGGGATCATTCGTGCATCAGCTTGATATTTAAGTCACTAATGCGGACAGAATCGAAACGTATATAGGAAATCAGTGATAGCCCATTCCCTAAAGATCCACTCACTCGAACTGGATTGAGCGGTTGTCATTTGAAATTGCAATATCATCGGATATCGAGCCTCTGTTAGGAGGGTTGGGTGGGGGAACATTGCATAAAACTAGAAAGGGGTTAAAGAGTTGCAAGGTTCGTTATTATTCGAAAGCATATTAAACAGAATATTTTCCTGTTCGCATTATCATGCACGATTATTTCCCTTTATCATATTCTTCTTGTTAATTTTGTAGCCTAGAGAAATTCATTAGAAGTTGAATATTCTGATACTCTCTTTGGAAAAAGTAGTTCCTGATTTTCCTGGTGGAAATTGATGTTATCACTAGTGATGGATAGAACGCTGTGTTGTAAACAAAACGCCTAAGTTGAAAAAATGAAAAGGGGGGGGGGGATTTATAACATAAAAAGAATTTGAAGTTGTCCTAAAGGCTTCACAAGAATATCGGTTAATATCGGAGTTCAACGTTCATTTCCAGTGTGAAAGAATCGTTTGATTGGTCGATTGTTTCTTTGACTGACAGTCGCGATCGGCCGGTCGTTGTAATAGATTGTTCTTATGATAGTAAACATACCCTCCGAAATTCGAATTAATACGTTCAATAATAACAACAACAGAGATATGATAATAATCACGCAGACAACGATATTACCACGGACGCTCAAGCTGTGACAAAACGACTGGCTTTCTCTAAAAACAGCTTGGCTAAGTCATCTTCTCTCGTACCAGTCTTTGTATTTCAATGATCTTTTGCGCTTCACAAATTTATTTCTATTGGCATCTTATCTTAGATTCTTTTAACAAGAAATCCGCATTGACCTTCTTCGGTTGCCAGAGCAACAAATCAAATTCATAAAATCACCCTCCTTCCAAATTGTTCGGCCTATATTTTGGCAGCTTAGTCGGATTGCATAATGTTAACAAAGAAGTAGACATCGAACCAGCCACACATAAAAAAGGGGGGCATATAATTGCTATATGATAATCATGTCTCCTGCAATTTTTATCGGAAACTCGGAATCGCAGGTTCGTCGGCCATGCAAACAGACCTCGGCCTCGAAGAGATTTCGATTTAGATATCAAACGGCTCCATTTTCGAAATCTTGAGGTAAATTTGTTGGTTGACAACTCAAGCGTCGTGAATCAGATTTCACCGCCAAATAAATGAAATTCTCAGACTGATTAACTCACCGTTTTGATAAATTTAGACCTGCTTTCGTTTATTTCTCGCAATTGAACGTCATAACAGCTTCACATTATAATTGATCTCATTTTGCTGCCATGTGACTCGAGTGCTAAACGAAGCGCTTTTATAGACTTTGTCATTAATAAGTCTACAGTCTTTCCCAATACATATTAAAGGATAAGAAAAAAAGTTCGTTTTACGTATAAGATTGATTAATTTTTCATTAAGTGAACAACAATAGCTTTATTTTCTCTCGTGGCTCCAATACTCGGGCAAATAAAGCATTTATTGTCCTCTTAGATAATATAGATCCGTCTTAAACTGAAAAACAAAATAAAACAAAACAAATCATAAAAAAAAACCCACAAAAAACAAAACAAAACAAAAAACAACCAAGCAACAACAATAACAACAAATTATTTATATAGAAACGAGACGAATATCTGTATAATATTTTAGTTTGCAAAAGGCTAAGAGTTTTTTTTTTATTTTCTTATCATTTAGTTTTCATAGACCACATCACAATCACGCGAATGTGTAATTTTTTGCTGCTTGATTCAACAAGGAAAGGAAACAAATGCTCTTGATTCCGAATAATATACAATACATGTAGAGTTTTCATATTTGGCATGATTTTTCCCCAGAAATGTAAGGGTGTTGTTGATTCATAAGAATATGAATATTGATAATTGTCTTGCAGCGGGAGATGGCCACGTATGCAAGGCTTTTGTTTATAAACGATATTTTTTATGTATATGCGTTAGTTTGACGTACGTATGTCGGAACAGCCCGATTAAGTATTGGTCAGCACGTCTCTGAAACTAACGGATTGTCGGTTACTTGATCAATGGAAGTGCACCTATTCGACGAATCAAAATGTTGTGTTTTTTTGCATTTTTCCGGGGTATGGTCTAAGATATATACTAATCACTTGGCTTAAAAAGCAAAATCAAAACAATGACAAGAGCTAACCAATCGGGCGATCGTTGTTAATTTAATCAAACAAAGCATTATCTCTGAAGAAGGAGAATAGTTACCATGGTAAAGGTAAGGTAACCACATCAGTATAATTTGCATTGAGTACAAATTGTTACTTCCCTTAGAACTACTTAATATGAAGTCGAACACTTTGAAAGCTTAATTCATAGTTAATTTGGATTAAGTAAGGATAAACTTGGTGATCTAGTTACAGTGACTGCATGCAAAGTATGATAACATTTTTTAAAATGTAAAATAATGATGATGATAACGATAATAATATCTAACATTCAACAACAACAAAAATATTACAAGAACTTAAAATAATGCTTTCCAATTTCCGCATTGCTTATTGAATTGCTATAATGGTTTATGAACTCATTTAAACAATTTGTATTCAACAAATGTATATCCGTTCCTGAAAAAAGCTTCAAAATGATGAATAATCGGTAGAAGTGTTTTCGATTTTTTCCGAATGCAAAAGTAATTACCATCTTATCTCTTCGTTAATTGTTTACTTGTTGCTCTGCTATACCGATGGTAAATCAAAAGAAAGGCGAAACATGCTCCTTTGATTAAACTATTTCTAAGCAAGTTTACAACGTCATTTTTTAAATTTTTTATTTCGATAGGGTCTTTTTTGTGACTAGTGAATTTCTAAGGGGTTGACAACTGTGATTTATACCTCATAAGCCAGTTGACCCCCTTTAGCTGGAGCAAATTAAGCTATGATCCAGAAACGGTTCGCTTCCTGTCAAAATGTATTAGTCATATATTTCGGAATACAGTCGTACAGTACTGTGAGTAGTTAATGAAAAAAGTTTCTTTTTGTAATAAAGTATGAAATTAAGGTACATGTATTTATCAGAATAAAGACTTCCTATATGCACTAGCTTAGCCGAGAAATATGAAATCACCTTTCTTAAAAGGGCTTTATAGTCCTGCAAACTTTACCTTTCGAATTCTGAAAAGCCTTACAGTTCATTTCTCTATTGATGTCAAAGACCAAGTGGTAAAGGTGCTTGACTGGTGATGTGGTAGATATTGGTCATGGTACATTCACAGACAAGAAACTCAAAAGTCAGCCCACATTTATCTAGCATTATCTTAATTTGGATAGCATCTAGTTTCAGCACTGCCTACCGCCCTCTCAAAGACGTGTGTGAGTGTTCAAGAGCTTAAAACTTCCGTCGCCAACAAACTAAAATGAATTAAAATAAACTAAAGAAATTAAAAAAAGAAAGTTAATTTTGCTGTACAAGTCTGTCTTTGATGGATCTTTGGTATCGGTAATAAACTGCCGAAAATAGTTCCCGAATTATATTTTTGCCTCGCAGAGTCGGAATCGGCAAAATAAGAATTTCTACATTGCGCAGGACAAACCTGGAATTGCACAAACTCCTACTTAGCGAATAACATTCAAAATCAACATTGTATTAATCGACCACTCAAGGGACGGCCAAAAGGTGGTCTCTTAAAAGAATGGTTGCTTAATACACATTTTTGGCGAAGATATGAAGGATTGGTTCTGTTAAATACATAGACTATTACAGAATTCTCGCTTAATCCTATGTTGTTGGAACTCATTAGAATCGTCTCATGGAGACGATTCTAATGAGTTCGAACAACATAGGATTTAGTTATGATTTTACTTTTTGGCGCAATGCCTTACTTCTTAAGAGAGTTTGCTTTTATAAAAGAAAATTCGATTATGGTCGCTTAATTGACGTGGTCGCTCGAGCAAGATCGATGGTATATTATTTGTAAATTGTATAAAACAAGTATCATGAGACCAGCATGGCAGATTTGACAAAACAAATATTTAGCCTAATGAAATAAAGTCGTTATTATTACTATAAATTATTAATTCTACTCTAAAGATTGTTCTCTCCGTTCTACTGATTAGCGCGCGAACTGTTTAACCAGTTGGATCATTTATTTGTGGTAGTAAAGTTTAAGATTGATATTGAAATTAATCTTTGATCTTTAGTTGGGAGCCTGTAAAAGTTACTAACATAACCTTTCAACCCCTTCAAAATTAAATATAAAATGACATTCTGAGTTTTGAAGGGGGACAACAAAAACATCAACAGCAGCAACAACATACAACATCAACAACAACAACAACAAACCTTACACGCAGAGACACACTCGCCCTTTCCTCGCGTTTTGTAACTTGAAAAGGATTGCAGTTATATTAAAGACTTTGATTTATTATAGTGTCACTCCTGTTTAAAGGGCCAACACGTTTTTACTTATGAGACAACTTTTCCTGGTGATCATAGTACCTCCCGAATACCTCCTAAATACCAAGAAAAACATTATTAAAATCATTTTTTTCCCTAAATGTTAACAGATCAATTTTAGATTTTCCAAGATTTAATTAACCTTTTAAAGGAATGACTTTGCATTACGATTTTTTTATGGTGAATGACTTACTTCTGTTTCAAACGTACGTTAAGTGCAATTAGAAACAATTCACTATTCGAATCCTATTTATTCACGAAATTGCTGCAGTATCAAAAATAATAAGGGCTATTCATTTAAAATAGGCCAATTAATTACTGCCTAAAATCGAGTGATCTTTATTTACCTTGTCACCGGACGGTGCCCGGTTACTCGTGAATTTAATCCTTTTATTCACGAAATTGCTGCAGTATCAAAAATAAGACCTCCATCTTAATTCGAAGTCTGAGTATAAAAACAATTGAGTTCAAATACATAAAATCGTAGTCTCGCTCCGATTTTTCAATTTTCGTTTATATATTTGGTACCATGGGCAATACCACTCTTTATAATTCGAAATAGAATCATAAGTTTAAGGGGGGGAAACGAGTTCTGTTGTATGATAGCATTTATTATGGTGAATTATTTCCGATTTTCTCTAAGTTGGCTTTCTTAAAATACATATTTTTAACTTGATGGGATTCAAACCCACGTTGATACAGCAACGTCGCCTAGCCCTCCATAACCGACATCCCTACCAACTGCGCTATAGAGACATCGGGGTTTTTAGTGGCGCAGCTGATAGGTACATTATTGAAACTATTTTATGGTAAATTTAGTATATTTAACACGGAGAAAGAATATTTATCGCGAAATAACATTGATATCTATTGAAAAAGCAGATAATGTTCCAAAATCAAATTTTCATATGAAATTCTATTCCAGAGCCGGTTTCAAAATCGGATTCTGTAAAACTTATCCTAAACCCCAAGATTCTTTTGTTCTATGATCCAAAAATCTAGATGACAACTATTGATCAACATCGAAATTCTTTTCTTTTTCAACCCAATTTAATGTGGATAATAAGATGGGGAAAAATGAAGAACACAACGACGAAAAAGGTCATCGAAATGTTGGTGTAGTTAAGGTATCGAACATTCTAAAATGCGTGTAGAGTTAAGGAAAAAATGTATCGATTTCTATAGAAAAAGTTAAATGTTGAAAAAAAGCCCCAAAACATCAAATAGTTTTAATCTCACAATGTTTTTGATTTTTTTTTGTCCAGAATATGTAGGATCTCGGGAGCATGGTTTCAGTTGTTGCCAGTCTGCATCTTTGTCATTTGTTGCCTATCTGTTAAAACAGTTTTCAAACTTTAAGACCGCTCTTACTTTTCTGCCAAACTTGTTAGCTAATGTTAAATATTACTAATCAATTAGAATGCTCCAGGGAAAAGGCCAAGGCCATTTGATAAGCTCTATGGTGTTTATAAATACCCTGCTTCTGAGAAATTGCTCTGATTTTTGGGCATCAGTATGACGCCCCAAAACAAAGCAAATTTTCTGACAGTATATAACAAACATTTTGTTTTTAAAGTCCTTGTTTAGTATTTAGTAGCAAACTGATGTATGATGTTGAGGCTGGGACTCATTTTTAAATGCCATGGTCTTATTTTACGCGACAATAAATCAGATGTTGTATATGTCAATCAGACTGACAAGCTGAGGTTAAAGGACGTCCACACCTTCTCTCTGTTCCGCAGATCATTATTTGTAACAGATTGTAAGCTAGTTTGTATGGGGCTTTTATTCTATCATATTTCTTTTGTCGTGAGCGAGGATCCCGTCCTTTCATATTCAAAATTGACATTCAAAAACGAATTTTTGCTTATTAACATTTTTTTCCTTTGGAGAACATTTATGTACTTCATTTTGTAAACCAGCAAACTCTTATTTCGCTTATAAAAAAGAAAAAAAGAAAATGAAACTGCAAAGCTGAAAATGCTTGCATGTGTCAGTTTGTGTTTTATTATTTAAGCTCACTGTTATGTCGTTTTCTTCGTGACATTTTTAATTTCTAATCAATTATAAAACAAGCTTAACTAACTCTTAAAGCTTCATTTCCGATTCCAGTTTCTTCTTAAGACGCTACGTTAAACATCTCTTCGAAGATATGGACCACAACATACATACATGCGTACATACATCCAGTGTAAAACTGATAAGCGGTGTTTTGTTATAATCGAAATCATAATGACAAATAACTATAATTATGCTCGTCAATACCATAACTTCTCCCAAGGGTTTTGCCATCGACGGATCGCGATTGTCTATAAATAAATCAACATATAAGTGAAATTACACATAAAGATTGGAGGACAACTTTGAACTCCGACATTGACGGTTTAGGGCTCAAAACGTCATAACCACATCTTTAGTCTGGCTACCAGATTATTCTTGAAGGGAATTAAATCGTGGTTGGATTAGGATGTCAATTAAGTCCCCTAACTCAAAAAAGAAGTTTTTGTTTAGCAATAGCCAGAAACATAAACTTGGATTAAAAAGACACGCACAATGAAAAAAATGTTATAGAATAATGGTCCAAACAAAAATGACCGCGGCCATTCTACCACATCTTATTCAAGTGAAGTAACGCCGTTCAGGTTGTTGCATGTGACTGGCCATACATTTTGAAAAAATAACGTCGTTTAGTTTCTAAATATAGTTTCCTATCGAGGCTATGTGGGAGGGACCAGCGATCCCTCATTGTTCCAATCTATAAAATATTGTTTTTTTTTTCAAGGCAAACATCTGTTTTATTTTTTCATCTTACACGACTGGGAAAAACACACATCATTTTATACCGCAACACGTTTTAAATAATATGTTTGTTAAAAATATGTCAACACAAATTAACTGATTATACATGCTTTGAGCTGTGGAGGAAAGTTTTGATATTTGACGAGAGTTGACGGATTGCGGCTGTCAGTATCGACTTTCGCGATAGACCAATCAATTCATTCACTTAGATCGGAAGTCAACTTTGAACTCCAACATTTGACAACTTTTATGTTAAGCATTTTTTGGCAAGGCGTCTTAAGCGTCGTAACTACAACTTATTCAAGCCGTAGTTACGACGTTTAGGTAGCCAACAAACCATACTGATTTTTGTTACAACTTCCTGGCCATAAATTTTGCCTGTTGGAGCTCAATGGGCCTTGCCAGCGATCTGTCAATTGTGTTCACGTTAATTCTTTTTTAATCTTGTTATTAAAGCTGCATTTTTATCATAAACTACATATACACAAATGTTTTTGTTGAAGAGTTGTACAATATTGCTTATCGATAGCAAAAATATCAAGAAAAGGTATCAATATCGACAGAAAGTATCTTTTTGTGAATCTATAGCCTTATGACAATTTCGACGTTTGGAGAAAATCCGAGGTATCGCCATGCCTAGGTCGTCGTCTGTGTCTGCGTCGGCGTAGTCGTCGTTGACATTTTGTAATATCTCTGGTATTACTGTACACATTTACGTAAAACTCGAAATATGCATTCACTATCAAAAGAGCAATTTTTACCAATAAGGGGGTTAACTCTAATTGCATTTTAAAACGAAATATGTACCGTTTTTCGACTTACTTTGAAATTATACCTACTATCAAACTTTGAACAGTTTGAAAGCGTTCAGCGTTAATATCTGCATGCTGTACTCTTGTTTTCCGAAGTACTCTCAGTACTGGGAGTTTCGGAAAAAAGTGAGAACATTTATCTATATGATAAAAATTTAGAGTGATCCAAATTTAAAGAAGTCCATAGTGTTTCCCAAAGCTTTTTCTTGAGGTTCTAAGAAAGGGGGATTATGTTGGAATGAGTGAACAGACGTAGTTTGGCGTCTTCGTACGATTTAACTGTACCTTATCGTATGCGTGATTCAAGCCTATGAATAAAAAAATATACACCGAAAATATGTTTCCTTATAATTGTTTAGTAGAAGCAATGGAATTGACGAGACAAAATAGTGCTTAGATCATAATCAGAGACGTACGTTTCCAAATTATAAGCACCACCGTGCTTAGTGTTAGGAGCATCTTGTGGTCCTCTTGTTTTTCTTTCATTATTTTTCGAACAAACTATTTCACATTGTAGTCTTCATTATGCAAAGGATTATGTATTTGCATAGCTGAATGCACAAAATGACTCGCTTCTAATGTCAGACGTCAAAAAAACAAAGCCCTACAACGGGTCACTGCGACTGGCATAGCAGATCTTGTGCGATTGCATTGATTGCATTTATTGACAAAATATCAATACCTGGATCAGCTTATTGCAATGAATATCATATGGCGGATTCGCTCATTTCCTCCACAAATGCAATGTAAGTAAGTTTGAATTGTCTTTTTAGCAAGGAGAGTATGGCCTGTTATAAGAAGCGTGTTGTTTAACTCTTTCCAGCTTTACAAGATTTTAGACCTGTCCAAGTTCAAAGGTTTTGCAGACGAAAATTGAAAGTGCATTTAATTTGAAATATGATCATTCAGTAGGGTAGAAAACATTGTGGAATAAGAAGAAATTGCTTGTCATATGAAATTTTCTTTTACTACAATGTTTTCTCAATATGAAATCACAGGGACGTAAAAAACTGCGATTGAACAGGAATGCGTTAATCAAGCTACTGAAAAATATCAATTATCAGCGACATGTAACGATGAGAAACTTTGGCATATATTCTTGCGTCCATCAGGTGCACATGTATTCTAAATGGAGTTGTGTTATTTGGTATAGCCCATTACCAAACGTCAGAATACTGGACTTGACAAAAAAGTTACAGACGAAAGTTTCAAGTTTATTGAAATTTAAATGTATCGGTCTTTCTGGTGAGGAAACAATATGAAAAACAAAGAAATACAGGCAATTTCTTCACATCTATATTGTTTTCATGAACTCTTATCTTGAACGACGTAAAGGTAAGGGGTGACTTTTTCTAGTTATAGAATTGATAAGGTTTTTTCTGTGCTCAATTCATTTAATTTTCTATGCTACTTAATGAATTTCGTATCATCAAAGATTCAGTCGACCAATCAAATCGTCCATTTAGACCAGAAGTACAATTTTAACTCCAAAATTTATTTGAAGGATTTTTGCTGGTAGTGCGACTGAATTCTAAGCTGGAGTTACGACTTTTAGATCGCCAACCATTATTTTGAAATTATGTTACATGTTATTGGCCATAAAGTTGGCAAGATAAAGCCGTTTGATATCGAAGTGGAAGTTCATGTCGAAGTTCCATAGGCGTGACCAACGCAATCAGTACGTAGACATTGACTGCCTCGATGGCTAGTTGGTATAGGTGCTTGATTTTTGATCTAAAGATCATGGGTTCGAGCCCCACCGGCACCGGGATGTGTTCATGGGCAAGACACTTGATAGCCATTCCCAGTCTACCCAGCTGTAGAATTAGGTACCAATGGGTTTAAGCCACATCCTCTCTTTCAGCGATGTGAAAACATCTGGGCTCTATAGGCCAGGGACTTTCGTTGCAATCGAAATGAAATAAATAAGTGTCAATTAATGCAGTCAGTGGGCGGGGCCAGCGATCCGTCAATTCAATCTGTCTACCCATTCCCACACTAGCCCCCCTTTTTACACCCCAGAAGAAAGCATGTTCTTCAATGTCCACAATGTTTTCTATCCCAAAAGTCACATAAAATTTAGAATTTCATCAACCTAAAATTGTCGTCTGCATCTTCTTTCAATTTGGACCGGTCTTAAATTTCTTTGTTTGGGAATGGGCTAAACTGACTACTGAGCTTCATTCTTTGGCATATTTGTATTATAATTTTGATGTTATTACAAAGTTGTCTTTTGCTCCCTCTCTGGATAAAGGTTAGGTTACGCCCCCTGAATCGTCTTGCAAGCGGCCTTTGAATTATCAATACGGCTTATTGTTTCTCGGTGCATGTGACCCTGGACGTTCAAAAGAGGGCCATTTGTATGTTCGAAACATGATAGTACTTGTAATATCTATACTTCCGTCTTGTTTAGGAGTTCACAAAAGTTTGTTTCTTCGATTTATGAACAAATTAAGGCTTTTTATATGTATTAACGTATTTAATATATTCATTCGATATGTTCTGTAAATGTATTTTTCGTATATAGCTCGACTATTCGTACACTGCTGAGGCTTTATGATTTGATTAAACATTTACGAGCAAGTTTATTTTCCCCAAATGTCTTTTTTCTGAGACTTTGCACATTCATTTTGATAAACAGTCGTTTTTGCTTGAGCGACCACCTTTATTAAGCGGTCACTTCAATTAAGCGACCACAATTGAATCCCCCTTTTAAAAGCTCTCGAAAAGAAGTGGTCGTATATGCTATACACATCATACTTAAATCTGACGTTGTTTTAACTCATCAGAATCGTCTCGGTGAGACAATTCCAATGAATTAAAACAACGTAGGATTAGTCGAGAATTCTGTAGTAATTTATGTTTGTAATCGACTCAATCTTTCATTTATTTTGCAAAAAATGTTTTAACCAAACAGTCTCTTTCTCGACTTCTATTTGATCTATCGATGAGTATTCGCTTAATAGAAATTACTGCATAACTTTACACGATCCCCGTAAATTGCAAGTATAATTCTTTTTGGAAACAAGAGTTCAATACTCTGGCACTGATTTTAGTGCAAAAATAGCCGTTTTCGAGACAAAGGGTCATTACTCTGACACTGTCTTGAGTGCAAAAATAACCCTTTTCCAGACAAGGGCTTAGTACTTCGACAATAACTTCATTGCAAGTATGATCTTTTTTCTAGGCAAGGGTTCAATACTCTGATACTTACTTTAGTGCAAAATGAACTCTTTTTCGAGGCAAGGGTTCACAACGCTGACACTGATTTAGTGAAAATAAACTCTTTTTAAACAACGGTACATTACTCTGACAATGACTATAGTGCAAAGATAAACCATTTTCAAGACAAGGTTTCACTACTCTGACACTGACCTTAGTGCAAAAATAACCCTTTTTCAAGACAAAGGGTCTTTACTCTGACACTGTATTGAGTCCAAAAATACCCTTTTTTCAGGCAAGGGTTCACTATTATTTCACTGACTTTAGTGCTTAAATAACTTTTTTCGAAAGGTTCACTCATCTGATACTGACTTGAATGCAAAAATACATTTTTGAGATAAGGGTTCACTACTCTGACACTGATTTAAGTGCAAAATTATCCCTTCGAGGCAAGGGTTCACTACTCCTAATCTGACCTTAGTGCAAAAGTAAACCTTTTTCGAAACCATGGTTCACTACTCTGACACTGCCTGAATTGCAAAAATAACCAATTTTCGAGATAATTAGTTGTTTCTTTGACACTGACCTATTTGCAAAAATAATCCTTATTCGAGACAAAGGTACATCACCTTGATAGTGACTTTAGTGCAAAAATAACCCTTTATCGTGGCAAGGAATCACTATTCTTGATCTGACTTTATCGAAAAAATAAGCCTTTTATGAGACAAGGGTTCATTACTCTGACACTGACTTTCGTGCATCAAATAACCCTTTTTCGAGGCAAGGGCATACTACTCTGATACTGAATTAATTGCGAAAATAACCCATTTATAGACAAAGGATCATGAGTGTGACACTAACTTAATTGCAAAAATAACCCTTTTTAAGACAAAGGTTCACAAACTCCACAGAGACTTAAGTGCGAAAAACCTTTATCGAGGCAATGGCTCATTATTCTGAAACTGACTTAGGTGCAAAAATATCGCATTTTCGAACCCAAGGTACACTACTCTGACACAAATTTAAGTGCAAAAATAACCCATTTTCGAGACAAGGGTTCAATACTCTGACAATAACTTAATTACAAGTAAAATCCTTTTTCGAGGAAAAGGATTCACTACTCTGACACTGACTTAAGTGCAAAAAGAACCCTTTTCGAGGCAACGGCTCAGTACGATGACACTGATTTAGCGAAAATAATTTTTTTTCGAAACAACGGTACTAAACTCTGAACTGAATTTAGTGCAAAAATGTCCCATTTTCGAGACAAGGGTTCACTACTCTGACACTGCATAAGTGCAAAATAAACCTTTTTCGAGAAAAAAGGTCATTACTCTGATACTGTATTGAGTGCAAAAATAACCTTTTTTCAGGCAAGGGTTCTCTAATCTGACACTGACTTTAGTGCCAAAATAACTTAAATTCGAGGCAAAATTCACTCATCTGATACTGACTTTAATGCTTAAAAAATGAACCATTGTCGAGGCATGGTATCACGACTCTTACTCTGACTTAAGTGCAAAAAAAAAAAAAAAAAAATCTTTACGATACAGAAGTTCATATCTCTGACACTGTCTTTAGTGAAAAATATTTTTTTATCTAGGAAAAGATTTACTCCTGTGATACTGACTTAAGTGCATTAAAAACTCTTTTTCGAGGCAAGGGTTCATTACTCAGTCACCGACTTTAGTGCAAAAATAACCCTAGTCAGGATTTCAATACTCTGACACTGACTTAAGTGTAAAAATTTTCAATTCCCCAGACAAGGGTTCACTACTCTGACACTGACTTAATTGCAAAAAAAAAAAAAAAAATCCTATATCGGAACAAGGGTTCACTACTCTGACACTGACTGAAGTGAAAAATATTCCCTTTTTCGAGCTCATGGCACATTGCTTGACTATAATTTTAAGACAAAAATAACCCAGTATCGAGAAAAGGGCTCAATACTCTGACAGTGACTCAATTGCAAGTATAATACTTCTTGGCAAGGGTTCACTACTCTGACACAGTTTTAAGTGCCAAAAGAACCCCTTTTCGAGGCAAGGGATCACTACGAAGACACTGATTTAGTGAAAATAAATTCTTTCGACACAAAGGTACATTACCCTGACAATGACTTTAGTGCAAAAATTAACCAATTTAGAGACAGGGTTTCACTACTCTGACACTGACTTTAGTGCAAAGATAACCCTTTTTCGAGACAAAGGGTCGTTACTCAGATACTGTATTCAGTGCAAATAACCCCTTTTTCAGGCAAGGGTTCTCTATTCTGACACTGAATTAGTGCCAAAACAACTTTAATTCGGGGCAAATTCACTCACCTGATACTGACTTTAATCCTTAAAAAATTAACCATTTTCGAGGCAAGGGTACGATTCTTACACTGACTTAAGTGCAAAAAAAAAAATCCTTTACGAGACAAAAGTTCCTTACTCTGAAACTGTCTCTAATGAAAAATATTTTTTTTTGTCTAGGCAAAGATTTACTCCTCTGATACTGACTTAAGTGCAAAAAGAGCTCTTTATCGAGGCAAGGGTTCATTACTCAGACACCGATTTTAGTGCAAAAAAACTCTAGTTCGAGTCAGGGGTTCACTACTCTGACACTGACCTAAGTGCAAAAATTTCCAATTCTCCAGACAAGGGTTCACTACTCTGACACTGACTTATTTGCAAAAATAATTCTTTTTCGAAACAAGGGTTTACTACTCTGACACTGACTTAAGTGCAAAAATATCCCCCTTTTCGAGCCCATGGCTCACTGCTCTGACAATAATTTTATAGCAAAAATAACCCATTTTCGAAAAATGGGCTCAATACTCTGACAATGACTCAATTGCAAGTATAATCCTAATTCTTGGCAAGGGTTCAGTACTCTGACACAGACTTTAGTGCCAAAAAAACCCTTTTTCGAGGCAAGAGTTCACTACGATGACACTGATTTAGGGGAAAAATCTTTCGAAATAACGGTACATTACTCTGACAACGACTTAAGTGCAAAAATAAACCTTTTTAGAGCGAAGGTTTCACTACTCTGACACTGACTTTAGGGCAAAAATAACCCTTTTTCAGGACAAAGGGTCTTTACTCTGACACTGAATTGTGCAAAATAGCCCTTTTTGCAGGCAAGGTTTACTACACTGTCACTGACCTTAGTGCCAAAATAACCTTTTTTCGAGGCAAAGGTTCACTAATCTGATACTGATTTTAGTGCAAAAATAACCGTTTTTCGAGGCAAGGGTTCACGACTCTTTCACTGACTGAAGTGCAAAAAATATCCTTTTACGAGGCAACAGTTTATAGCTCTGACACTGGTTTTCTTTTAAAAATAATTTTTCATCGAGGCGAGATTTACTACTCTTACACATCCCTAATTGCAAGAAGAGCTCTTCTTTCGAGGCAAGGGTTTAATACTCTGACACTGACTTTGGTGCAAAATATCCCTAGGTCGAGGCAAGGGCTCAATACTCTGACACTGACTTTAGTGCAAAAATACCCCATTTTCGAGACAAGGGTTCGCTACTGTGACACTGACTTAATTGCAAAAATGATCCTCTTTCGAGACAAGTATTCACTACTTTGTCTCTGACTTGAGTGCAAAATTAAACCATTTTTTGAAACCAGGATTCACTACTCTGATACTGCTTTAATTGCAAAAATAACCAATTTTCCAGACAACGGGTCGGTACTTTGACACTGACCTTACGGCAAAAATGATCCTTTTTCGAGACAAAGGTACACTGCCTTGACAGTGACTTTAGGACAAAAACAATCCTTTTTCGTGGCAAGGAATCAATATTCTTGAACTGACTTCAGTGCAAAAATTAATCTTTTTATGAGACAAGGGTTCATTACTCTGGCACTGACTTTCTTGCATCAAATAATCCTTTTTCGAGGCCTTGGCTTACTGCTCATTGCAAAAACAACCCTTTTTTAAGACAAAGGTTCACTACCATCGTAGTGACTTTGGTGCAAAAAAAAAAAAAACATTTTCAAGGAAAGGACTAACTACTCTGACACTGACTTAAGTGCAGAAATAACCCCTCTTCGAAACAAAGGTTCATTACTCTGACACTGACTAATTTGCAAAGACATCCCCTTTCCGAGCCCAGGGTTCACTACTCTGAAACTAATTTTAGTGCAAAAATAATCCATTTTCGAGACAAGGGGTTATTACTTTGACACTGTATTGAATACTAAAATGACCCTTTCTAGGCAAGAGTTCACTACTCTGACACTGACTTTAGTGCCAAAATAACTTTAATTCGAGGCAAAATTCACTCTTACAATGACTTAATAGCAAGTAAAATCCTTTTTTGAGACAAAGGTTACTACTCTAATACTGATTAATTTGCAAAAATATCCTCTTTTCGAACCCAGGGTTCACTATTTTGGCACTGACTTAAGTGCAAAAAGAACCCTTTTAAGAGGCTAGGGCTCAGTACGCTGACACTAATTAAGCGAGAATTAAATCTTTCGAAACAACGGTACATTACTCTGACAATGACTTAAGTACAAAACTAACCCTTTTTCGAGACAATGGGTTATTACTCTGACACTGTATTGAATACTAAAATAACCCATTTTCTAGACAAGAGTTCACTACTCTGGCACTTTCTTTAGTGCCAAAATAACTTTATATCGAGGCAAAATTCACTCATCTTATACTGACTTTAATGTAAAAATAAAAACGAGCCATGGGTACATGACTTCTACACTGACTTAAGTGCAAAAATAACCCTTTTACGATGCACGAGTTAATATATCTGACACTGTCCTTAGTGAAAAATATTTTTTATCCAGGCAAAGATTGACTCCTCTACTAGTGACTTTAGTGCATAAATAACCGTTTTTCGAAGCAAGGGTTCATTACTCAGACATTGACTTTATGCAATAATATCCCTTGTTCGAGGCAAGGAATCAATACTCTAACATAGACTTTAGCGCAAAATTACCCGTTTTCGAGACAAGGGCTCATAACTCTGCCACTGACTTAATTGCAAAAAATCTTTATTTCCAGGCAAAGGGTCACTACTCTGACACTGACTTTAGTGCAAAAATTACCCTTCGATGCAAGGGTTCATTACTCTGACACTGACTTAATTGCAAAAAAATCTTTATTTCCGGGCAGGGGTCACTACTATTACACTGACTTTTGTGCAAAAATTACCCTTCGATGCAAGGGTTTATTACTCTGACTCTGACTTAAGTGCAAAAATAAACGTTTCTCGTGACCAAGGTTCACTACTATGACATTGCCTCAATTGCAAAAAGTAGCCCATTTTGAGACAACGGGTCGTTACTTTGACACACACCTAATTGAAAAAAATAATCCTTTTTGAGACAAAGGTTCAATACCTTTTCAGTGACTTTAGGGCAAAAATAATCCTTAATCGAGGTAAAGAATCACTTTTCTGGAACTGACTTTAGGGCAAAAAGTAATCCTCAAATGAGACAAAGGTTCATCACTCTGACACTGACTTCTCTTGCACTGACTTAATTGCGAAAATAACACCTTTTTAGAGGCAATGGTTCACCATTCTGACACTGACTTGAGTGCAAAAATAAACTTTTTAAAAGCAAGGGTTCACTACTCTTACACTGACTTAAGTGCAAAATTAATCTTTTTTCGAGACAAGGTTTCGCTACTATGACACTGACTTTAGTGCAAAAATAACCCATTTAGAGGAAAAGGGTAATTCCTCAAACACTGTATTATGCCCAAACATGACTCTTTCGAGGCAAAGGTTCACAGCCTTGACACTTACTTAAGTGCAGAATAACCCTTTTCCCAGGCAAAGGTTCACGACTCTAGTACTGACTTTAGTGCAAGAATAATCCTTTTTCGAGGCAATGGATCAAGACTCTTTCACTGACTTAAACGCAAATATAATCCTTTTACGAGGAAAGGGTTCATTTCTCTGACACTGGCTTTAGTTTAAAAAAGCACTTTTTTTTCGAGGCAAAGATTCACTACCCTGATACTCACTTAAGTGCAATATAACCTTTTTTCGAGGTAGGGTTCACTACGCTGAAGCTGACTTAAGTGCAAAATAACCTTTTTCGAGACAAGGGCTTAATACCCTGAATCTGACTTAATTCATTCAGACACTGACTTAGCTGCAAAAATAATCCTTTTTCGGGATTAGTGTTTACTACTCTGACACTGACTTTAGTGAAAAATAAACTTTTTTTTTCGAGGAAAGAATCACGTCTGTGATATTGACTTATGTGCAAATATTATCCTTTTTCGAGAAAAGGGCTCGTTACTCTGACACTGATTTTCCTGCAAATTTAACCTTTTTCGAGGAAAGGGCTCACTTTTCTTACAGTGACTAAATTGCATAAATAACCTTTTTTCGAAGCAAATGTTAACTACTCTGACACTAACTATAGTGCAAAAAAAAACAACTTTTTCGAAGCAAGGGTTCACTAATTTGACACTGACTTAGAAGCAAAATAAATAATTTTCGAGGCAAGGGTTCACTTCGCTTACACTGACTTAAGTGCAAAATAACCCATTTTCGAGACAAAGGGTCATTTATCTGGCTCTGTTTTTAGTGCAAAATAAACCCTTTTCGAGACATGGACTAACTACTGTGACTCTAACTACTCTGACTTTAGTGCCAATTTAGATATTTTTCGAGGCAAGGGTTCACAATTTTGTCACTGACTTTAGTGCAAAATTGATTCTTTTCAGAGGCGCGGGTTCCTAACTCTGACACTGACTTTAGTGCATAAGAATTCCTTTTCATGGCAGGGGTTCATTTCGCTGACACTGACTTTAGAGGAAAATAAACCTACCTTCGAGTCAACGGTTCATTACCCTGCGACTGACTTTAGTGCAAATAACCTTTTCTCGAGGCAGGGATTTATTACTCTGACACTGATTTAAGTGCAGATATAACCTTTTTTACAAGGCAAGGGTTCTTTACTCAATATCGCGTTTCGAGGAAAGGGCTCACTAATCTGGCAATGACTTTAGTGCAGAATTAAGGCCTTTTCGAGGCAAGGCTCCATTAATCTGACACTCGATTTAAGCGCATAATAACCCATTATCGAGACGAGAGTTCATTGCTCGGACACCTAGTTTTGTGCAAAAATAACTTTTTTTTCGAGGCAAGGATTTACTACACTGATACTGGCTTAAGCGCAAAAAGAACTCTTTTTGGAGACAACGATTCATTACACTGAATTGAATGCAAAATAACTTCTTTTCGAGGGAAGGGTTCAATACTCTGTCTATGATTTTAGCGCAAAAATAAACAATTTTCGAGACAAGGGTTCATTATTTTGAAACTGATTTAATTGCATCCCCTTTTTTCGAGGCAAGGGTTAACTATTATTTCACTGACTTTAGTGCAAAAGTAACGGCAAGGGCTCTCTATACTGATATTTACATTAGTGAAGAAATAACCCTTTTTAAGACAAAGGTTCATTACTCTGATATTGACTTTAGTGAAAAGTTGTTTTCATTTTCGAGGTAAGGACTAATTACATTGCAATTAGAACTCTTCTTCCAGGCAGGGGTTTATTACGCTGAGACTAACTTTATTTCAAAAGTAACTCATCCTCGTGACAACGTTTCATAACTCTGACACTGACTTAAGTGCAAGATAACTCTTTTTTGAGGCAGGGGTTAATAAGTCTGACACTGACTTAAGTCCAGAAATAGCCTGTTCTTTCGAGGCAAGGGTTCATTACTCTGAAACTGACTGGAGTGTAAAAATAACCCTTTTCCGAGACAACGGTATATTACTCTGACACTGACTTTAGTGCAAAAAACCCTTTTCTAGACAGGGTTGTATTACTCTGACACTAATTAAAGTGAAGAAATAACATTTTTTTCGAGACAAGATTTCACTACTTTGACACTGATTTTAGTGCAAATATCGAGAGTTTTTTTTATCTTACCCCTCAATATAGTCATTTTCAATCATTTTCGAGGCAAGGGTTCATTACTGTGTCTTTGATTTCGGTGCAAAAATAATCCTTTTTCGAGACTACGGATAATTACATTGACAATGCTTGAATTACAAAATAATCCATTTTCGAGGCAAGGGTTCACTACTCTTTCACTGACTTAAGTGCAAAAATATTTTTTAGACACAAGAGTTCACTACTCTGACACTTTGGTGCAAAAATAACCCTTTTCCAGGCAAGAATTCTCTACTCTGACACTGACTTTAGAGCAGAAATAACCCTTTTCGAGGCAAGGGTTCACTACTCTTACACTGACTTAAGTTTGAAATAACCCTCTTTCGGGGCATGGGTTCACTACTCTGAAATCGAATTTTGTGCAGAAATATCCCTTTTTCCAGCAAAGCGTTCGTTACTCTGGAACTGACTAAAGTGCACAAATAACCCTTTTTCGAACCAAGTGTTCACTACTCTGATACTGACTTTAGTGCAAAACAACCCCTTTTCGAGGCAATTGTTAAGTGCTCTAACACTGACTTTATTGCAAAAATAACTCCTTTTCGAGGCAAGGGTTCATTACTTTAAAACTGACTTGAGTGCAAATATAACTCATTTTCTAAGTATCAGAAATAAACATTTTTCCAGCCAAGGGTTCGTAACTCTGAAACTGGCTTTAGTGCAGAAATAAGCCTTTTTCGAGGCCAGTTTTCATTACACTGATACTTACTTTAGAGCAATAATAACCCTCCTTCGAGGAGAGGACTAACTACTCTTATATTGATTTTAAGAGGCAAGGGTTCAGTGCTCTGACACCAACTTTAGTGCAAATATAACTTTTTCGAGGCAAGGATTCACTACTCAGATACTGACTTTAGTGACTTTAGTGCAAATATAACCCTGTTTCGCGGCAAGGGTTCATTACTCTGACACTAATTTTAGCCCATAAATGACTCTTTTTTGAGGCAAGGGTTCACTACTTTGATACTGTCTTAAGTGCGAAAATGACTTTTTTTTCGAGCCAACGGTTAATTAGTCTGACATTGACTTTAGTGAAATATTACTCTTTTCGGAACAGGGGTTTATTACTTTGACACTGACTTAAGTCCAAAAATAACGCCTTTTCGAGGCAATTAATCACATCTCTTACACTGACTTAAGTGCAAAATAACTTTTTTCGTGGCAAAGATTTACTGCTCTGATACTGACTTTAGTGCAATTAGAACTCTTTTTCGTCGCAAGGGTTCATTACTCTGACTTTAGTGTGAAAATAACCCATTTTCAAGACAACGATTCATTGCTCTGATACTGACTTGAGGGCACAATTAACATTTCTCGTGAGGCAAGGACTCACTACTCAGACACTGACTTAAGTGCAAAATTAATCTTTTTTCGAGGCAAGGGTTCATAGCTCTGACAAAGACTTTTTCAGAAATAATCCATTTTCGAGGCAAGGGTTCATTACTCTGACAAAAATTTTAGTGCAGAAATAATCCATTTTCGAGACAAGGGTTCATTACTCTGACACAGCTTTGATTTCATAAATAACCCCTTTTAGAGGCGAGGGTTCACTGCTATTTCACTGACTTTTGTGCAAAATAAGCCTTTTTCGAGGCAAGGGTTCCCTTCTCTGAAACAGACTTTGGTTCAGAAATAACATTTTTTCAAGGCAAGCGTTCACTACTTTGACACTGACCTTAGTGCAGAAATATTGCCTTTTCGAGGCAACGTCTTACTAATCTGACACTGACTTAGAACACCCTTTATCGAGGCAAGTGTTCCTACTCTGACACAGAATTAAGTTTAAAATAACCCTTTTTCGATGCAAGGGTTCGCTACTCTGACACTGACTTAAGTGAAAAATTAAATTTTTTTCCAGGCAAGGTTTGTTATTCGGACACTGACTAAAGTGCAAAAATAACGCTTTTTCGAAACAAGGGTTCACAACTCTGATACCGTGCAAAAAAACAACAAAAAAACAACATTTTTCGAGGCAAGGGTTCGGTACTCTTACACTGACTGTAGTGCAAAAATAACCCTTTTTCGATTCAAGGATTGACTTCTTTGATACCCAATTGAGAACAAAAATAATTGTTTTTCGAGGCATTTGTTCATAACTCTGACACTGACTGTAGTGCAAAATAACCCCTTTTCGAGGCATGGCTTCATTACTCTAACACTGATTTAAGCGTAAAAATTACCTACTTTCGAGACGAGGGCTCATTACTTTTACACTGTATCAATTACAAAAATAACCCTTTTTGAAGGCAAGGGTTAACTGCCTTGATACTGATTTCAGTGCCAAAATAACTTTTTTTGAGGCAAGGGTACATCACTGATTTTGGTGCAAAAAGAATTCTTTTTCCAGACAAGGATTCTTTTCACTGACCCTGATTTTAGTGTAGAATTAACCCATTTATCTTGCAAGGGTTCATTACTCTGAAAATGACTTTAGGACAAAAATAACCCTTTTCCAGGCAAGGGTTCACTACTCTGATACTGACTTAGTGCCAAAATAACTTTTTTTCGAGGCAAGGGTACATTACTCTGACACTGACTTTAGCTAAAAAATAACTCTTTTTCGACTTAAAGGCTCACTACTCTGACACTGACTTTCGTGCAAAAAAGGCTCTTTTTCGAGGCAAGGGTTCACTTTTCTGACACTGACTTTAGTTAAAAAATTAACCTTTTACGGGGTAAGGGTTCATTACTCTGATACTGATTTTAGTGCAAATATTATCCTTTTTCGCGGCACTGGCACTGATTTTAGTGCAAATATTATCGTTTTTCGACTTACGGTTTTGATTTACGTTTTACGGTCACATTTTTCAACATGTCACCGTGAGGAAACTTTTTGCATACGTTAAGGGTCAAATTTTCAGTTCAAAGATTTATTTCTCTGATATTCTATTAAGTTGCCCTTTGATCTTTTTCGACTAAGAAATTCCTGAAAAAAAAGACCCCAACAAACAAACAGACAAAAAACAAAAACAAACAAACAAAAACAACAACAACAACAACAAATGTGCAGGTCGGTGTAAAATGATAGATATTTTCAAATACTCAAGCTTTTGCTTTGAAACTGTGCACATATATTTAGGGTTATGATTCTGGACTCTAGCCAAAGAATCCTTACTCTTACAATTACTTTATTGTTTTTTGTCCCATTTTCGATGTAGAAATTCTGGTTAACCCATGGCCACACAATGACACCTTCTGACGCCATTAAGAAATACAATAATGGAAAACTGTATGGGAAAAGTCAGGGAAAAGTGGAAAATGATTCCTTTCTTCTTTTCTCCCCAAATTCTGTTTTTCTCACATTTTTTCTACTTTATTTAGCACTTATTTACCATTTTCAGACAATTTGAAGTGTCGTCTGCAACTTCTTTGAACTCGGAATAATATATGATCTTGTCGTCTGGTAATGGGTCAATATTATACTTGTACGTTTGATTCAAATGTTGCGTCTTTATAACCAAATAAAATTCAGCTTTGAAACTTTGCACTTGTTTTAATGTAATGAAATTTCCACCTATGATATTTTCACTTTTCGTCATTTACGGCGCTTGTATTTCACTGTAAGTAATCATGCGATTTTCTAACAGAGCTTTAATGTCGATGCCCTGACATTGCACTTATTTCATCAAGTAAAATATGTTGTCTGGATATATTGGGGATTTTCGAATGTACCGAAGAAAGTTCATTTTATTCTACTACGATACCTTTCGTCGCTTTTTCAGTTGCAGTATTTTTTGTAATAGGTCTTGATAATGCCATAAGACAACACTGTTTTAGACTGGTCAAAATTCAAAGAAGTTGCAATTGACATTGCAAAGTGAGAGTTTACTAGAATGTGAAAACCATATAGCATAGAAGTAATTGTGAGAAGAGAATAAATTTCTTGTTACAAGCATTTACCCCATTTCCCAAATATTTTACCTTTTAATTACATAGAGGCATGTAAATGAGGAGTTTTACGGTAATGGGTTAAATCAAGACTGTAAAATTGAATATCAGAAATAACAACAACAACCGCTACCACCCAAACCAAAGAACAACTACAAGCACAACAAAAATCTATCCACTAAATTCAATTTGCAATTTCATCTTGTTTGAGGAGGCACATTGTATCATGTATGAGAAGCATATATGAGCCCATGCATGACATTTCCAACCATTACACATGTGCGCCAAGTAAAGACTCAGATCAGCCTGTGCATCCGCACAGTCTGATCAGAGTCTTCAATCTGCGCTCTGTAGATAGATACTGACCCAAAGCTCCTTTAAACAATCAGCGAATATTCTAATTGCCTCGAATGGCTGTCCAGGGTGCTCAATATGTGCGAGTCACGCACACTCGAAATGGTTGGAAATGTCACGCACAGGCTCATATTTCTTTAATTCATATATTTTGAACGAATAGAAGGGTAACTTAGAGTTTAATCAAAGTTCACTTCGTGGTGGTTACTATAATATTTACTCTAAACAAATTTACACAGTATTTTTCTAATTGAATATTTGACCTCACGATAGAAAGCATATTGCATGTCCTACAAAGTGGTGTGGTTATCAAATGTGAAGGCTTAAAGATTTGAAGGAAAAGGTATGGATAAACTCTCGGAAATGGGCTTTTGTCTTACTCCAACCTCTTTCGCCCTTCTAGTCATAAGTATTTTTCTTCATACAGTCGATCTTGCTTGAGAGACCACCACTTTTAAGGGACTACTAAGCGACCAGAATCGAAATCTCCCTTTTCAAAATCATATACTCTCATCAAGAAGTGGTCGAATTTGCTAAATCCAATGTTGTTTGCTGTTTGAACTATTTAGAATCGTCTGAGTGAGACGAACGCTCTCTAAATCCGTGACTTTTTTAGTATTATAGCACTTTATATTGATACGTATAAAATGGTGAAGCCAAAGTCAATATCACTTTAGAGTATGTGTTATCGATAGCAGATTAATAAGAAACACACTTAAATATGACTTTCAGACATTGGCACATTTCCACACTATCGCGTTTTTCACGATTAAAAAAAAAGGCTTCTGAAAACGTTTTGGTTAATGAAGAAATTGTTTATTGCAAGAAATGTCTTCACTTTTCAACATTGTTTTTTTTCTCAGAGATATTTAAAATTCTATCAAGTTCTTTCAATTTGGACCAGTCTTATTTTCTGTCCATCTGGTAATGGCTTCAACATTAGTTTTATCTTTAACAACAACAACAACAACAACAACAAAAAACCATTTACCTCTGGTCAGACTATGTAGAGCCATTCGAGTTTACCCATTCCCACGCAATGGCGCTTTTTGACGCCCCCTAAAATTAAACTTTGGAAAATATTGTGAATAATTTTGAAATTTGATGAACAAAAAATATTGCCTGCAACTTCTTTCAATTTGGACAAGCCTAAAATTTTGTCGTCCGGTAATGGGTTGATCAAATGCTGAATCTAGATATTGTTTGAAAATTGTGCCATGATAAATATACTCTGGAAATCAGTTAGCACATTATCAGACGACAATATTTTAGACTTGTCCAAATTGAAAGGAGTTGCAGATGACAATTCAAAATTTATGAACTTTTAGACTTTTTCAACTTTTTTGTTGGAAAACATTATGCAAAATGAAGAAACTTCATTTTACACTATGTTTTCCAAATCGTTTTCCTTCAGGGGCCTCAGAGAGCGTTATTGTGTGGGAACGTGTTAAAAGGATGTGGATAACTTTGCAATGGTGTTACCGTCTCATAAAGTTTATTTGCTGAGTTTATAGCCCCGCACGTAATACCTCAAAGAGGAAAATTGCCATAAAACCTCAGCTGTGAACGCCAGAACTTGTTATCACTATTTCTGCATTTGCAATTTCTTTAATCCGATCTCCATGAGCCCATAATGACACGAGCAGCTTTATGCTTGAAAGCAATGATACTTTTATATGTTTACCATACAAGCTAGATTAGAGACGTAAAGTATAGCCCGACAATCCACGGATCGCTTGCCACGCCCACTGTCCTCCGACTGGGAATTCCCCTTCGATATGAAACGTGGTTATGTTTTGTAAATTTTTTGACCAGCAACATGTAACAAAGCAATAAAAAGGTTGACTGGTTACTTAGACTCCGTAACTACAGCTTGAATAAGAAATAGTTATGAAATTAAACCCATTGCCACGCAGTGACGCATGTTGACACCCCACAAGAAAAACAATTTGTTAAACATTGTGTAAACTGAAGAAATTGCTTGGTACAAGCAATTTCTTCAGTTTACACAATGTTTTCTACCCAGAAAGTTAAAAAGAATCTAAAATTTCATAAATCTAAAAGTGTTGTATGCAACTCCTTTCAATTTGGACAAGTCTAAAACTTTACCGTCTAGTAATGGGTCAAATCGCCTATCCAAAAAAGTGCTCACATGAATATCAGCCAATGTCGGAGTTCAAAGTTCCATTTTTTTGGTGTAAGAATGATTTGATTGCTCGACTGGTTCTTTGATTGACATCGCGATCTGTAAAATGCTATGTAGAACCTTTGATTCTCTGTGATAGATCGTTTGGTTGAATCGGGTTTAACGTCACTTTCTGCAGTATTTGGGTTATTTTGTGCTAACGCTCCTTCGGCTCTTCTATCGCTCTCTACTTTCACATTTAAGGATAACACGTCTGAATGACCAGATCAATCCAACCTCGTTTTTGTACATATTAAGGACCAGTGGAGAGAACAGTGACCTCTTGGGCTCGACCCTGGTCAGATTAAATGGACTGTGCAGGCTAAACGGCACATTTTTTATTCAGAATGATTATTCTATATCGAAAGACCACCTCGTGTTGACCTCTGCTGGATCCAGTTTAATTTTCAACATCTTATTTAATGAGTTCGTATGAGGTCCGTCTTCGGGCACGTATCTTTTTGACAACAAAAGCAACAACGTCGTCATCATCATCATCATCATCAACAAACAAACAAACAAAAAACAAACAAACAAACAAACACGAACAACAACAACCCAAAACGAACAACAAAACCAAACCCTTATTTGCATGATGAAACTCACAATTAAAAAAGAACACCGGTGCTTATTTCCAATTTAATTTCATAACAACATAACTTCTTAAATCATAAATTACAAATCGATGAATCAACATCCTTTAAAGACAAACACACTTTCAAACATTTCGTTTGGGGCTACATTTAGCAACATTGAAATTTTTAAGTGAATATTGCTGATGGTATCTATTGATGAAGCTTGGTTTCCGGAGGACCTTCTCGGATATAAAGCTGTCTCCATTTTAAAGTTTGTACATTAAGTAAAATAAATATCTTTGAAAGTAATAAGAATGATGGGGAAAATAAGAAATGACTTTTAACAACCAAGTCCTCATTGGAAGAGTTTCTCCTTTAAAAACAAAATTCGACCCTGGCCATCATGTGAAGTCCGCTCATTTGAGAACAGAATCGATACTTTTGGCTTTTTCAGTGGAGTCAGTGGGCGGGGCCAGCTGAGTAAGAGGGCGGGGCTGGCGATCCGTCAATTAATCAGACGCCTTTCAATTTCTATTTTTTTACAAGACGATTGTACTTCCCTAATTAAATTTAAACCTCTTTTTTTTAAATTTAAATTTTATGTTTACATGATTGACATATCGCTGGTCACGCCCATTGATCTCTGACTGGGCCGTTCGACCAGGACATAAAACGACGTTAATTCGCTAAGAATATGGACAGGAAAAGTAAAAGGGAGATCGTTTGTTTGGGACTTAATTGTCGTAACTACAGCTTGAATAAGCTGTAGTTACGTCATTCAAGTCGCCAACCAAACAATTATGCGTGAATTAAATATCGGGGGTCAATATTCACGCTCCAGATCTCAATGAATTATTTGATTGGTCTCACATCAGTTCAAGTCTATTAAGACCTAATACAAAAGATAGGTCTTTGACGATTACTTTTTCTGTTCGTACTTTTGCGTGTTTCAAATTCTCTCATTTCACACAGGCCCAATTTTATCACGGCATCTTTTAATAAGACTAATGCAGACAAGGTCAAAATAGACTTTCATCTTGTATAGAACATTTGCATTAAATATATGAAGTTCTCTGTGTCAAAACCCTTTTCCAGTAAGGTCTTGTCATTACACAATTTGTAATAGAAGTATTGAACATGTGATAGCAATTTAAAAGTTGATTGCAAACATGCACTGGGAATATTTTATCAACCCTTTCATACTATAAGGAGTACGAAAAATACCTCAGACCAATGACTACCATGTCTGAAAAAATACACACATGGTTATCTCCCTTTGAACGCTGTTGTACTACACATATAGTTTACCCTTTTCAAGCCGATAGAATTATAGACCCATCCAATAACAAATGTCAGACGATTCAATCCTTTAATAGGGTAACAGGTTTTAGACTGGTCTAAAATTAAAGACTGCATACGAAATATTATTTTAAATTTTCGACTGAAAAGTAAGTATTGGGTAGAAAATAATTGTGAGAAATGGCGACGTGACTTGTTTTTTCCTAGCTACTATCGTCATAACATTTAATGCAGGAAGGAATGGAAATAAGTTAAAGTAATTTAAAGCATCTCGTTTGGTGAAAAAAATCTTGAAAAGTTAAATAGGAAAATGCTTCTGGCATCCTGTTCAATCCAAGGAATTTTACGTCTTTGTCTTTCTATACCAGAGAAAACATTTTGGAAAAAGAAAACAATTGCTTGTAACAAGCAATTTCTTCTTTTCCACAATACTTTCTATCCTACCTTTTTTTAGTTTGATTGCTATAACCAGTGATTAAAAGAAGAGCGTTAACATCATTTGTTCCACATGGTTACATATTATGATTATTACTTAATTTTTAAATAGCTCATTAGCGAATCGCAGGTATCTGCATGCTAATTATCCAATGGAAAAATCTCTGGTGATTAGGACGGTGAAATACACGACGAGGAAAATTCAGCATAACGTAAGTAAATGTCATTTTATCCCATTCACACAGTAATGCTTTTTTACACAATTCAACGTCGAAACAGTCGCCAGTGATATAGCTATATACTAGTGACTTTGATTTTAATAACGTTTTCGAATTGTTCACAAACTTTTTGTGAAATCAAAGAAATGGTTTTTGCTATCTATACTTTCTTTTGGGGATAATATCTGTCTTAGAAATCAGTGACGATGATACAATATCATGGGTTTAACATATTGGGGTCCTAGGGACTCAACGGCCGGGGTAATGAGGGTCCTTGTCTAAGGTTTCGGAACCCTTAATATTTGTTTTGAAATAAATGTTTAAGTTATAGAATAATTTACGGTATGCGACAGCTATGGCCTTCTTGGGCTCAGCTTCAGAAAAGAATTGAAGACTATTAAAACAGTCTTCCATTCTTTACTGAAGTTGAGCCACAGAGGGTGTTTGGGACTCACATTAGACAATTTTCAGAGCTCTGGCTACTTTCCGAGTGTCTCAGACAAAATCAACGCCTTTGAAAACTTTGCGATATACAGAGAAGGATTCTCATGATGATAAAAAATAACCAGTGCGATTTCGATCATTATGAGGAAGTCAAAGTAATTTGCTGGCTTAGGAGTTTCATTTCCATACTTTACCAGAGAATGTAGATTTTTTTTTTCTCTTTTAATATGCTAAGGAAGAAAAACAACATTTGTAAAATTAACACCTGTTTGTTATTCTTCTTTATCTACAATGTTTTCTCAATTAAAGAAAACACAGGGATTGAACAGGAAAGGATTAATTTATAAGCTATACAATTGTAACCAGCATTATGTGAGCGTAGGTACAAGTCGGTCTTCGTCAGGTGACAGATTATCGCAGTTGAACTATACTGCTGCTATTTTATCATTGCTAAAATTTCACTCAACCTCCGCGTAAAAAACATACGCACGACTATGTTTTTATTGCCGTAGGGTCGCACATTTTAAAAACGAAAATCAAATATTATTTTATTGAAATTGTGACATAGTCGATGATTCATCAGATTAAAAAAAGTTGCGACAGTACATGGAAAAATTACTAGCCACAAGCAATTTCTACTACGATATACGGTCAAAGAATAGCACAGACCAGCGATGGATAAGGACAGGGTTTCCTTTAGACTTTACAACCAGAATTAGAACAAATGAACCTTTGTTGCGTTTGTTTTGATCAGAGCCACAAATGTATCTGTAAAAACACCCGCCATACAATAGCCATTCGCGTTGTCTTTTAATTAGAACGAGTGAACGATTTGTCATGAGACCGTTTAAGAGCTCAGAATTTCAATTTTTACTTTTAAATTCCCCTTAACCTTAATTGTACTGACATGTATTGTAACCGGTTTTCGTGTCCATAGCATATTGCTATTAAGATTACAAAGTGGAAAAAGAAGGAAAATACTTATTGTTTCGAAATTTACCGTTTACTTTTAGGTCAAAATCAAAGAAGATATTTTCTTGAATGAGGATAGAATTGTTCAAATTTACACGGAGGGTGGATAGCAAAAGTTTACCGGTATCAGCGAGGAATTTATCTAGTTTGTGTCAAAACGGGACACAATTTGGACATATCAAATGCGGTAACGAGGATAATTATTTTTATCACCATTATTTTATTTTACTTTATGAAAAGGTGAAATCAATTTTGTCGAAACATTTTAGTGCATTTTTATAAGTTTAGAAATATCGATAAAGAACGGGGGTAACGTTATTGGCATTTGACGGTAATGAATAAACATGCAAAATTACATCATCTGGAAATTGACATCTGCAACAACTTTCATTTTTGGACCGATTCTAAATTTTGTTGGGCTAGAATGAGTTAATAGAAGTCACGTATTGAATATTTTATTAGAATACTTAGTTTTAGTGCTTATGCTTTCTGACTTGGCTCTTTTAGTTCATAAATTTGAATTTCTTCACGTATAGAATATCATTTTTAATCAGAAAATGTATTACGCATTTTCAATAAAAAACACTTATCAAAACAGCTCTAAAATAAACTATTTTCCAGAACCATTTTCCCATTTTAAGTAAAATTGTCATAGTATATTTCCATTGAAACCAAATTTGAAAGCACAAAAATAAATAATATAATAAAGAATAAATAAAAAGAAGACAAAAACATAAATGATATAAAATAGCTTGTGAGTATATTAAAGGATAAATTGTTCGTCTAAATTTCCGTGAGAGGTTCATTGTAATTTAAATGGACAGAACGAAAGCGTTTTTATTCCGGAAGTGGTAAATTTAGCGAAATCAAGTCGGGATAATATTTGAAAAATATGAAATCACAATGGAATATGATTCTTTCCGTGAGAGGTTCATTGTAATTTTTATGGACAAAACGAAAACGTTTTTATTCTGGAACTGGTAAATTTAGCGAAATCAAGTCGGGATAATTTTTTTAAAAATATGCAACCACAATGGAATATATGATTGATTCGATTCAATTCCGGTTTTGCTTGATACTTTGGAGGAAAATCTTAACCATGACAATATCAACGATGTAAATTCGAGTAACATTGAGCGTAATGATAACCGAAGTTGATTACAACCCGTTGCCACACAATGACGCTTTTTGACGCCCCGCAAGAAAAATAATTGGGAAACCATTGTGAAAATTGAAGAAATTGCTTGTTACAAGCAATTTCTTCATTTTCCACAATGATCTTTACCATGAAATTTGAAAAAAATGTAAAATTTCATTAACTCTGCATTGTTGTCTGAAACTATTTTCAATTTAGACCATTCAAAAATTTTGCAATCTGGTAATGGGTTAAATCATGTGTGATGGGGGACGATAGCAACTTCACGATTCTAATTTGGTATTCGTAGGAAACGGAGATTTGGTTTATTCAATTGTCTGGAAGCCCTGTTGAAACCCACTAAAATCATTAAATATTGAACTAAAGTCATTGAAAGGCGTGTTGTATGAATTCTGCACACTAGAAAACTGATCAAAACTCCCGTTAGTCCCACAATCCGCCATATTGGCACCATGCTGTGTGAGAGATGAAGCCAGATAATTCTGTTGTGGTAGCAATGCGGACGTCATTGTCCGGTTGGCAGGTCCATTGTATGCAGGTCCGTAATTACCGTCGAAATAAATACCGTTCTGATAGGCAGTTAACTGTCCGGAATTGAAAGAACCTTGTTTTAATTGTGGGTTATTGCTTCCGTATTCCTCCATCGACATAGGTCTATTTGGGGTCGAGCTATCATTTTGTACACCATTATTAAACCCTGAATAGCCACGAGAAGGTTGGTAAGTGTTCGAATTCATGTCAAAAATAGTCGGATAATGGCACTGGGCGTTGAAATCGCCAGTTTTATAGGCAGTTTCACCCCGAGAACTATTTTGCATCGCGTATTGGTATCGCTTTTGTTGCTGTACTAATGGGTTAAGTTTTTCTAATGGTGGTAACTGATTAGATTTGTGACCAGAAATTTGTTGGTGTCCGTAGCCAGTCTGGAAATTATCCTTTGAAGACCGCGAAAGTTGGTTTCCCCCAGGAAACATCTGCGAGTAATCATCTGGCAGACCGAAGTGTCCATTGGCTATGGTTCGCATTGAATACTGATTCTGGTCACTTGGGAAATCTGTCTCCGGGCGTGATGTTGGATAAAAGCTATCACTTGAATTAGGTCGCGTCTCACGGGGAGAAAAACTTTGTTTTACTCTAGATACACCTTGATTAGACCCCAATTCACATATCTCATTGCCAGTTTTACTTGAGAAGCCACAAGTCACATTTTGAGGCGTCGACTGATAACTTGACCCTATTTGTTGATGATAGTCATTGCGCGAAGCAGAGCTAGATGGCGAGTAAGTATTATCCATCGATCTTTGTTTCGAATCTATGTTATCGCCATTAGACTGTTTTTCAGCTTCCGGTGCACACTTTAGTCTAGTTGAGGGAGAAGGTGGTGACGAACAAAGTTTAGGTGATGTCATATTTGGTGACGTCATATGAGGTGATAATTGAGATAATAATGATTGACTTTGAGCAGACCTTACTGAGGCAGGTGACTTAATGTCTTCATTCGATGTTACAGAATCATTTGTAGTTCTACCTTCGCGACTTTCGTGATCGGGCTCGCGAGATTGTTCGCCAATCGGCACTCGTTCGGCTTCAAGTTGAAAGACGCTATGATCCAAACATTTGTCTTCGTCCGACTTAATATGTTCTAGAGTTGAAGTATTACAACTAAAGTCATCATTCAGATGTTTCGATGACTTATCGTAATCCAATGTATCACTTTCAAACGAATGCGGGCTTCCCGGATTGGAATCACAAGATCCTAGTCGGGCCTCGGTTTTTTGCCGCTGCATCTGAAATGAAGAAAATTAATTATAAAAAACGGCAGAATTAAATTATAATTA
This sequence comes from Fragum fragum, assembly GCA_946902895.1. Lineage (NCBI taxonomy): Eukaryota > Metazoa > Mollusca > Bivalvia > Cardiida > Cardiidae > Fragum > Fragum fragum. Next base: position 38,916,572 of record OX336372.1, read on the forward strand.
CGATAGTTTGCATGCCCAGCGACGCAATATTTCTTGAAAAAAAAAAAAATGAAATAGAAACGAAAAATATTTGATAAAACTCAAATATATCATCGTCATATCAACAAACAAAAATAAAACAAAGACAACACCAAAAACAAACAAAACAGGCTGTACAAAGATAAGTTACCTAGCCCCATATTTAAAAGGGAAAAAAATCAAAGGAAAGCTACATTGCACCCTTAACCGATTCCCACACAATCTCTCCTTTTTCGGCGTCTAAAGAAAAAAGCTTTGGAAAACAACATGGAAAATGAAAAAAAAAAAAAAAAAAAAATAAAATAAAATAAAAAAAAAAAAAATGCTTGTTTCAAGCAATTCCTTAATTATCCTCAATGTTTTCTATTAAAAAAGAATTATAAAAAAAACTGAAAATTAATAAAAACAAGGAAAAATATATAATCAAACTCAAAATATATCATCATCATATACCCCCCCCCCCCTAAAACAAACAAACAAAAAATAAAACAAGGACAATAATGAAACAAACAAACAAACACAAAAAAGGCTGTACAAAGAGTTTGTAACCTAGCTCCATATTTAAAAAAAAAACCTTTAAGAGATGAAGAGAATATTTTTTGTTTGCATGAAGGTATGAACCGAAAATCTAATCACTCTGTATGAATACGCGAAGCGGATTCATACATAAGTGTGATTAGTTTTTTCGGTTCATACCTCCATTAAAACAAATACTATTCTCTTCATTTCTTATGATTTAATAGCATCCAGCGAAAAAAAGTAAAACTTTTCAAATTTTGATACTATTTTTATGGAACTATTTTGTGCGCAAGCATTCAAAATTCTGCGTGCTCAAAATGTTGTTCAAGGAGGTATGAATATTTTTTTCGACCAATTAGAACGCCCGTTTTTGATAGACGAAACTAACAATTAAATTATAAAAGATTCAAAGGAAAGCTCCATTGCAAGTCTTTGTTATTCTCCGACCCTTAACCCTTTCCAATACAATCCCTTCTTTTTACGCGTCTAAAGAAAAAAAGCTTTGAAAAATAATCAGGAAAATGAAGAGATTGCTTGTATCAAGCAATTCCTTCATTATCCACAATGAAATAAAATTTGACCAACTCAAAATTGTCGTCTGCAGCTTCTTTAAATTTGGCTCAGTCTAAAAGTTTGTCAATAGGTTAAACTTCTGAAGAGATAGTAAGCGAGTTTTGGCGAACTTTTCTATTCTAGACGAGGTTTGGATCAGTTTGTCCAAAAAAGTCTGCCAAGAAATTATTCTTTTGCACATCTTTCTTTCTATCAACCCATTCAAAAAACATTACAACCCACGAGAATACATGTTGGATCTTCGTTATCTACAATGTTTTCTACAAAAAAAAAAAAAAAAAAAAAAAAAAAAAAAAATAAAAATAAATGAAAAAATGGTTTTTAAGTTTCTTCAACTAAAATGTCGTCTGCAACTTCTTTGATTTTTGACCAATCTAAAATTGTTGCTAAGCTCGATCTGGAGTTTTCCGATTGGTCGAATTTGAAAATCTATTCAAAGAACAACGCATATTTTTTCTAAAGGAGAAAACAACTTCAACCATTTTATTCAAAACGCTCAAATCGTTGAAGACTCGTTCTTTCACCTATGTTAATTTAACGAATTTTTTAACCCTTTCCTGTTTTTAAAAAAAATAGACTTGTCCAAATCGAAAGGTTTTACAAAAATTCAAATTGGATTTAATTAGAAAAAATAACCATTCAGTATAGTAGAAAATATTGTGGAAAAAGAAGAAATTGCTTGTTACAAGCAATTTCTTCTTTTTCTACAATATTTTCTCAATTTTAAATTCACAGAGACGTAAAACCAGAGATGGAACAGGCAAGGGTTTACTGTGGTTATGTGAGAAATGACAGGAGTGCTTAGGAAGTACCTATAGTTCAAAAGATAATTTTTTCATGTCAAGAAAATCGAGAATAGTGCAGAGTTAAAGAAACATGTACTCCAACTACAGAGAAATGAATAAAAAAAGGTAAGAAAAAAGGGCTATTCTGACTAAAAGGCCCAACATTAACAGCTGAAAAATTCACAAATATATTGTGTGTATTCTTTGTTTAATTCTTGTCATTTTCCGAGCTAATTCATTCCTTCTGTAGACCTAAGATGATTAAAGCTTAGAAATATGACTCTTGAGAACTATCGACTCTTTTCAGACTGCTCTGGTTGACCAAATTCGGACCCCTTTGCTCTTTGAAGATTTTGTTCTACTATATAATGATAGTACTGTCGTTTTATATGTACATTTTAAAAAGTGCGTCCCTAATTGACGGATAAAGAGCTGTCATTCAAAAATCTACTAAAAAATCAAATGTTTCATCCATGCGACATTTGTTAGGTATTTTTGTTGGTATGATGACTTAAACGTCGTTACAATATCTTAATTAAATTATTGTAACGACATTAATCTCAAAAACCAACAGTTTGCATTTATGTTTTATGTCCCTGACAACTAATTCTGCAAACTAATGTTGTCTGATATCTCAGTCGAACCGTCTTGTCGGAGATCTGTTGGCATTGCAAGCGTTCCGTCAATTGACTTCTGCCGGATCCCATCACTTTTTTTATATATCCATTACCAGACGACAAGAATTTAGACCGGTCAAAATGAAAAGAAGTTGCAGGCGGCAAATTTTAGCTGAAGAACTTTTAAGGTGTTTGTATTTTGAAGCAGAAAACATTGTGGATAATGATTGAATTGCTTGTAAAAAGCAATAACTTCCCTTTCCACAATGTTTTCCGAATCATAATTTCTTTAGGGCGTCAAAAAGAGTCACCGTCTGCATTTTATAATTTGATTTTGTAATGAATAAAAGAAAGTTGCTAAGGCACCGTTTTAAACAGCAAGTGCGGGTAGTATATTGTATAGAAAGAGTGGGGAGATTTTAGATACGCTATGTCTGACGGGAGTGAAAAACAAGAAACAAGGCCCTTTCATATCGACGTTACAGAATTATCATCTCGAAAAATCTTCGCTGAAGTTTTTTGGTTTCGTCTAGGTTATAACTCGACTTTATTTAACTTGTGTACTGCATGCCTCTCGAGCATATCGCTTTTGAGAGACGAAAAGGGTGAATAAGAAACTTCACATGAACAGTTCAGAAAATCTTTTTATGATAAATCCCAAATTGACGTCCAAAACGTATTAACAAATGAATAGATAAATAAATAAATAAATGTTAGGCATGTTTTGCGTCGTAACTACTGTTTTAATAAGATTTAGTTACGAGATTTAACCCATTCCCACACAATCCCTCCTTTTTACGCCCCTCAAGAAAAAGGCTTTGGAAAACATTGTGGAAAATGAAGAAATTGCTTGATACAAGCAATTTCTTCATTGTTCACAATGTTTTCTATCAAATAGAAGAACAAATTTAAGATTCCATCAACCTGAACTTATCATCTGCATTTTCTTTCAAATTGGACCAGTCTAAAATTTTGTCAAGTGGGAATGGGTTAAGTCGGCAAAGTAACATTTAATTTTGAATGCTCAACTTAAATGTTGGAGTTAAAATTCACTACCACTATCAATTAACGGTTTGATGGTTAATCTATTTTTTGAATGGCAGCTGCGATCCGAAAATTGTACTTGTGCACAAGGGGCAGACACTGGTTCCCCTAGACACCTAGAATACACGATGGTCCTCGAGTCAGTATCTATCAACAGAATGTACAGGGAAGACTCTAATCAGACTTCGCGGATACACGGGCATATTTTAGTCTTTCCTTAACCCATTCTTACACAATGGCGCTTTTAGACGCCCCCAAGAAAACAAGCGTTTGAAAACCTTGTGAATAATGAAGAAATTGCTTGTTTCAAGCAATTTCTTCATTATACACAATGCTTTGCACCACAAAAGTAAAAACAAAACAAAAAAAAATTGCACAACTGAAATCTGTCGACTATAACATCTTTGAATTTGGACCAGTGTAAAATCTTGTCGTCTGCTTATAGGTTTATGCTCATGTCAATTGTTTGAAATGTCACGCATAAGATTTTTTAAAACCAGATGGTGATTTTATTTACAGTCTTGATTGGAAGATTCAATAGTGAACCAATATTATGGACTTCAATGGAACACAAATAAACAACACCAACAAAAACTGTTTGTATTTGATTGCTCGTTTGTTTTAAACCAAGGTCACTTTCTCTAACTGGAGCTTTGAATTTCTCCGCAGTGTCGATAGGAATAGATAAACCGATGATCATTTTTGTTTTGAGTACCATGTTTCTTTCAGAAATTTAAGCTTGAAATAAACTGACAAGTATTTGACAAGGCTGTCAATTTTGTGTCATACAAGAAATCCCCAGAGAAAAAAATCACGTCGTGGATGCGAGTTTCTTTACATTTATGCTTAAGAACAGACATATTTAGCTATCCAAACTCACGCAGCCTTGTGATCTAGGAATATTTTAAAATAGCCCGAAACTTCATCATTTTCCTTGACAAAGGGGAAAAAGGGATCAGACCAAGCAAGGTAGGAATATTTTTTCGGACAATCAGAACAATTGTTTTTGATGCAGGAAAATAAAAAAAATCAAAATATTTATAGCATTATCTTTTATAATCTCGAATCAGTTTACCTGTGTCTGCCTCTTAAATTTCATTCGTCGATTCTGGAACCAGACCTTGACCTGTCGTTCTGTCAATTCCAAAGACGCAGCAATTTCAATTCGCCGTGGTCTACACAGATACTTGTTAAAATGGAACTCCTTTTCCAACTCGAGAAGCTGTGTGTTTGTGTAGGCCGTGCGAAGCCTCCTTGAACCACTGGAATTGCCATTACCGTTGATGTGTTGAGCATTGTTAGTGTTGGACTGTGAATTTGGCGAGAAATCTGGAAAACACACAAGAATAATATTGTCAGTTACGCTAAAAATGTTTCAATTGTGTTAGCATGATGACTTTCCGGTCTATTATTGTTTGTACAGCGAATCATGGAATTCAGAAGTATTTGGTAACGCTGAAGGTCAACGCAAGATGCTCAGGAAACTGTAAAAACAAACTGTTCTTTAAACATACAGCTCATGTAAACCAAGCGTTTGTTTCCTTATGTAAAAGTTTATTGTTGCGTTAATTGGCAAATAGCAGCTGCCAATCAAAGTATCAATAGACCAATCAAATTACTCATTTGAACATGGAGTAAACTTTCAACTTCAACATTGGCCTACATTTTTGCGATGTATCTTTGTAGGTTTGACAACTTAAACGTCGCACGAAGTTAGGTCGCCAACAAACCATTTTACTTTTTTGTTACATGCTACTAGCCATTAATTTTGAAAAATAAGGTCCTTTAATATAGAAGCAGAACTTCCTGTCGGAGTCAGTAGGCATGGCCAACGAATTCAGTGGACGGGACCAGCGATCCGTCAATTTTGAATCAAATCGAGGGTACATGTATCGCTATTTTGGTCACTCAAAAATAAAAATCAACGATTTCTATCGGCATAAACACAACACTTAATGCCATTTCTGTAAATGAAAAGAATAATTATAAAAAAAGTTTGATAATGAAGAGGTAGGGCTACACACAAATACAAGTATAACATTATTTAATGTACCCCTTAATTCTACATTCATGCATGAAGAATTGTTTGAAAGATACAAATATATGAAATCTTTATGATCCCAGAATCTTGGAAGTGCATCGCAGCCGACAAGGACTCAAGCCTAACAAGCATAAGTTAGCAGTAAATCATTGCGGTAATTAAGGACAATGCACTCACAAAACAATACAAAAACTAACCCACTTGTTCCACGAAGGAATAAATCTGATGTAATGATGGATGGTAGAGGAGTGTCAAAATCATCATTACTTTTGTAGAATAATGCACTGTCAATGTTAATCTTTGAAAAGCGCTTTAAACTGTTACATTTGAAAGTAAAATACATCAATCAATCACCAGGAAGAATAAAAAAAGATAAGTTGACAGACGATCATCGAGTCATTGGTTCCTGTCCATCAGAATTGATTTGTTTGAAATTCATACACGCTTCATGCTTTCCGATAAAACAAAAGAATAATCAAATGCCTCTGAACTATTTGGAGACGAAGCACTAAAAAAAAAAAAAAAAAAAAATGGAATTCTCAGCTGTTTTCGTTTTTTTTTAAATCAATTTTGTTTACCAATATATATCTTTACTAACCTCATGCTTTATTGGGTCACTAAGAAATAACATATACTTCTGAGGAGTACAGGATAGTATGAGCTTAAATTTCAGTTTCGTAAGTTACTAGGCGTTCATACCATACACAACGGCCCAATTTAATTTTGATTCGTCCGTAACTGAGTCTTTACAAATACACTGCTTTAAAAACTGAGAATGGGACCAGAAAAAGGGTCAGAATCTTCTATTTTTGCGGTAAGAGGAGCAGATTCATTGTAATGGGTTTTGCAGATTCCTGGAATTGGGTATCAGTAGCGAGATCAGAGATCCAGACACTTTCGTTTGTAAGAGATATATGTAACAATCTTAGGAAATTCCCAAGACAGCATGAGGGGATACGCCATGACTTTTCGGGGTCCATCAGTATAAAAGGTACCAAGGTGATAAACTCGACTCCTATCGACTTGTAAGCCTAAAGACTATTGAAAGTACACGTAGATAGAGCTAACTGAATTTTGAAATCAGAAACTACTTTTTAAAAGCTTTTTGACATATCATTGTCATCATTTGTACGGTTAAATCGTTCAGATGGAGAACAGTTAAATTGCACGTTTGAAAAAGTTTTATTCAAGATAAATGAAATTGTCTTTAGTAATAATCTGGTAATAACCTGTGACCATCAAATTTGGAAAAAAATGTTACATACCTCCATACAGAAAGACGGAAAGAAAAATGATTTTTTTTGCACAAATTCCATAAGCCTGTCGTAAACTGAAATTTATACTTTACTTTTTCACATTATATGCCTTGATTATATTAATTGAAAATAAACGCAGAGAATAGCTTCATGTTTTATGTAGGCATCAAAATAAAACCACAGTAACATCTCTGCGTGAGGTTTCATGCAGTTTGATTCGATATTTGTTTTGTTTTCAAGCCAAATTGAAAAAAAGAAAGCAAAAATAAATAATCCCTTCATCTCATGTAAGAATGTAACCCAATTAGGAACGAAAATTTATTTAAGAAATCTTAAATCAAGAAGGCATATGGTTGTCAAAACGTGTTACTGTCCTAATCGACGTACCCTCAACCTCGCCCTCTGAGCTTTTTTGTAAAATGTATGGTAAGGAACATGTAACAAAAAAGTAAAATGGTTGTATGGCGTCCTAAACGTCGTAACTACAGCTTGAATTAGATGTAGCTACGAGGTTTAGGTCACCAAACCAACAAAATCGATTCACACAAATCTCGGCAAATGTCGAATCTGAAAACTCACTTCCGGTTCAAAATGAATAATTTGATTGGTCGATTGATTCTTAGATAGGCGCGATCCACCAATCATATTATTTTACGATTTACCGTTAACAAAAGGGGGTATTTCTATTCTAGACGTGGTAAACAATATCGAAAAATAACCTTTCAGCGGTGCATTTTAGTGTGACTTTAGATATATTTATAAAACAAACGTCCAAGGATGCTACTTGGCAGCGATGGTTTTGTTCAAAGGGAGTAGTGATATTATAATGTGTTTTCCATGCCTTGTTTTATGTTCTATCTCACTGTTTCAGAATTCCAAACGTAAGCCAATATCCCATTGACAATGCAATATCTTGTTTTGTTTATAAACTGTTTTCTGTGTTCTCATCCCATACAGTGTTACATTCACAGAAAAAAATGAGGACATATATCGTAAGTTGAATTCAGCTACTTAAAATTTTAGAGTAAGTTATCCCAATGAAAAAGAAGGGAAAAAAAAGACACGTAATATCTACGTCGTTTAATTAGAAAACAACCGTCCAAATTTGTAAAGAAAAACCTGTTTTTGATATTTTGGTATTCTCAATCCATACCGTGTTACATTCACAGAAAAAAAAATGAGGGCATTTATTGTAAGTTGAATTAAGTTATTTGAACTTTTAAAACGTGTGAGAAAAAATGACAAGGAATGTCCACGTCGACATATTAGAAAACAATTATTTTCTGTGTTCTCAATCTATACCGTGTTACATTCACGGAAAAAAATCGGGGACTTTTATTGTAAGTTCAATTAAGCTATTTGAACTTTTAAGAAGGTGAGAACAAATGATACGTAATGACCACGTCGACATATTAGATAACAAAACGTCCAACAAAAACACACATATAAAAAAAGAAAAACGAACCCCTCCCCCAACACAAGAACCAAATCAAACCCCCCCCCCCAAAAAAAACAAAAAAAAAAACCATACACCTACACACACCCACCCACACACACCCACACACACAAAAGAAATACTCTTTCTTCTTAACCCTTTTCATGCTGTATAAATTACCTAACTGAATTACTATCAAATCAAAGGGCTGAAAGCACTGATAGAACTTGTTGTTAGATAATCAATATTTCTTTTAGAAATCAATTTTATAAACAACTCTGGCAGGAAAAATTACAAACAGGAGGTGCAGACCAATATCAGACTGCACTTATGTGCATACTGATCTTGGTATTCACCTCCTGCCAAAATCGGGTTAATTCTTTTTATCATAGTGTAGAAGTATATAACGAATGTGTTCAAGCATAAAAGACGAATCCAAATAAAATCAAAAGCGCCAGTAAAGATAAATAAATAAAAAATGAATTCAACGAAAAGATAAATATGTAAATAGTAACTAAAAATAAACATTGAAAGCTCAGCCCACGTGGATCCACTAAAATAGCTAACAACTTGTGTAAATTATTAAAAAAAGGTATATTGTTTAAACACAAAGCTTTTATTCACGAACAGAAAATGGTATTTACATCGTATTTACAAATTTATCATGGAAAGCAAATAATGTGCTGTTCTTAATGATGTAGTATCAATTTCCCCTTGATTCCGTGTTGTTTTTTATTGTTGTTTTCTCCTTTCGTGAAAATTACGTACATTAAATAATAAGACTAGAAATAAAGACTCTGGTGTTCTGTATTTCTTATAAATTTGCTGTTTTCTGTTTTAACAATAAAGCTAATAATTGTTTTATACGGTAAGATCAACAGAAGAGGTTATTTTATCTACTATGATAACAAGTTCTTGCGCCTGTGATGTTGACAGAGGTATAGTTTTGGTATCGGATGCACACACGAATTGCAGTGCCAGCTGTTGAATCACTTATGTGAAAGTAGTAAAAGTAAACAACACTGATAAACTGTTTAGATTGGGTGTATTTTCTATAATGTTGAAAACGGCACCATCGTGACGAAATCTATTGTTTTACCATCACTATGCCGTGATAATAAATTATGCTAAATACCATTAAGATAGTATGGAGGGCAAAGCAGTTCCTCATCGTGGTTTAACCCATTCCCACACAATGACGTTTTTTGACCCCCCCCCCAATGCTTTGAAAACATTGTGTAAAATGAAGAAATTGTTTGTTACAAGCAATTTCTTGATTTTGCACAATGTTTTCTTCCCAGAAAGTTGAAAAAAATCTAAATTTTCACAAACTTCCAATTATTGTCTGCAACTGCTTTCAATTCGGACTAGATCCAATTTTTGCTGCCTGGTAATGGATTAATTCAATTTTAGTTTCGTCTATAAAGGTTCAAGCGTTCGAGTTGGCTATCTTTCTTACACTTCCACGAACACAATTTTGAGCTTATTGGTATGCTTGCGAACTAAGAGGATCAATAACATTTCCCGAAAGACTAGTAAAATATTTGCTTAGGTTTGCTTCATGGCATTACATTTTACACAAATGAATAGTATATTTTTTCATCGAGGTGATTTTAGGTTCTTAACCCTTGTCATGCTGTATAAATGACTTTACTGAACTGCTGTCAAATCAAAGGGCTGAGATCACTGATAGAACTTGTTATTCAAAAATTAAATTTCTTTAAGAAATCAACTTCATAAACAACCCTGATAGGAAGCGTACAAGCAGGAAGTGTAGACTAAGATCAGCCTGCACATAAGTGCAGTCTGATCTTAGTCTACACCTCCTGCTAAAACCGGAATATTCCGGGTTCAGCATGACAAGGGTTAATTTAAACAGAAATATACCATTCATTTCTTCAATGACGGTCTGAAGGATGGTCAAAGATTTTGTATGTCTAATTTTCCAGTCGAAAATCTTGAAGACAAGAGTACTAGAATGGACACAATTTGTGAAGAATCCTGCAGAAAAAGAAAAGAAAATGTTTTAACAAGCAGTTTATTCCCCATAAATGTTTCTTTTGATTGCCCCATGTTTGACTCTAACATAGACCTTGTTCCGTCCGACCGTCTCACATGTTTGTCCAGCGGGTGACTTCAAAAGAGGTACACCTATCAACATGAACTTGATTTCGGCAAGTTTTTAATTCTTGCTTGCCAAATGAAATGCACAAAATTAACTAATATCCCTGCTAGCAATCGTGGAGGATCTAACTTACGAAAGTTGTAGTGAACAAAAATAAAGTTTTAATATTATCTTATCTTTTCCAAATGTATGCCACTGTCTGTAATATTTATTGTTAGCACACGTTTTAAACCCTTTCCTCTTTTGCAAAATTTTAGACCTGTCCAAATTCAAAGGTTTTGTAAACGAAAATTTGAAATGGATTTAATTTGAAAACTAACCATTCAGTAGCGTGGAAAATATTGTGGAAAAGGAAGAAATTGCTCGTTTCAAGCAATTTCTTCATTTTCTACAATGTTTTCTCATTTATAAAATGATGGTGACGTGAAACCTATGGATTGTACAGGAAACGGTTAAGCCTTTACAGGTATTAAATTGAAATATAAGAAAAAAAGCACTTCTAGATTCGTTTACAACATAGTTTTATACCTTAACCTTAATACCTTATAAACTAAATGCAGAATTTCTCCAGATAAGAGCATGTAGCGGACGTCGACACTGTCTAAATGGCTTTGACCAAAATAAAAATCTAGAACCTTTAACTCTGTAACTGCCCATTGTATATTATATTGAGATAATAGAGTTCATTGCACATTGCATATATCTTGAATATTTGTAGCGACTTTTCTCTTTTTATAAATGCGGTCCTCAGTCAAGAAGATAAATCATCAACCGCCATTGGGTAATCGATAAGATCTACTTTTCTACAATAAATCAACATACTTCTTATTTTAGATTTAACACTTTTCACGATAACTTTTTAACGTTTTAAATCTGTTACACATCGTTTAGGAAGAGGTACTTAGAGAAATTGAATAAATAAATTTCACGTCGATGGTTTCAAAATGTATCAAGACATTATTTAGTTTCTATACCAGAACAGTTTAAACCATTGCCACAAAAGATGATTTAGACTGGTCCATATTGAAGGGAGTTGCAGATGACAACTTTCTGTTCAGAAAACATCGTGGAAAATGAAGAATTTGCTTCTTGTAAAGAAATTTCTTCATTTTCCATAAAGTTTTCCCGAATTGTGTTTATTGAGGGGTGTCAAAAGCGTCATTGTGTGAGAATGGTTAAAAGGTTATGCCAAACCATCCGTAATAGAAGTAAATTTTGGAAGAAGAGTGTAATTTAGCATTCTTGATGAATTTACAAAATTACAAAAAAAAAGCTCTTTTCTTCCAAAACGGGACGATTAGTCGATTGTCTAAAAAAAGTATTATCCTTTGTCTTGCCCTTCGAACATTTCGTTGTTATTGAATTCAATCTAGCTAGACTTCAACCCATTCCCAAACGCCAAATATTACACTGGTCCAAATTGAAAGAAGCTGCAGACGACAATATCAAGTTGATGGAATTCTAATTCTTTCTCCTTTTTTGGATAGAAAACATTGTGGATAATGAAGAAATTACTTGACACAAGTAATTTCTCCATGTCCACGATGTTTCCCAAAGTGTTTTTCTTAAGGGGGGAATGGGTTAATAACTTTTTTGATTTAATTCCCTTTGCTGTGCCACAAAGCTGAGTAACTGGATAAAGCAGACTTAAACTGGGAACAGTCAAAGACGATTTTACAATTAAATACCACAGAAATCTCTGTATTATTCATTTTTGTAGATAATAACATGCCTAATAATAATAATATGAAAAAAGGCGGGTCATCTAATAAGATATTATGTAAATCACTATCGGCTATCACATGGATCTAGACTGTTTTTTACTTAAACATCGTTATGCATATTGTAGACGTTTTGATTTATGAATAAATGTTACCAACTAATCCAACTTTTTTGCTTTTAAACATATGGAGACAAATCAGAAATGCTATGACATTTCTTTCTGCTTGATCTGAAAAGTACATTAATTTATCAGTATCGGGCTAAAGGTCTCAAAATTGAAAATAACCGAATTATTTTCGTTTAAACAGTTACAAAAAGGCTACTTGTAGAGGATATTCAACCAATTTGTTTGAAAGTGTTCACTTTCGTCATTTAAGTATGAGTCTTAACAAGGTTCCTATTTTTTCATTACTGTCGAAATTGACCAATCGCGTCTGTCAATCAATGAATAAACTAACCAATCAAACAATTTATTCAGCCCGGACCGGAGCTTATCAACTCCGCGGTGTAATCCTGCAATATGTAATAATTAACAGCTAATATTGATTTTTTTTCAAAACATCAAACAAACAATTACGATTTTGTCGAATCATCTGTGTAAATCTTAACAAAAATTGTCACTGGAACATAGAAAAAAAAAATTGTCCCTTTTTAAATGAATATATATTATATATATATATAAAAAGAATGCCTTGTTCTATTTCGATGAATATTCACACATGTATACGTCTTGACAAACCTAATCTTGGTATTAGAATATTTTCTGGATAATTCGTTGTATATACAACAACAGAACAACCAGCATCCATTTTTTACTGAAAAAAAAAATCCCCGAAAATTAGTATTTGAACTTTAACCTTTGTTTGCGGTCCTAAGTTTCTTTTCAACAAGACAATAGCAGAATTAGACTTACAAATGCCAAGGTCATAAAATCTGGTCAAACATCATGCATGAATGAAATTGATTTTATTTTTATTATTTATTTTTTTCGTGACCGAACATTAAACTGTTGTTTAGAAAATAATATGGGAAAAATAGAACTCCCTTTGAACGAGCATATTATTTTTTTCTCGCAATGTTTTCTATCCGACATGAAACTTATTTTTCAATTCATATACTTTTGAATTCTTGTCTGCAACTTTCCTCAATTTCAGCGTATAGAACTAGTAGCCATCTACTTTGTTCAATTAATCAACCAATTTAATCTTAAGAAAAAGCCTTCCGCATACTAAGTTAGATTAACAAGTAATAAACGTATCAACACTTGTCTACTTTCATAGGTAAGTTAGAAAGTATGTCTGGGGCAAAGAAGGAAAGGGGTTACATTTCTGTTGTAATAGTGAATCCATAACAAAAGAAAGTCTATAGGGATATCCTGGTTCATTCAGACGGGCACTACACTCAGCCGAAAGGATTTGGCTTATCAGCAACTTGTCAATCATTGTATTCTCGTGGTTTCTCGTGTTAACTCCTAATGACACAAACAGACACGAACACATGTTTATTTCAAAATTTTGACAACACTCTCGAACTCCTGTTTATTTCACGAGCTCACATCGGCCCTGTTTAACGTCATTGTGATAGGTTATACATCTGTATACAAATGTACATGGATGTGACCCATCATGGATAAAGGGAGATTATGTATACAGAAAACGGTTTCGACACTAGTTGGGCTATCTTTGTAAATGTCTGTGTACGTTGAAGTTGTTTAGCTGAAGTGCGTTTGGTGGCCCAAAAGACACCGGAACATAGAGCCATTGGCTCAAATTCGAGCCCTGTCTTTAAAAAATGTAAATCATAATGATGATACTACCAATAATAAAACCTTCTGACATTTGATAGTCATTTTCTCTTGCTATTAAGTGACTAATCGATTAAAAGCGATGAGCACAAGATGCTCCCATATGATATAGTGGTAATACTGGTGTGAAAAGAACCAGGTAATCATAGCCAGGAGTTCCAGCCACTGCCATAGGACTAAAATAATGCTGGAAACACATTAAACCCGCTTGTAATATAACAATCTATCAGTAAACTTTTTATTGATATGTGCCGAACTGTTTTAAACTGTTATATAATTCCTTTGACAAATTTCAATACATTTTACATAGTTATATTACGGTTAGAAGGAATACATTACATGTAACAACGTCCCTCATGTGTACACATTCCCGGGTGTATGCTTTTGCATATGCGTAGTGACATTTCCTGTTGCTGTTCCAAAAATCTCTCTTTGTATTGGAGTTTCAGGTCATGTTTACCAGTAGAAATTTCGATGGGTTAGTGCAAAAATAGCGTACGTGTCCATGCGATGTGAAGACAATCACATTTTTTTGCACCAAGCCGTTGACTTTCAGTTTTATCCTTTCGGCCTTCCACCCACAGTCATAGTAGTTTATAAGATAATAAATAGAGATCAACACTTCTTGTCAGTGTCGGATCGACTTATCGAACATCAGTAAGATATTGAAAAAAAGGAACGATTATAATAGACTTTATTTTTTTGAATCCGCGGACAATTAATAATAATAATAAAAAATATATATATATATATATATATGACTGCAATACCGTGCACTTCGATCACGTCACAGTGACATCATGTAACGAATGGTTCTACACGTGTATAAAACAGGGGTATTTGTAATGAATATTCGCTAAAAATGATTGCTTTATAAGAATTAATTCAAATAATTAAGATGATAATAATGTTTTCATCATGTTCTTATAAAGGTGATTTTATACTTATCTATTCGAAAGCAACGTTGTTTAGACCTCTATGACCCTTCTGTTGCGGCGTTGGGGGAGGGGATTTGATAGTGCAGGACTTATCGTTTTATAAAGTGAAATTATAACTTAAGCTAAAAAATAAAAACGTGATTTAAGGACAGAAAAAAGTTTATCCTGAAATGGTTGTAGATTTACACAAATTTACTACGTTTTTAAAGCAAAGATAAAATTGTGATTAGATTTTTTATGGTAATACGCTCGATATCTCATTTAAAGGCTAAAGAGTTTTTCAACGTGAATGGATGAATAACTAAAATCGATTATATTTAAGATTTTGACAGCAATAAACAAGGCCAAAAACATATAATTTTCACGCCATACACAAAATAGCCTAGCACATAAGAAAAGAAGCATATGATCTGATACCAGTACGTTGATAGATCGATTGTAGATCGCAGTTTTCCCTTTCTGTTTGTCTGTTGTTATCCCTTGTCATGCTGAACCCGGAATATATCTGTTTGGGTAGGAGGTATAGACAAAGATCAGCCTGCACATATGTGCAGTCTGTTCTTAGCCTACATCACCTGTTTGTCACCTTTAAGCCAAGGTTGCCTATGAAAATCAATCTTCTAAAGAAATATTGACCCAGAATGAAGCCAGTCAGCGCTTTGGTTTTAATGAAATTACATGTATTAGAAGGATATTTATTTAGCACGAGGAAGGTTCAAATCCGCGAATCTACCAAAAAGTATATGGGTTTAAACCTTTGAATGGTAAGTATTTGGGTAGTCATGTCGTTAGTGGGCGGTTAAAAATACTACAAGGGGGTCATTGGCCTTGTTGCGTTCACCTTTATTCACATTTAGGCCTGTCCCTATCTGCCCATAAAAACCTAAGATTCAATATTCATTTTCACAGATTTGTTTGCTCTCTCTGTCTCTGTCTCTCTCTTTCTGTAATCTCACGTAGATCAATTTTTTCGATTGATTTTAATTCCTTTATCTGCTTTAAAAGAAAGCCACCTAAAACACATTACCGCCTCATTTTGGTTCGAATTCACCAAGAAGTTTGGGAGAGATGCCGTTTGTAGAACAACGATGGATTTAAAGATTTTCGTATTTTTAAGCTATAACTTGATAGACTCCTGAAGAATATCCCTGTCAAAACTATTTGAAATAGGTTTAAAGGTATAGAAGGACACGTCATTTCAAGGAAATTGTTGACAGACTAAGAACGACGCACGAAAGCCGGACTTAAGGCTGCCTAAGCACTTATTGCTAATAACTGCAAATGCTTGGTCGCCAGCTGAAATCATTTACTCGAGGAGTGATCTAACTTTTTAAACAGCTTGAGTTTAAGGGTCATTTGCTAAGATAGTGGCCCGATTCTACAAAAATTCTAGCGCACTTTTAGAGGGCTTTCATAGTCCGTGTTTACATTCCTTTTAGATTAGGACATTCTATTGTCACGCAGGTAAGGTCATGCCAAGGTCACTTTTACAAACAATGGGTGATGCAGGAACTTTAGTTTTTCGCAACCAAACATCGAGTGCTAATCGCGATACTGTTCTAAGTGTGTCTACATTATTTACACACTTAAAACAGTATCGCAATTAACCCTAGATATAATCTTCTCGAAACTTAAAGAGGCAGCCATCACAAAGTCATTTCCTTTTGAATGAGTAGAATCATGGACTTGGCTGGCAACGCCCATTGATTCCAACAATAAGTTCCAATTTGATATTAACCCTTTCATGTTTCTTGAAATTTTAGACTGGCCTAACTTGAAACATGTTGCAGACGACAATCAAAAGTGAGTGCAATTTGAAACAAAACCATTCTATGTAGTAGAAAATATTGTGATAAAAGAAGAAATTGCTTGTATGAAGCAATTTCTTCTTTTATCACAATATTTTCTTAATCATAAAATTGCATGGACGTAAAAACCAGTGGCCATACAGGAAAGAGTTAAAGGGCGTTATCTTGCACAATTTATGTGCCAGCAAGCTGCAACAAAGGAATAAAAAGTTGGTTGGCGACCTAAACTTCGCAGCTACACCGGAGTGTGTTCATGGGCAAGTGACACTAAATAGCCAGCCCCAGTCTAACCAGCAGTAGAATTGGGTAGCAGTGGGTTTCGCCACTGACTCTATTCCCGGGACGTGAAAACATCTGGATTATGGGTTTCGAGAGCGACTCTATAAGCTTAAAGCTTTCGTCGCAATCGAACTACAATAAATAAGTATAAACTAACTAATCAACAAAAATGCTTCACATAAATGTCAGCAATTGTTCATTTTTTATTTAAAAGAAAGATTTTATTGTTCGATTGATTCTTTGATTGACAGCTCCGATTGGTCAAGTTAGCTTTACAAAGGTTCTGTTACTAACTTTCCCATTCTAGAAAAGGATAAGGTCAGCTTGTTTTATAGAAAATCTCATGGCATATAGTATATTTTTCACTGAATCCATAATACGTATAAGAATTACACTTTTTGTTTTCTAGTCTATCTGTTTGATATTAATCAAGTCACAATCGCCCTGCGCAACTTGCAACGACTCGACGCACAAAAAACTTGTTGCTGAGTTGTTCGTGTGTGTTCTATCTATTGAAAAACTGGTCTTTTGATCATACGCATAACTGTTCATTTGAGCACTGTCTTGAAACATGAGCCACATAGGATATGCACACCTTTACATAATTCGTTAAAATATTCGTGTATTTGGAATAAGAATTGCGCATTTCGTTTAGGGGAAATGCCAAATTGTGGGGATACGAAAGTGTCCAATGGACTAGGAGAAGAAAGCATACATGTAGTCTATTAATCAAGTTAAAGAAGACTATAATTGATGGTTATTGCGCAAGAACAAAATTTTACGAAACTGGCGAAAGAAAAAAGACATCTGTGCATGCGTGCTAAAAACTTATCGAACGACAACCACTTTGTTATAATTAAATATAAAAACCCATATCTTTTGGTTGGCTGAAAAATTCATTTAATGAATAATCATAAAAAACAATAACATTAATAATGATAAATCAATGAATTAACAAAATAATAGGTGATGTAGCCTAAGATCAGTCTGCACTTATGTGCAGGCTGATCTTAGTCTGTACCTCCTGCTAGAAAAGGAATAATCCAGGTTCAGCATGACAAGGGTGAATATTGAATAATAAGAAATGAAGATAATATGCCACGTTTTCATTAAGGTATGAAACAAAAACTTTACTATACCTCTGTATGAATCAGAATAACAGTTTCATACACTCCGATTAGGTTCTTAGTGTACTGCTTCAATGAAAACAAACAACATTCTCTGATTTCTTAGTACTTTTTAAACGACCAAAAATAACTTAGAATTCATTTTTTTAAATATACTTGAGGGGAGTAGACAGTTTTTGCTAAAGCGTTGAGCAGCTACACATAACGACACATACATTAAAAATGTAATTAAAAAAAGCACGATTTAAATAATTCGGACTCTCGGAGCTGCAACATTACAAGAGTCACTTGACCAACTATCAATCTTTCGACAGTTCGAGGGTGTGAGAGAAATGATATGAAAAATAGAATTCTTGTAAACTAGATTACAAATAGAAACCCTCCCACTTAAAAACAACCACAACAAACTAGAAATCTACCACATTTCATTTTGTTAACCGATAAAGAAAACCTAAAACGATTTATTCGGTCTATCTACCTCTCAACTATTTTTATTCGAGGTTTTGTACCTGTTTTGGCTAGAGGTCATGCATTTCACACAATCCTGCCTCATATCAATATAAGGCGTTAATCTGCCTCAATGATCAAAGGATTTGTTTGTGTATGGCTGTAGTCGAGCCATCTGAAGATTGGGTTATATAGTCAAAAATTTCACCCGTCGCGAACACAAGGGGCGATTGTTGAAAGCGCTCAGTATCGATTCTAATGAACCTGCGCTCTTTACACAAGCAAAGCTTTGTCGGTTACTTTTGTTTTTATCGATTTCAAAGAATGGATTCAATAAATGGTTTTTCAATGTGCGATTGTCGCGAGACATCATTTTCTAAAAGATATGTCATGTGGTTTATCTTGAGACAATCTTATGCCGTATGATGCTTGAGAAAACGGGCCTCAGGTCTTGGATGTAGGCCATATTGTGAAACATTACATTTTATGGTTCTGTTAACCCATTCCCACTTAATGGCGCCTTTTGACGCCTCTCAAGAAAATTTATATAATTGGGAACACATTGGGTGAAATGAAGAAATTGCTTGATCCAAGCAATTTCTTCATTTGACACAATGTATTCTACACAAAAAGATGAAAAAATTCGAAAACATCATCATCTTTAAATCGCCGTCTGCAGCTCCTTTTAATTTGGACCAGTCTAAAATTGTTGCCGTCGTGTTATGAATAGTGAGGGTAACGAACGACAACTATGCTTAAAGATTGTCACCGAACATATCGAACTTAGAAAATGAACAGTTGTCGTTCTTGAAAATGTCCGAGTGTTCCGAATGGGTATTGCTTTTGGTGTTCCACTCGGTGAAAAATTTTAGTAACATTTTGTTTTTCTTTTTGAACTAGGAGTACGGGGGGAATTTGAAAATGAACCATGCTTTTTAGTATCTAAACAACCACAAATTCGAGTATACAATCATGAAATCGACTTTAAATAAGAACACTGTGAAAATATTTTTGTTTTGTGTTGCACTATCCAAATATGACGAAACCCACTCCTCTTTATGACGTCACTGAGACGGTTTCAAGTCATTGGATAAATGGTGGACCGCTAGTCACGCCCAATGCTACGATAGGAAAGTTCTATCAAGATATTTTTTTTTCATAATTTTTCGCTAGAAACATCTAACAAATAACAAAATCGTTTGTTCGCGACCTAAACATCGTAACTAAAGCTTGATTAAGCTGTATTTACGACGATTATGTCGTCAAACCAGCCAAAACGATTAATAGAAAAGTTGGAATTCAAAGTTCTTTTCTGGTCTAAACGAATGATTTTATTGGTCTATCGACCTTCAACAAGGAAGTTATAGTGGGATGTCAAGAGCCGTTTGTTTGAAAATTCTATGGTCCAGGACATAATTGAAAATGTAAATGTAAACGTCCTAACAACGGCTTGAATAAGCTGATGTTCCGACGTTTTAGCCGAAAAGTAACAGAAACGCTTGACATAATTGGCTAAGTTCTCCCTTCACTTCCGCTTTAAATGAATGGTCTGAGTGGATAATCGTTTTTTGTTGATCAGTCAATGTTTCGAAGCTAACGTTAACATATTTGGATATAAACCGGTATTAACCACATTTTTTATTTGAAACCCCATTTTCGCATCGATTTTCTTACTGATATCTTTTCACACCAGAAATACACTAACTATGACTTTTAAAATCAAGCTTTAGGTACTACGTTTAAGTTGCCAACCCAACTAAAAGGCTTCACAAAAAATAAGGCGAATGTTGGACTTCAAAGTTCACTTAAGAGATGAAGAGAATATTTTTTGTTTTCATGGAGGTATGAACCGAAAAATCTAACCACACGAAGCAGATTCATACATTGTGTGATTAGGTTTTTCGGTTCATACCTCCATTAAAACAAAAAATATTCCCTTCATTTTTTATAATTCAATAGCATCGAGCGAAAAAACAAAGCTTAACAAATTTTGATACATTTTGTATGGGACTATTTTGTGCGGAAGCATACAAAATTGCTGCGTGCTCATAATTTTGTTCGTGGAGGTATGAATATTTTTTTTCGACCAATCAGAACGCCTGTTTTTGATAGACGCAACTAAAGATTGAATTATTTCGGAATGAATGAATAATACGATTGGTCGATTGATTTTTAGCTAGCAAAGCGACAGCTTTGATAGCTTAAGTTAAAAGACAAAGTTTTGAGATCTTCTCAAAGTTCAACGCATGCAAACTGTCACTAGAGGCTTTACCATTATATCCATTAAATGTCTACGCAATAAAAAGTAGTTCTTATGTATTAAAGGAATACTCTATCGCTAACTCTATTCAAATTGTTGAAAACTCTTTCAAAAGCATACTATTTAACCCATTGTCACTCAATTCCGCTTTTAAGCATCTCAAAAAAAAAAAAAAAAAAAAAAAAAAGGTTTTGAAAACATTGTGGACAATGAAGAAATTGCTTGTTGCAAGCAATTTCTTCATTGTCCACAATGTTTTCTATACCCAGCAAAGGAAATATTTTCTAAATTTAACCAACTTGAAATTGTCGTCTGCTAATTTTGTCTAAGATTTCATCATGTTGTTACATGTTAACTTCTTGGTTACTCCAACCTTGTATGTTTATAATTTTAACCTTTAGTGAAGAAGATTACTTAACAAAACTAGGCTTTGCTAGCTTACAGTGCTTTCAGTACTTTGAGTTTATTTATTGGCTTATCCACTAACTAGGTTGGCTCCGCTCGTTGACTCCGAAAGGCAGTCCCACTTCAATACTAAACGGCGTTATTGAATAAGCTGTAGTTTCGACGTTTAAGTCGCCAAACCAACAAAAAGGGTTAACAAAATGGTGGCCAATGTCGGAGATCAAACTCATTTCTGGTCTCAATGGAAGATTTCACGGTCGTTTGGTTTTTTTACCGACGTCCGCGATTGGTAAATTGTCTTTAAGAAACGACACCGATTAGTACCAACAACATACGATATGGTTGACAAGTGACTACATAAATTCATTTATTATATACCTATTAAAGATATGGATTAAAATATGGCTATCTAATACAACTCGACAGAAAAAAAAAACAATATTCGGCGTGTACCAAAAAACCGTATTCGTCGAGTACCGTTAAACACGGGCTACTTTTTGTGTATTGACGTTCGTTTTTTTTTCGGAAAGTTGGTTATTTAAGAGAATTTTCTTAATGTCATGTCCTTAAAGGTATATAATAAAAGGAATATTACAACAGAGTGTTTTTCTAGTTGTTGTTATCGTGTTCTCGAATCTATTGTAGGTATTTTTTATTAGATTCGACCTTCGGTCTAATTCAATAAAAAATACCTACACACGATTCGCGAACACGATAACAACAAATTAGAAAAAGACACTGATGTAATATTCCCTATTTATTTCATACTTTATCCGGAGCAAGATTGCCTGGTAAAGTCGAGTAAGGATGAAAAGAAAATGTCTGGTAAACGGCAAAATGATAATGGCGTCCAGAATCTGTATTACTAGATAACGGATATCAAATAAGAGTATAGACAGTCTGCATCAAATAAATCTCCAATTTCCGTGTTTGGATATACCACCAGTTCATGCCCACTTGTAAAAAGGCAATACTTAGCTAAATCAAAAGTGTCTAGTATTGCAACTATCTATTAACCGCAGGGCCATTCACTTATCCCCCATATTTATGTTATTTAGCTTACAAAAAAATAAGATCTAAAAAGAAGGAAGAGAAAAAACATTGATGTCAGGTCATTTAACTACAAATCGTATCGTCGGTGCTCGATCAAAATATCGTAACTACGGCTTTAATAAAACTATAGTTACAATATTTGCTCGTGCACCGACCATATCGTCGGTGTCATTCTAAAACCTCGTAACTACAGCTTGAGTCAAGATTTTAGAATTACACCGACGATATATATGTATATTTGATACGCTTCAATTTCTTACCCCATCCACTACATGTGCGTATTTACAAAGCCAATTTTATCCCCAGTTTGACATCACAAACTTTTACTAGACAAGACATAAATTTCATCATATTTATCAACCACCCCCCTTATTTTTTTTTTGAAATTTGCAAATCTCAATAATAGTCATACTATCACTTCATCTCTTTGATATGATCATGTGTGGGGCACGATTTATCGTGAAATACTTCTTTTTAATCACTCCTTTTCAGTTTTTTTTTTCAGATTTCCGAGTGTTTTAACGGGTTTGAGCACATTAGCACTATTTCATAAACTCTCTTAATCAAAGAAGGGCGAAAGGAAGAATCAGACAGTCAAACGAAAATAAGACACTGCCATAAAACTAAAATGGCTTTTCTGTGTAACAGTAAACAATGACATGCCGCTTTACAGAAGAAAAGGAAAGCAATATATTTTGTTTAACCTTTGTCCGGAGTGAGAAAAAAATCTTAACTTAACCCATTTCCACACAATGACGTTTTTCGACGCTACTCGAGAAAACCGAAATAGGAAAACATTGCGGAAAATGAAGAAATTGCTTGGTTCAAGCAATTTCTTCTTTTTCCTCAATGTTTTCTATCAAGAAAAATGAAATATTTAAAATTTCAAGTTGTCGTCTACATCTCATTTCAATTTCAACCAGTCTAAACATTTGTAGTGTGGAAATAGGTTAAGATACAAATCCAAAAATGTTCTCAGACTATTTTGCTTTTAGACGATACTGTACGGAAAAGAGATCTCACTACCATAGCCGCTCTTAAAAAAAATAACAACAAAACCCCCAAAACTTGTTCGCGGTCTAAAGTAAAAATACCCGAGTTAAAGAATTTTTTTACTATATAAGGGTTTACTGTGAAGCTAGCTGAACTAATTCTGACACAATACATTATTGTTGTAAGGTACAACCCCGTACGTGATTTGCAGGATATACAAAAGCCCCGGGTCATCAGGTCACGGGTGATTGAAAGGCGGCTGGCACGCAACTCAGGGCCTTTTTTGCAGCACTTAGTCACTCCGTTTTTTCCCTTTTCATAAATCTTTGAAATCATTCGATTATTTAAGGTCACGGTCCTTCTTGTAACTGCATATTTCAGAGATGATAGACAATAAGGATGTGGTAATTAACACTCAACGTTGGCTAAATAAGTGGTCCTCTCGTCGGTTCCATATTAAATGCAAAAAAAAAAAAAAAAAAATAGAAAAAAAAAGCTGTGCTGAAAATGAATGAACAGAATAAAAGTTGTTATATGTGAATAAAAGACATATTTTGATTTGTTTTGTGCGGTTCTGCCTAAAACATAACTATGGAATGAAAAATCTTAGCTTGCGATTATTTGATAACAATTTAAGAAATGAGGAGATTATACATTTATTATATACCTTGCTGTGAAATCTTGGTATTTCTCAGTGTAATAATTTTGATATCGTCACTGGAGTGACGATAACACTTTTCAGTTTCACTCTCTGTAATAAATCTTTAATCGTGTACTCATCCGCACCTTTTTCAATAGACCTTCCCTCTATCAAAAAGATTTGTTTTGATATTTTAATAAAAAAAATGAAATAATAAGGTATATAATAAATAGAATAATCAACTGGTTATTCGAGATATGAAAAAAATATTTCATTCGGATGCGTTTTTAGGCGTTAAAAAAACTCGTGCTGCGCACTCGGTTTTTCAACGCCTAACAACGCATCCTCGTGAAATATTTTTTTCATATCTGGAATAACCAGTTGATTATCCTCTCTCTCTATATATATTTGTTTTCATTGAGGCATGAACCTAAAACATTAATCACCCTGTATGGTTACGAGAGTAAAATTTCGCATATCTACTTTGTGCGAAAGCATACAGAATAGTTGCGTGCTCAGAATCTTGTTTGTTGAAGTATGGACAAATAAAGCCAATTAAAACTCTGGGATCTGTTCAACCCTTTCTCTCACAACAAAATTTTAGACATGTCCAACTTAAAAGAAAATGCAGCCTACTTTTAGTAGTTGATGGAATCGCAAAAATATATATCTATTTGGGTAGTAAACATTGTTGATAATGAAGATTGTGCTTGTACTTTCCACAATGTTTTCTCAAGCTTTATTTTTTAGGGGTGTAAAATGGCGAGGTTGTGTGGAAATGGGTTAATCCATTGCCTACGCCTTTATTTATTAAGGCATCATGGCGATATTGATCGGTCTTCTAGATTCGATTAGACCAACATGTATATACAATACATTACCTTAATATTTGCAATGAATAGAATTCATCGATGTATTCTATTCCGCGAAACATATAACGCTGTTTGTAAAATCTCGTCATTTTATGCGTTAGGACGTCATTTTGACGGTAACGAAAAGACGTTACTATAGGCTACGAATACTTTTGCATAGTTATTATACTAGTGTAATATCAACCGTGCAACACCAAAAATACTTCACGGGTTTACTTAACCCCCGGTCGATTGGTCTTATCATAAATTGTGTAAATGGTTTTGCATATTTAAGAGATGAAAATATTTTTTTTCTTGTTTTCATGGAGGTATAAACCGAAAAAACTAATCACACTTTATGAATACGCGAAGCGGATTCATACATAAGTGTGATTAGGTTTTAGGTCATACCTCCACGAAAAAAAATATTCTCTTCATTTCTTATATTTTAATAGCATCGTGCCAAAATAACAAAACCTTTACAAATTTTGATACCTTTTTGTATTGACCTGTTTTGTGCGCAAGCATTCAAAATAACTGCGTGCTCAAATTTTTGAGCATGGAGGTATTGTTTTTTTTCGACGCCCGTTTTTGATAGACGAAACTAACAATTAAATTATTAAAGAATGGAGTAAATCGTTTTCAATAACCAGAGTATTAAAGTTATGACCAGTTATGTGAAGATCCAATCAATTGCGAGCATCAGATAGTGGCTTACAGCTATTCATGTCCAGGTACTCCTTACTAAATGCTAGTGGCTTCTGGTAACAACTGTTAAAATAAGCTAATTGACGGATCGTCCCTGTCAATCAAATAATCGAATGACAAATGAAATAATCCGTTTAGACGGGGAGTGAACTTTGAACTCCAACATTGGCCGACAATTATGTAAGGCATTTTCATCGGTTTGGCGACTAAGAAGTCGTAACTACAGCTTATTCAAGCTGTAGTTACGACGTTTAGGTCGCCAACCAACGAGTTGCCTTTTAATTCATGTCTCCGGCAATATATTTTTGAAAACGATCTCGTTTATTACCTTAGCAGAACTGCCATGTCGGAGGTGAATGGATGGGACCAGTGTTCCGCCAAGAGTGATGATGATGCAGGCACTGATGGTACTTTGTGAAAGTCCTATTTTTCAAAATGGAAAGGGTAACCACATCAGATTGTGCTATTTCCTTCCTAGAGGTTGAAATTAATGTATCAAATGATGCATAAGTTGGTCGGGATAAAAGGTCGTCTTGGGTACTTGATATTGCTGAAAACCGACACCTAGCTCCGTTTGTGTCTGTATACCATATTTAGCTTTACAACGCCTTCGAAAACGATACCGTATCTACCCTTCAATATATCTTTGTTGCAGCATTCCAGTTTATAAATAATTCGAGGGCTTAGAGCAAAAACATAGTATGGCTCTATACATTGTATAGAGCCATACTATTTTTTGCTCTAAGCCATCGATATATACAGTGGTCTTTCACTGAGAAAATCTGAACAGGGATGTATACTTGAGGTGGGGAAGACTATTTGAAAATATACTCCATTGCTTTCTGTAAAACCAAAATCCGCTTTTATTACGCAACAACGTTGAAGTAAGGAAACGTCCACTTAGTTTAGAGATTTGAATGCAATTTGTAAAAAAGGAAACAGTATTGAAGGCGATTTCCCCTGTTGTTTTGGAGAATTTGTCATAATATTAGTTGCGTATCCAATAGATATTAAGAGCACAATAAAATTTTACTTTCACTAATGTACTTTTCCGCTTCCTTCGACTTTTCCATTTTTCCCTAAATATCATCATAAATACCAGTTTTTCCTAAATATCACCATAAAAAGCCTTAAATGCTCAATCACTTTCAACCCATCCGACGCTTTTTTGTCGCCCCCAGAAGAAAAGCTTTAGATAACAGTGAAAAAAGAAAAAATGAAAAAAAGTCCACAATGTTTTCTACATCAAAAGACATTTTTAAAATCAACCAACAAAAACATTGTCGTCTCAAACTTCTTTGAATTTGGTCTAGTTTAATATTATGTCGTCTGGTGATGGATTATATAATTAAGGGGTCTTATATTAACAACTTTGACTTTATACCATAAACATACGCAAACATACGTATTTCGATATGTATAAAAAAATACATACAAAAAATAGATACACGCAAGAATAGAGATACAAATCAACCACAGTTATGCAAACCATCGATACGCGAGCAAAATGTTATTACAGCTTTAATAAATCTGTAGTTACGATATTTTGCTCGAAAACCGACGAAACGTAGCTTCTAGTCTGTTGTTGTGCGATGACAGAGAGCCATCGCTGCCAATCTACCAAGTGTACAGTTTTATCTCTGTTCTGTACTTATCTCCAACCATTTGTCCTGCTTAATTATACTGTGTACACCGTATAGAAGACTTTATCAGTGATGCCAGTCGTCAACGCTATAAGTGCCCACATATCACAGCCCCAACTGTTTATTTTTTGTATTCGTGAAAGCTGTTTTCTCTGTTTTAAGAAAGAGGCTACGACTAGTAGTAATACGAGAAAAAAGTAAAACATACTGAACTGATGCCATTTAAGCGACTACCAGACAACAAAATTGTAGACTGGTCCAAATTCAAAAAAAGTTGCAGACGATAATCTTAAGTTTATGAAATTCTAATACAAATATTTTTTGGGAAGCAACAAATATCCTTTATATGCATGTTAAGGTTATGCCAAGAAAGTAAGAGTTTTCTCTTATTGGTTAAGCATGCGCATCTCCTTTTTTCTCTGCCATGCTTTCAGATGTTCTTTTCGTAAAAGTTTAAATCTGATGGGATAGACCGAAATATACCAACACTGCACTAGCATCCTATTTTTGAAAAGCCCGGCTTAGATGCAGACACACTTCCTCTTTACATTCATACTAAGGTACTATTTGTTGAAACTGTTCCATTTTGGATTAGTTACAAAACCTAGAACAAGTTCCGCTAAATCCCCGGTCCTAAGACACGATACAATTTGTCAATTCTAGAATAAATCAGGCTTAAGAAGTAGTTTCTCCGCACATTAATGGCTTTTTGATGTTTATTTAAGAACTTCGAGTAGTAGGAAGGTTCATCAAAAGATTTGATGGTGTCTTATCAGGATTATTGGGATACCGAACTAGTTAACAATCCTTGAAAAGGGGTCTAAATGTAAGAGCTTCGGGTATTATGCTACGTACCTCTTATAGTCTTATCAGGCTTACTAAAGTTATGAATACAAATACACAAAATTGTATATACAGCCGTTCAAATAGTACGTGTATATGACGCATGATAAACTCATCTTAACCCTTGTCATTCTGTATATTTTACCTTACTAAATTGCTGTCAAATCAAAGGGCTGAAAGCACTGATAGAACTTGTTGTTCAAAAATCAATATACATTTTTTTGAAATCAACTGTGGCAGGAAAAATACAAGCAGGAGGTATAGACTAAGACATAAGTGCAGTCTGATCTTAGTCTACACCTCCTGCCAAAACCGAAATATTCCGGGTTCAGCATGACGAGGGTTAAGTTCTATTTTACCCATTTTACGACAATGCTTCTTACTGGCCTCTTAGGTAAACGGAGATAACATACAAGCCGGTAAATGGCATTTACTTCAATGTCATAGAAACTAAGGTTTTCTTTTATGTAAATCCTGATACTGAGTGAATGGGTTACAAGATGGATATCAAAATGGTAGTATTACCGTGGCGAAACCCAATAAATTATTCAGTAGCGATACTTTGTGATGAGCCTTTTGACCGGTGATTATTTCAGTAACATCTAGCTCACTATAATGACCTTAGCATTGGTTGTCTGGCGTTTTCATGTTATAGATCATAACAATCTCTAACCGTTTTATACAAAACCCTCAACAAGGTTTTAGTCTGACCTCAACAAACTTTGGTCCCAGGGACTCGGCAGTCTTTCTCATAAGGGCACTGACTTCATGTTTAGGAGGCCCCGATGTAAAAACTGACTGTTCTTTGTAACCGTGGACGTGTTTCTGTTTTTGTTTTTAATAATAGAATTGAAATTCTATTTATGGGATATTGAATTCTCTCAACTACGACAGTGACTCTTGTCTTTTCAACACTAGTGGAGGACAAATATTATATTTTAACTCTTACGGGATTCGTACCTGTAGGGATATGGCAACGTCGCCTAGCGCTGCAATGTATGACATCCGCGCAGGTTCTAATCTCATAAGAGTCAAATTAAAGTATTGAGTTTGTAGCATAGTTAAAGATAGGGAAGTATTGAACAACTACGAACAACTTGGGCTCAACTTAAAAAAGGAATCGAAGACTGTTAAACAGTTTGAAGTTGAGCCCCAGATTGTCTATGTGGCTCACAATAGATACTTTTGAGATTCCTGACTACTTAGGATCGCAAAACCTGTGTCCATGAAACCCCTGCCTATAACCCATTGAGTGTTGATGATGCCGATTCTAACAGGGATGAGATTGAGAACTGAAATAACAGGTATAGCTAAAAATTTGAAGTTGTAAATGATAAGAAATGGGATGTTATGATATCAATGTTATCGTGTTCTTCAACCCAATCGGTATTTCTGAGTTTTCTGATGTTTATTAAGAAACTATCTCTAAACTTAAAACTCGCTTCTACGGATGCAGTATGATGTTTTAGACAGTTCTCACTCGATATGCAACGAATATTGGCTTAGGTTTGCTAATAGAAAAGACACAATAAAGCATTGTCCTACAAGAGGTTTGGCAACTTTATATCTCTCATGCACCCTTTTGTTTTATGGTACCATATATTTCAATATCTTGCATACGTTGAGAATTGATGCACTGTTTAGTAAAGATAAATACTTAACTTCATTCTTGATCATAACTTTTGTGTCATCACATAAAAGTAAGATCTACATAACATTTTCATAATCAAGTACACACTCAATATCCAAAACTAACGTTTTCTTATTCAATGAAGAGCCCATATTATTTTCATCTCACCAATCTGGAAAAAATCAATTCACTTAAATTTAAGGTAAGTAAAAATCTTTCGTTGTTGATGATAAAAAGGTTAGCCATAAAGCATCACGAATGCTCGTTTATTGCCGATACGAAGCGATAACGTATTATCACCGTAATTGGTGGCTAATTTTAAGACCATAAAAACCGTATAAACGTCAACGTGAACAATCCATCCTAGTCAAAATCCGTCTGTTGCTCTTAAAAAGACGATAAATCTAAGAGATTTTTAAACTGAAAGAAATCCCAATCGATTGTATACATATAACTTCAACCAAAGATATTTGTCCCAGAAAGTATATCAAAATTGGAGGAAAATATATGCAATTTTATTGATAGATCGTAGATAGCCAATCAAATCCTTCTTTAGTACTAGAAATGAACTTTGAACGCATGTATTTGTATTAAGCATTTTTGTAGGTTACAAGCTGGTTCAAGCGTTGAAGTTTAGCTCTCAAACCAATGGATGGCAAGTTATTCTGTCTTTCACCAGATATTTTACAAAATTATATCGCCTATCATCTCAGTCGAATCAGTCGGTCTTGGCATCTATATACGTCACTTGGTGATCTTGTTTTCCAAAAAGGTTTCCACAGAGTATCAGTTTAGGGATGTAACGAAGAAACTATAAAGAATGAATAAGACTTGCACATTGAACGATGGAGTAGCGTATTCTGTTGAAAGTCTCGTGCTTCAACCATTACAGTCTGAGGTTTTTACAGAAAACTTTAAATTACCTTTGACGTTTTAATAATCATATATCTTTATGATTTAGAGTACTTGATTGATATACCGCTAATATTTATATTTTACCATTTATAATTTGACAAAGAAATGTCATCCGTTCAGCATTTTCTTGATTAAAGTCGGTCAAATATTCAATGCGAACATTTGTTATCAACATAAGGCAAAGGTTAAGTTTCTAGACAATTACAAATTATTCAAGGTTTTTTATATGAAGGTTTCATCATTGTATAGTGCAGTTGGTGGCTACCTTTTCTTCTGTTCTTTAACACTTGTCTTAGTTGGGCGACCAAAATGTCGTAAATACAGCTTTATACCATCTGTATATACGACATTTTTTCGCCCAACGACTGTATAACTCAAAAAGCACGTGTCATTTAGAAGAACCTGCTCCTCGATCGGTCTAGTACAAATTCTTTCGTCGTTTCATAGTCTTTTCAAGAAAGCCTCGAGTTTTTGCCATTAATATGTCAACAGAGTGAGATAGTTGCATGGAACTGGTGAAATACATACATACTTCCAATTTTCTCTCTCTTCGCTTACTGATTCTTTGAAGCTCACTGAATATTTGGCAGCTATATTATGGCCATGACTGAGTGTTTTATTCTTATCTATCACAGACGTTCGGTATGTTCGTTTAGTAATTTTTAAATGGAAATTTACTATGCATTCAAAGGCGGACCTGTGCACCTTATTTTCCATTCTTTATATATCATAGATGGGCTGTAGTGATATAAGCTGTAGTTAAGAAAATTTGTGGTTGCCAACGACTTTAGGTTAGTCATTTCAGCAATTTACAAAGCGAATAGGTCATTAATCGAGAAAAATGAAAAGCAACAGACATGCGCTTATTGAAACAAACAAATCAATGGAGTCCGGGCAATCGGCAAAACGCGGCTGTCAATCAAATAAACAGTCGACCAATGTAATCATTCATTTAAACCAGAAAGAATGTTTGAACTCCAATATTGGCCGCCATCTTTGTTAACTTTTTTGTTGGTTTGCGACTTAAACGTCGCAACTAAAGCTTATTCATAACGTTTTCTCTATAACCAATTACTAAACAATGTTTCCTTTTTACGCACTTCAAGTAAAGAGCTCTGGAAAACATTGTTGAAAATGAAGAAAACTGGTCATTTTTCGCAATGTTTTCAACCCCAAAACACAAAGATATTTGTAATTTCTGTACGTGAATTTGTCATCTACAAATTCTTTAAATTTCGACAAGTCTAATTTATTATCGTGTGTTATTTTGAAATTCGTTGAATAAGTATTCAAAAATATATCCTTTGAGACAAAGTGATCTTAGCCGAGAATTGTTAAAATTATTAAGCTAATTTTTAAAAGGTCGAATACTTTTATATTACAAGAGGTAAAATTACTTTGTTTAAAAGAAAATCCAGTAAAAAATCGTTTTGTACTTTTCGCCTGATTCTTGGAATCCATACGAAAAGGAAATGTCGCAGTCGCATACGCGTACATAATATATAGATGTCGTCAATTTAAAAAAAACAAAAACATTCAAAACATGTATATTAGACAAAGGCGTTCGCTACAGAAAATAAGGATAGCTACGTTAGGAACTAGAGTTTTTAGGCATAATAAATTATAAAGCGTAAAGAAAGCGCATCCTTTCAATTGTTCAGAACAGCACCGGTATCTTTACCCAGGGTTCACACTATATGCCCATTGGCAAAACACCCTTGTGTTGGTGTTATCCAAAACTTGAATAGTTGAAGTGTACTTCACCCTAGCATATATGTGACGGAGACCTTGTTCAAATTAAGCTTGTGCCAACACAAATTGACTGATCGCCGCTGTAAATGAAATCAAAGTACTGAAAATACTGTAAGCTAGCAAAGCATGGCTGATTATAGAAAATCGTTCCCTTGTTGGGTAGAAAACATTTTGGACACTGAAGAAATTGCTTGTAACACAATGTCACAATGTTTTCCAAAGTCGTTTTCTTGAGATTCTTAAAATTCGAAATTGAGTGGGAATGGCTTAAATGGAATGCTTTTGACAGAGTTCTCTACAATTGACTTGAGTTTGCAATATTCATGAAATACATAAGAACTATTTGTTATGGCGTCGGCATTCCATGGATTTGATGGTTAAGCCTCAAGTGGCAGAAAGCACTCGTTGAACTTTGAGAAGACCTCAAAATTTTGTCTGTTAACTTAAACTATCAAAGCTGACGCTTTGCTATCTAAAAATGACCACTCACATAATATATTTAAAACTGGAAAAGAATTTTGAACACAAATATTTACGTTAGCATTTTCGTTGGTATGGCAACTTAAACGTCTAATTTATATCTTATTCTAGCCATAGTTACACCGTTTAACCCTTTCCTGTTTTTTTAAAATTTTAGACCCGTCCAAAGTGAAAGAGGTTGCAGACGACAATGAAAATTTGATGCAATTTAAAATGAAACCATGCTATGTGGTAAAAAAATATTGTGGAAAAAGAAGAAATTGCTTGTTACAAGCAATTTCTTCTTTTTCCACAATGTTTTCTCAAGTATAAATTCACAAAGACGTAAAATCCCGTGTTTGAACAGGAAAGAGTTAAGTCGCAAACCAAATATTTTTTTCACTGTACTGACAATGATTATCGCAAGATAACACCGCGTAACCCATTCCCATACAACAAAATTTTAGACCATTCCAATTTGAAAGAAGGTACAGAGCGACAATTTTGAATTGGTAGAATTTAAGAAACCTTTGTAATTTTGGGCAGAAAACAATGTGGATAATGAAGAAATTGTTCTTCATTTTCCAGAATGTTTCCCAAGCTGTTTTATAGGGGAGGGGGGTGTAAAAGGCGTCAGTCATATCGGTTGATATCTAAGTGGAAAGCGATTTGTCAAAGCTCAAATTCTCGAAGAGGTTTATGTGTAGGTCACAAGGCCAATGTGGTATTTAGTTAAGCTATACTTTGGTTTCAAATAGAACCTTCATTTGAGAAGATTCTTTTGTTTTCATGGAGGTATGAAACAAAAAGGCTAATAACACTGTATGAATACGCGAAGCGGATTCAAACATAAGTGTGATTAGGTTTTTTATTTCATACCCCCATGAAAACAAAAAAATATTCTCATTTCTTATAATTTAATAACACCGAGCGAAAAAAGTAAATATTTACACATTTACATATTTTATTGCGTGGAACTATTTAGTGAGGAAGCATACTAAATAGCTGCGTGCTCAAAATTTTGCTTATGGAAGTATGAATATATTTTTTGACCAATCAGAACGCTTGTTTTAGAAAAACGAAACTAGAAAAATAAATTATGCCTACATCAAAATAACTACGGCAAAACTTTACAGATTGCAGTCGAGGGTAAAGTTTTGCAGTCCAAGTAACACACGTGTGTAACAATACAATAATCTAGTTAGTAGAGGAGACAATAGAAATATTTGTAAAAGGTTACTTAGTCTATCATGTCGGATAGAAGTGCGTCGAATTTACATAATATCGGACACTTTTCTCGGCGGCACATTCAGTTATTATGGTCGAGCCCGGTAAGCTCAGTCGGTTCCCAATCCTAGGATCCTGAGCTCGAACTCCTTCTCGGCCAATATGTTTTCCGGCACTTGACTAAAATCATCGCGGCTTGCGTCGTTCACCTCCTGGTTAAGTTGGACGAGCAGCTGGTGGCTCTGGTCAAATTTTATGGTTGTACTAGTGTGATAATCGACAGGAAGCAATGATTAGGTCACTAGCCTCGCGATATAACTGAAAGATCGTGAAAGTGACGTTTAACCAAATTCTATCAATCATTTATTGTGTTGTAAAGGAGTATAAGTTATAACTGCATGACCACTATATCAAAACTGTGTTTAACAAGATTTAATACTTTTCCAATTTGTAAGAATCCGCGGACGACGACGAGCTTTGTTCAAAATATTACTATCCTATAGGGTCGAAACTAGTCTAGGAGAAGAACAAGCAATTTCCTCTTTTCTCTCACAATGTTTTCTTAAGTAGCTACCAACCATTTAACTTTTTGTTGCATAATACTGGCCATAATTTTTTCAAAATAACGCAGTTTAATATCGCAGGGGAACTTCTTGTCGAAGTCGTTTGGTGTAGTCATCGGAGTCAGTGGGCGGGGCCAGCGATTCGACAATTTACACAGATCGTAGTATAAGCTTGAGGCAGAATGACTGAAAATCAAGTTCTATTTAACGCCAAGATTTGGTAAAGATTTACAGTATATTCAATGAGTGACCATCAAAAACTGTTTTTATTGAACGAATCAACTCAATTCTACGTTTAATATATCTTATGGCAAAAGAAGTAAAGTACTTCGAGAAGACGAGTTTTATACTCTATCGATGACATTTCCGATATTTGTTATTTTCTTTTATCTTTAATAATTTATAACGCCGTTTGTGAAACACAAACGGATCACCAATCGCTGGCCCCGCCCACTTACCTCGTTAGCCCCGCCCATTGACTCCAATAGGAAGACCCACTTCGATTTTAAACGGCGTTATTATGTAAAACTTATGACCAGTAGCATGTCACAAAAGAGTAGAATAGTTGGTTTGGCGACTTAAATGTCGTAAATACAGCTTGAATAAGCTGTAGTTAGGACGTTTAAGTCGCCAAACCAACAAAAAAATTAACAAAAAAGGCGGCCAATGTTGGAGTTCAAAAGTTATTTCTGGTCGTAACGAATGATTTCATTGGTCGACTGGTATTTGATTGAAAGCCGCGATTGGTCAATTGTACCAGAAATGTACCAGAAATGTATGAATCCGGTTGATAGTCAAATTTTGCTAGACTTCAAGACTGTTGTAAAACCAAATATACTGTGTTACAATTAAAGAATAATTTTGCTCTTGATTAATTTCACTATTTTAGTAGCATTTAGTTAAAAAAAAGAGGGACCAAACTTTGATCTGAATTATTTCTTTTCTCTGCAAACAATATCAGAATTGCATGTCGGTAATTGGCACCGAATTGATGCGTAAAAATCGTGACTTGTATGATTATTTTTAGCCGATAGTCTCCTTTTATCTCATGGATTGTTTATCAACGCCATGGATCTAAGGAACAAGTTGACACTACGAGTCCGCGGCAACTGCAATTGTGCGTGGCTCTAGTCTTTAACTTACTAAAATCAGGTACCAAAAAAAATGTAATAACAAATAATATTTCCAAATATCAGTATCGACTTGAAGGTTATATAGTCACGTCGAAAAGGCAAGGGTTTAGTTTCTATCCGATTCAATAACGAGTCTCTATTTTTATATTATAATTATATTTGCGATTTGGCTTTTATAAAATTTATAGACATAAATATTTTGAAACATAGACTACCCATTTTTCCTTGGCGTTCCACATAAATTAATACGATTACGACATGTTTTTGTCTTTAGCCATTTAAGCATAAGAGACGAAATATTGTACTTATTGGACGTTTATATAAAACATGGGTAACCTAATATGGCCGCGGTTTGTTTTCTATTCACCAGCCTTTTAGGTTTTCGTAATGTAAGAGCACTATGTATACAAACGACCCCGTCAACGGGGACCCCGAAATGAAAGGCCTGATTGGTATCTTTAAGGGCAGGGGTGTTCCTATTTTAACCCAGGTTGACTTTTTAAAGCTGTCTCCCTTCTTTTGTACGAGCCATTGTGAATAAAGTAAAATGTTTGACAAACCTAATGTATAAGTAAAGTAGTACATGACACTGTTTACTAGGAGCGGCAGCAGTAGTCGTGAGCTTAGTAGTATCATGCATTAAGGTAGTACAAGGTTCATTTTCATATTTCCAAGTCCTATCAAAATTTTATAACAATAGTTCTGATTGGCCGAGACATACTTCTCGGCCAATCAGAACTATTGTTATAAAATTCAGCCAGGATGTTGAATTGGGCCTGTTCGTAATTGCGTAGCCTGGAGTAAAACTAGTCAAACACGTAAACATACGACAAACGACAGCTTTAGATGCAGCAGTGAAACAGTAGCAGAGATAAAACTGATCGATTGATTGTACGGGGTTTGAGTATCCAAATAAAGAAAAAGGTCCTTCATGTATTTTATAAACGCGTCTGGTCAAGTGTTTACGCGCTACGGAAGTGAACTAAGTGCAATGGTTTTCTGTATTTTCCCATGAGTTAACAATATCTCTAGAAAAAGAATCCGCAAAATTATAAAAGATCAAACAACCGGAACTTGTCATCGATTGTGAGTTTGAACAAAAAGTAATAATATAGTCGTCTCTCAATCACGTTTAAAGTTGGTTTTCCCATTTTAGCCTAACAACTATTTCGTTTAGGAATAGTAATGGTAATACATGTGCGTATGTAGGAAATAAAGACAATATTTTGTTTGCTTTCATCGAGGTATGAACCTGAACACTTAATCACACTAGTTTGATCAAGTTTTTAGGTTCATACCTCGATGAAAAAAAAAAATCTCTTCAATTCTTGTAACGTAATGCCATCAAGCAAAATGAAGCAAAGTTTTGAGTTAACTAAGTAAGACAAAATAGATGCATGCTCAAACTTTGTTCCTGAAAGTATGAAAGAAAAGACAGCCTACCAAAACGCGAGAATCGTGATAGACGAAAGTAACATTAGATTATAATGTCATAAACGTTACAGAGAACACGTTTGGTGCTCAAGCTGAATAGGGCACTGGACTTTGGGGTAGAATCGTCAGTTGGTTATTCTCCTTAAATCAATAAAATACAAAAAAATATAGACAAATTAAGTACCTTAAAATTGTCCCCGATTTCGAACGAATTCGAAAAAAGGTAAGGCGGATCTTGATAACAACTAATACCAGTATTACTAAATGTGATTGATTTATGAGTGCATTATGAATAAGTATAGAGTTGATCTTACATGCTAATTGAAAACTATTTTATGCACATATCAATTAACTGTGTAATCTATCGCATTGAGGACCCTATCAAATCGATAGGCTCCGTTTGATAGATGAATCAGTTCGCGGGTTTGTATTTCCTGATTTAATTCCAAGAACTTCGTATCCTGATGCCTTGGTCGGCTATAGGCTCTAAAGAACAGAAAAAAGTTATTTTAAAAGGAGATATCGAAGTTGAAATTTAAAAACTGTGAGGGTGTAGAAAAACTATTTTAACCCGTTCTCACATGACAAAAACTGGTTCAAATTCAAAGAAGTTGCAGGGGACATTTTTAGTTGCTGATAATTTAAAAAGTATTTTTCCTCGGGGTAGAAAACATTTGTTGACAATGAAGCTTCTTTTTCCATTATGGGCTTCAGAATGAGTTATTATGCGTGAGTGGGTTAATATTTAGCCTAATCAGAGATATAAATAAACAAACAAACAACAACAACAACCCCCCCAACCCCCCCCCCTAAAAGTCAAAATATTTTTTTAATAAGACTTAGTAGCAAATATTTCCCTGAAAGGGTCTGCCTTTGATATTCAGCTTGCCCATATTGCAATGACAATATAGTCCAATGGTCAGGCAAATATGTTCAATTATCACAGAAAGCAAAATCCATTTTATGCTCTCTCATTCTTGACGCTAACCGATTTTAAATGACAAACTAGTTGCTTCACGCGGTTGCAATTGAGGCAACAGGAGACCCAGGTCCTTCTTTTGCTACACTGTATACACAACGGTTGTGCTAAATTTCGTGAGGATCCATTGGTATATGTCAGCTGTAATACTTTTAATTGAACGCTATTTTAGATTTACTAGAAGCTTTTTGATTTCTCTATTAAGCTGTGTTTATAAATTAGCAGCCCCAATGCGCCAATTGCTCGTGTATTTCAGCTGGTGTATGAAATCCCCCTAACAAACTTTGATAGAAATACAGACTTTGAACAGCCTGGAAAGACAAATCGTACTTTGAAATAT
Source organism: Fragum fragum (assembly GCA_946902895.1). Classification (NCBI taxonomy): domain Eukaryota; kingdom Metazoa; phylum Mollusca; class Bivalvia; order Cardiida; family Cardiidae; genus Fragum; species Fragum fragum. The sequence continues at coordinate 38,954,938 of OX336372.1, forward strand.
TTGCTGACCATCTAAAGAAACCTTGATCCAGTACACGATCAAGACTCATAACAGAGTGTGCGGATGCATAGACTATTCTGGGTATTCATGTGACATTATAGTCAAGATTTGATTAAAATAAAACAAACATAAGTATGAACACGGACTCGGCGTAATGATGTCCTACCCGTTGCAATGGCCATAGCTCAATTTTTGCCCTGCATTACGAGGGTTTAGATGTTTGTTCGGTGTTTATCTCGGGTACAACAATGTAATTGATAAATATACAAGTTTTAACCAAATCCCAACCAATATCTCCTTTATACACCCCTTAAGAAAGAACGCTTTGGAAAACATTTTGAAAATGAAGAAATTGCTTGTAACAAGCACTTTCTTCAATGTCCACAATGTTTTCTACCCTAAAAGACAGATTCCTTAAATTCTACCGACTTTAATTTGTCGTATATAGCTTCTTTGAATGCGGATATGTCAAAATGTTGCTGTCCGGAAATGGGTTAATGGTGATATAAATGTAACCAGTTTCATTACAGCCAATCCGACAGGACTAGGATATACCACAGTAATATTTTGTACAGGACGAGTGTAAAGGGATATGTTCTCAAAGAAATATTCAACGATACGGGTAAAGTTCACTGGACTAAATCAAGTTGGAGTCGTGCTGTGCCAGGAACGACGTTACTAATATACGTAACTAAAACGCAACCTTACATGTCAACCGTGGCATGGATAAAGGTAGAGTAAAAATCATTGTAAAACGAAAAAAAAAAAGAAAAAAAAGAACCATTATTGGGTTATCTTTCTTGAAAACTCCTAAGAAACTCATTGGTCTCTATCATTTTGTCTCTACTTCGCCTTTTATCTTTTGCAGTGCAGTTTTTAAGGACAGCTTTATAGCTGATAATTCATAGATGAAAATGATTTTTTTATTTTAAATATTAAAATACTAATAATTCTCATATATGGTGTTTCTATTCTTGAAGAATTTTACTTATCAAATTGTATACTGTAAATGAAAACCCACAGCTTCTCCATACTTGAGAAGGTTAACCCATTCCTGTTTCTCGAAATTTTAGACTAGCCCAATTTGAAACATTTTGCTGACAACAATGAAAAGTGAGTGCAATTTGAAACAAAACCATTGTATCAAGCAATTTCTTCTTTTATCACAATATTTTATCAAGTATAAAATTGCATAGACGTAAAAACCAGTGATTATACAGGAAAGGGTTAAAAAATAAAGAATATGAAGGGGAGTGACAGATTGTCTCTGTTTTATGGGAGGAAAGGAAAGAAAATGGAGGAATTGAAATCATTTGAAATGGGTAACGATCTTGTTCACTTTACGCTTATCGCAATATCTGATCAGGCTCGAAACTTTTGGATCTTTGCTTTTTTGGGTAAAATTTCTGAATAGATGATGGAATGTCATCTCCAATGGATATCTATAAGACTAACGAAAAAGTCAAACCAACCAATGCCAGCGTCATTAAAGAATCGTTTCTTCGCGGAAAACGATCTGTCTATCTTCAAAAATGGGTCAAAAGTATCCGATTTAAGCACGTAATATTACAAAAAATGCGTGTAAGCTTTTTTTCTCGAGTGCGAACATAAAGACAATGTTAAGAACGCGTTTCTAAAGTCCACGAATGAGCATAGGTACATGGAGTCAATTTTCTGTTATGAGTTTATTAGTTCTTGTACGCTCACACTAAGTTGGGTGGGGGCCGAAAATCATTAACCTTGTTCAGACAGCGTGGACTAAGCAGGAGGATCAGAGTCAGTTTTTAAACGATTTCTGAATCTAACATGGTCATTTTAACTCAAAATAATATTTTTGTAAAATGCTCCCTTTGATTGACCTCTGCTAGACATAATCTCATTTAACCCATTCACACACAACAAAATTTTGGACTGATCCACATCGAAAGGAGTTGCATACGACAATTTAAAGATAATGAAATACTAGATTTTTGTCAACTTTCTGCGTAGGAATTATTGTGTAAATATGAAGAAATTGCTTGTCACAAGCAATTTCTTTATTTTACACAATGTTTTCCTAATCGCTTTTCTTGAAGGGTGTCAAAAGGCATCATTGCGTGGGAATGGGTTTTAAAGTGTATGTTCTACGGAAAAACCCGGATGCCCCTCTTCTTTGACTTGATATAAAACGTCCATTAGCAAACAAAACGTTTTATTTCACGGATCGCTGTCGACGCGCACTGAGGAAGTTCGATTTGGATGACTAAACGGCGTTATTTTGAAAAAAAATATAAAAAAATAACATCATTGGCATGTAATGAAAAATGTAAAATGGTTTGTTCGTGACCTGAACGTCGTAACTACAGCTTGAATTAGCTAAAGTTGCAAGTACGACGTTTAAGACGACAACCAACAACAAAAATAACGTTTAAGACGACAAACCAACAACAACGATACAAATGTCGGTCAATGTATGAGTTGAAAGTTCCCTTCGGGTGTAGATAGCTGCGATATCGCAGGCCTCTTTCTGATAATCTGCGGGCTACTATATCGCAGCTAGGTATACGTGAATGATCTAGTTGGTCAATCCATCGTTTGTTTGACAATCGCGATCCGTCGGTTACAGTTTCAACCCATTCCCACACAGCAAAATTTTAGACTGGTCCAAATTGAAAGGAGCTGCAGACGACAATTTCAAGTTGATGGAATTTTGATTTTTTTCGTCTTTTTGGATAGAAAACATTGTGGATAATGAAGAAATTGCTTGATACAATTTCTTCATTATCCACAATGTTTTCCAAAGTTTTTTTCTTGAGGGGCGTAAAAAGGAGGGGTTGAGTTGGAATGGGTTAAGTAAGATGCAATAACAAGGGTTTTGGTCACCTACCGATGTTATACATGTACTTGAAATCAAAATGTATATGCGGGTATGTTTTCGTGTATGCATTCGTCCCATCCTGAATGCTATACAGCAACCGTAAACAAGCCGCCTTATAAACGACCATCATTTCAAAACATTCGAACAGGCCATTTGCGATATTTTGGTTAAGAATAAACTTTCAATTTCGTCTAAGTCATCGATACGTAATTGGCTTCCATGACTCCTTGTTTGTTTACTTAACCAATTCCCACACAGTGACGCTGTTTGACGCACCTAGGTAAACAGTTTCGGTAAACATTGTATTAAATGAAGAATTGCTATTGCTTGTTACAAGAAATTTCTTCATTATTCTCAATGTTTTCTACTACAATAGACAAAGATTTTTTAAGTTCTATGAACTATAAACTGTCGTCTGTAACTTCTTTGAATTTGGACCGGTCTAAAAATTTGTCGTATGGTAATGGGTTAAGCGTGTAAATTACGCAAATTACGACTGCAAATGCATCGGATTAGCGAATGGTGACTGCTGTGGTTTAATCTCAATCCATAATTCATGGTTCGTCGAATCTAACGTTTATTCATTGTGCGATTGAATAAATATTTTACGGAATATATGCATTGATATCGACTTAAATCGGCCAGTAACAAACCCGCTGATATTTGTGTTCTTGCATGCAAATTAAGTGATAATAGGTTTTGATCAATTCTCAAATTAAATTAACGAATAAAATACTGTAATAAAATTTAAAGAAAAAAAATATTTAAAAAGGGATTTTGCATCCCAAAATTAACAAACATCTCATAGAAATTCAATTTGTTTTATATGCATAAATGACCGTACAGTAAATATTTTGATATGTATTCAAACGATTTTAACAGCATGTTCGCCTCTCTCTCCTTCACGATTCTCCCACGGTTTTAATAAAACAAAAATATCCTAACTACAGAGTAAACCAATAAAAATAATAGTAATAAAAAAGACAAATAGTCGATTTCGCACCCGAAAATTATCAAACATCGCATGAAAATTTAAATTGTTTTTAGATGCATCGTACAGTACATAGTTTGTTAGGCTGTATTCAAACGATTTCAACATGTTCGCCGCCTCTCTCCTTGAACACGTTCAAGTAAAATTCTAAAACCTCATAACTAGCTTGAAGCAATAAAGATGCATCGAATATATAATGAATAGTAGATTTGCATCCGAAAATTACCAGACATCGCATAGAAATTAAGATTGCTCAAGATTCATAAATGACCGTACTGTATATAATTTAATATGCTGCACACAATTCATTTTTACACGATTTTTGCTTCTTTCTCCTAGGCGATTCCTACATCGTCGGTTTAATTCTAGAACCATGTAACTTCAGCTTGATTCAAGCTGAAGTTACATGGTTCTAGAACTAAATCGACGATATTCTGCTTCCGCATGCAGACACTTGTTGTTATTCTTGTTTTTTCGACCGATCGCGACAGTCATTCAACGATTAAATCGACGAACCAAATCATTAATTTTGGCCAGAAATGAACATTGAACTCCAACATTGGCCGAGATTTGTATGAAGTATATTTGATGCTTTGGCAACCTAAACGCCATAACTACAGCTTATTCAAGCTATAGTTACGAAGTGTTAGTCAACCAACCATTTTAGTGTTTTGTTACATTTTACTGACCAAATATTTTGCAAAATAACGCTGTTAAATCTCGAAGGGGAATTTTTGTCGGAGTCACTAGATATGGCAAACGGAGTCATTGGGCGGGGCTAGCGGTCCATCAATATCTATGAAGTGCTACAGATAATATGAGCCTGTGCGAGACATTTCCAATAATTTCGCAGGTGCGTGACTCGGACTCATTGAGCACCATTGACAGCCATTCGGGGAAATTAGAATGTTCGCTGATTGATTAAAGAAGCTTTGGGTCAGTATCTATCTACAGAGCGCAAAGTTAAGACTCTGATCAGACTGTGCAGATGCACAGGCTGATCTAGGTCTTTACTTGGCGCACGTGTAATGGTTGGAAATGTCACGCATGCGCTCATATTTCTTTGTTTCTAAATCCAATATATAATTTTGTGTATTCAATAAGTTTATAACGACCGGACAACTCTACTGAAGACCTACAACATACGGTTTGGTCATGCCCTCTGACCTCCAACAACACAATTTGACTGAGACGTCAAACGGCCTTAACCCATTCCCACTTGACAAAATTTTAAACTGGTCCAAATTGAAAGAAGATGCAGACGACAATTTCAAGATGATGGAATTATAATTTTTTTCATCTTTTTGGATAGAAAACATTGTGGATAATGAAGAAATTGCTTGATACAAGCAATTTCTTCATTTTCCACAATGTTTTCTAAAGCTTTTTTCTTGAGATGCGTAAAAAGGAGGGATTGAGTTGGAATGGGTTAATTTAGTTTATTACATAATTTGTAACCAGGAAGATAAAGCAAAAGGCAAATCATTGCTTGTCGACCTAAACGTCGGTTTTTTATAACTTGAATAAGCTATAGTTACTGCATTTAAGTAGCCAAACCAAAGATAAATGTTTTACATAAGTTATTATTTTTTTTAATTAAACAGACAACAACGAAAAAATCATGACGAATGCCGATGGAAATAGTGTGAACAATGTGAAGCTTATTTTTTATTGAGTCCTATTGTGCTCTCAATAAATGAAACCATTTAAAAATATTATTTTACTTTCAAAAAATCCTGAAACGTCAAGTTTGTATTAGATTGATTGTCATTGCAAATAATAATAATAATAATAAAAAAAAGGCGAAAATAGGCCTTTAAAAAATATATGTAAATCATATTTCCGATAAAGATAAGGAATTACTATTTATTCTCTATATCATCTTTGTAATAACCATAATCCCTGCGTTAATCATTTAACGATCAAAACTTCAGGTGCAACACACCAATCGTAGACGGGCTTTCAAAAACATCGTAACTACAGCTTGAATAAGCTGTAGTTACGATGTTTTTGAAAACCCGTCAACGACAAGTAAGTCATAGACAGGCTTACGTAAACGTGGATGTCTGATCAAACGTGTACATCGATCTCTATGTATAATATATGCGGGCTAGATGAATTGTGATTGACGTGGGCTCGGCTTTGATGTACGAGCCGTGTATTAATCATACCAGCGGTTCACAATGTCAAAATGTCGGAATATGCAACACCAAAAAACCTAGGGTAAATTAAACGTCTACTTAACCGTTATTTATTGAAGGCTGTTTATCACCAGTTTTCATCTGCCAGACTAGTTATAGTTTTTCGCAAAAAAGATGATTTCAACCGAACTTGTATATTCGTTGAAGATCAACATAAACATACCCCGCCGTTTATTTGGGTACAATCAAAAAAGAGGGAAAAATAGATTACTAAATGATAAAATAAGGAATGAAATGAATCAAATGAAAAAGAAAGAAAGAAAGAAACGAAGAAAAAATTAAATAAGTCAAAATAAATGAATAAATTAAGTGATAATATATAAAAAAAATATTAATAAAAAAGAAAAGGTTTTTTTACATTTACTGATCTATACATGTGAAAATTTGAATGATAAGACTAAATTAAAGGCCATTGTATCATTCACCGTTACCATTAAGCTTTAAATTCACATTTTATGCTTGAACTAGAAATCGTTTGTGGATTGAAAATGTGTTTCTCCTTACGAAGCAGAAATGTCTGAACAACCTGTATTTGACCAATCGATACCGTCAATAAAAAATTGATAAACCAATCAAATCATACATTAAGAGCGGAGGTGAATTTTGAACTCGAAAATTGCTCGACGTTTATATAATTTAATTGTTAGTTTCGTCTATCAAAAACGAGCGATCTGATTGGTCGAAATATTTAATTCATACCTCCATGAACAAAATTTTGAGTACGCAGCCATTTTGAATGCTTCCGCACAAAATAGTTCACTACAAAAAGGTATCAAAATTTGTTAAGTTATTGCATTTTTCGCTCGATGCTATTAAATTATAAGAAATGAAGATAATATTTTTTGTTTTCATGGAGGTATGAACCGAAAAACCTAATCACACAATGTATGAATCCGCTTCGCGTATTCATACAGTGTGATTAGGTTTTTCGGTTCATACCTCCATGAAAACAAAAAATATTCTCTTCATCCCTTAAGTGAAGACTTTTTGTTGGTTTGGAGACTAAAACGAAGAAACTACAGGTTCGTTCGGTCGCAAACATTCACTGTACTTTTTTGTTAATAACTGACCATAAACTTTGCAAGATGGCGTCGGTTTATATTCAAGTCGAGCCTCCCGTCGGCGTCATTTGGTTGTGGCTAGAGCTTCTTCAAAGACAGACAGAAAGAAAAAAATATAAGAATGAAATCGACTTCAAGGGTCAATTGACCAATCGCGGCTGTCAATCAAAAAATCAGCTGACCAGAAGTGAGTTTTGAACTCCAACATTGGCCGCCCTTTTTTTGTTAATATGAATTGTTGGTTTGGTGACTTAAACGTCGTAACTACATATTATTCAAGCTGTAGTTACGACGTTCATGTCGCCAGGAAACCATTCTACCTTTTTATTTCAAGCTACTGGCCATAAGTTTATGAACAATAACGCCATTTAAAATCGGAGCGGAACTTCCTGTCGGAGTCAATGAGAGTAATTCGCCAATTATTCCACAGATCTATACTGCTTTATGAAAGTAACTTAATCCATGACTAGACACTCTCATCTTTTTACGTTTCCAAAGTGAAAACACTTCGGATAACATTGTGGAAAGTGAGGTGAAGAAATTGCTTGATACAAGCAACGTTCATTATTAACAATATCCCCCGACCATTTAATCTCTTCTAATAAAAATTGTCGTCTGCAAATTCTTTCAAGTTTAGGCCAGTCTAAAATTTTGTCGACTAGCCCTGGGTTGATAAATCCCTCTGTTGACGTTATGGGATGTAATGATAAAATCAACTATTTTTTCGGGATCATTGAGAGATACTTTCAAGATTTCTGTTCGTTTTTCTTCGAAATAAAAAAACCAATAACAAACAACATCAACAACTTAACATATTCCCACAAAATGAGGTTTTTGATCGCCCCTAAAAATGCTCTGGAAAACATTGTGGAAAATGAAGAAATTGCTTGTTACAAGCATTTCTTTTCATTTTCCACAAGTTTTCTATCCCAAAACACTGACATTTTTTGAAGTTTCTTCCACTGAATATTAGCGTCTGCAACTTCTTCTAACATGGACCAGCCTAAAATTTGTCGTGTGGTAATAGGTTAAATGTCCGAACGTTGACAATTTCAGTTTCCATTTGACCTTGCTTCAAACCTTTTCCTGTTGGGCAAAATTTTAGACCTGTCCAAATTCAAAGGTTTTTCAGACGAAAATTTAAAGTGGATATAATTTAAAAAATAGCCAATCGGTAGGGTAGAAAATATTGTAGAACAGAATGCACCATTTTCGCCAATATTTATTTTGATATCTTAAAAGTTTGCTTTTCCTAAATACTGTAGAATTATTCAGAGCTATTATACAATCCTCCCAAAGAAATCATGCTCTATCAATTAAAACGTAGTCAGAATTGTATCGACTAATGTTTCCTCCATTTTATTGTTTGTCAGTTATTTTGTTAATATATCGATTAATTCATTTGTTATCATTATAATTCACAAACGTGTAACAACTACAGAATCAGCATTCCCTCTCAGTGGCAACGATTTAAATATAAAATTATGTGCGTGTTTTTTTTTCTTTTCTTCATATAACACATAATCTTGGGGTCAAGTTTCAATTGTTTTCCAACCCACATGATTCAAATTAATTGTGGTTATTTCAGGAACGCATAAAAGAGTAATTTATTAAACAGTGTAAGCTCGAAAGTACAAGACTTGAAAAGAGGATCTGTGCAATGTTGAATGTCATTACAATCGCAGAAATAAGCAAAATATATATAATACAATGATTATCTATATTGGCAAATTTCCTAGTTAAAACCTTTTTTTTCATGTCTATCTCAACCATCATGTCTATCTAATTCATTGCTTTCATTATTTAAACTTCTTATTTGTTTCAAATATAAGGACTGTATTACAGATATGTCCTTTGATTGAATTTTTAAATCCGATTTAAACCCGAGAAATGTTTAATTTGATCTTTTGTTTTTCATTTTCTTTAACATTCAGGTTCGAGAATTAATACATATATTTATATCTAGAAAGATTTTCTATTGATGATAAAATATACACACGTGTCCGTATCTTTCAATGCTTTCTTTTTAAGAAAACAAAACAAAACAACAGCAACAACAAAAATGTGCATATAAATGCTTAATAGGTCAGCGTAGGAATCTATCTAAAATTCACCAATATTCTTAAATGATTTATTCTTATAGCCCTATTAGTTACATTTCTCAAAAAAAAAAACAAAACCAAAAAACAGGATATTAGATATGATTGAAAACTGCACAAAACAAGTTATATTTTTATAGAAGGTCATGAAAAAAAAAAAAAATAAAAATAAAATAAGAGATAGCACTTCATTCACTGAAGATAAAATTAATTTTGTTCGATTTACAGAAATATATTGCGCGTATCTCTTTGTGGCGAAGTAAACACAAATACCAAACAAACAAAACTTAAATTTCAATTATTTCAATCGGAATGGAAAAGAAAACAGGTTACACAACCGTCGGTACGAGAAGAAAAAAGACGTAACTACATACTCATTAAAGCTACAGTTACGATATTTTGCTTGCAAACACACGAAATGAATTTTTCACCTTTGAAACTATACTTGAACTGACCTTAAATTTTAAAACAAAAAGCGTCAACCAAATATTTTTTGGCAAACTTAAACACTAAAATATATACACAATCCCGCTTTTTGACACTTCTCAAGAGATAAACTACGGAAAACATTGTGATAAAAGAACGTAATTTCTGGCAATGTTCTATACACCAATTAAAAAGTTGTTCGAAGTTCGATCAACTATCAATTGTTGTCTGAAAAGTTTTTGAATTTGGACCAGTCTAAAAATTTGTCATTTTGGCAATGGTTTAAGTTCAAAATACGCTATACTCTTATAATATGAAAGACAATTTTAAGATATAAACTCATTACCATACGACCAAATTTTAAACTGCTCTAGATTAAAGGAGTTGCAGACGACAATTAAAACCTTGTGTTATTTAGGTTTTTTTTACAACAAGCAATCTCTTCATTTTCCACCATGTTTGCCAAAGCCTTTTTTTCTTGGAGGCGTCTAAAATCGTCATTGAATGGGAATGGGTTTTAAAGTGTTGTGTAATCAAGCTTGTGTGTGTATGTGTGTGTGTTTTTAAATTTCGACAGACATCTAGTCTAGAATTCTTTGTTTTGCATTTGTCAGAAGAATAACCTTGGTGAAAAAAAATGAAGAAAAAATAAATGAAAAATAAGGAGAGAAACAATTGTGTTTATAAAAGTAAATATGATATTAGTTGTGTCTATAAAAAAGTCAGCACTCTGATAAAAAATGCATTTCATATCTCTATGTTAAAAAAATCAAGTGTTAAACTATTGTTGTATTATTATTGTAAAAATCGTATGAAACTGAACCATTTGATATCAGAAAATAAGGAAATATTGTTTTTCTCGTTTTCATGTTGGTATGAAACTAGAAAAAAAACAACTAATTATACCTCTGTATGAATCCTCTTCGCGGCTTCATGAAGGGTGAATAGGTTTTTTTTTTGTTTTGGTTCCTACCTCCATGAAATAATGAATAATCTTCGTTTCTAAATTTGATACTTCGAATTTGTGGAATCTATAACAACATCACAAACGAGAACTTTTTACAGTTCTACTTTTTGTAGTTAACCAATTCCCGCTCATTGACGCCTTTAAACCACTCCAAGGAAAAAAGCTTTAGAAATCATTGTGGAAAATGAAGAAATTGCTTGTTACAAGCAATTTCTTCATTTTACACAAAGTTTTCTGTGCGAAAGTTGAAAAAATCCAAAATTTCATGTATTTCAAATTGTCAGCTGCAATTTCTTTCAATTTCGGCCAGTCTAAAATTTTGCCTTCTGGTAATCGGTTAAGTGTGTTTACTGTTGGGGCGGAGGTAAAGGTGATGACTGATATTTTGCCAAAACACCTTTTCTGTATTTATGCGTGTTAAAACGTGTAGGTTTGAGACAACTATGTTGAATATTTTGATATCTATCTCTCTTTCTGGAGACAAGGGTAAAAATATTTCAAATATAGTCAAATATTTGGGGGTGGGGTGGGGGGAGGAAACTCATATTGAATACAATCGCTTTTCAAATTATGGATGCATGTATGTAAAATAAAGATTTAGCAGAAAATGTGACTGGGAAAGAAGTTATTTGAATCCTTCTAAACTCTAAAGGTGAAATATTTTTTCTATTTTTTTAAGTTTTTAACAATGTTTACTTCCTCTCAAAGAATTGTAAAACGCTTGTTAGATATTTATTTATACTGTTGTCTTTAAGATTTTTTGGTAACAAACATTATACATGAGAAATGCACTTGTTTGTTACGAAAGTTATACTGATAGAGTTTGTTTACCGTCAGGTATACATGTGTTTACTATTCATAAACAATAATGTATATATCTTGTTAGCGTGTAAACATCGTGAGACAAGGCGTATGATGTATACATACACGTTAAGTTCATGACAGATCTATGATCTGTCCGTCAAGGCATTTTGGTCGTTTTTACTGCAGTGAATCAGTGTAAAAACGTCATTGTTTTGTTTGTAGATTGATCAAATGACAATTCGTTCTCGTTGCGGTTCGTAACAAGGGAAAAATCTGCACGGATTGACATATATTTAACATATCCCTGTGACCTAATTATCGAATGTACATATCAACATGGCACCAACTTCATATTTATAACGTGAATGTTGATTATTGACATTTACTTTAGATGCAGGCGACGAGATCTAAATCGCGTCGCAAAAATAATCATTTGCATCCGATGAGTAATTTGCTCCAAAAGATTCCTGGGATGTTTAATAGAAATAATTAGTAACACTGTCTGTTCTTGTTTTCATACAATATGATTCTCAAATTTCTACAATATTTGCTATATCAAAGATATTTTGGTTAAGCTCATTGAAAACAGGATGGGTAAGTTTGTATTCTTCCACAAACGCACACAAATTGAAATATAAAATATATAGATAAACATTGTGGAGTATTAAGAATTTGGTTATTCATTTCAAGCAATTTCGAAATTTCCTACAATGTTTACTACCATTCACATCCACTTTAACCCATTCCCACTTTATGGCGCCTCAAAGAAAAAAGACCTTTGAAAATCTTGTGGGAAAGGAAGAAAATTCTTCATTATCCACAATATTTGCAACCCCAAAATGTATAAAATATCCACAATTAAAATTTGTCGCTGCAACATATTTGACGTCTGGTAATGGGTTAACTTATCGTTTAGCTTGTTTTGAGGTAGTTGGACATTCATTTGCTCGTTAAAATTGCATCTGACTAGCAGGAAATAACAAGACATCTGTATAGGCATTGGTTAGAATAAGTTAGGAATTCATGCGCACTTTCTAAATACCAATTTCTTTTTGACCAAATAGGATCATAAATAGAGTCCGTATAGGTCTATAAATCAACAAATTGTGGCAATTATTCATAGCTACACAATTCAAAGATTATGATCTATTATGCATTAGGCGAAAATACTATAAATAATCATTTACCACTTTAAGGCTGTGTAATAAATTCTTCCAAACAGAATAATGACTTTTCGTATTTCAGTCAACTTAGATTATAATAAAATTCATTTATTTCTAATCTGCAACATATTCTAGGAAATACTAGAAACCAGGTCAGACAAAATTAATGTGGCGGAGTTTACTAAATTAAATGACGTGGCCCCGTTTTTACATCAACCCTTCCCTATTTTTGTTGTTGTTGTTTGTTTGAATTTTAAAGTGGTCAAAATTCAAAGGTTTTGCAGACAACGATTTATAGGCGAAATAATTTGAAAAATAATCATTCAGTAGGGTAAAAAATATTGTGGAAAAAGAAGAAATTGCTTTTTACAGCCATTGTCTGCCTTTTCCACAATCTTTTTTCAAGTATAAAAACACAGGGACATTAAAACCAGGGATTAAACAAGAAAGGGTTAAAACCGAGTATGGTAGTTTTCCTGAAACGGTTGATGGGAAATTTCTCAAGTGAATATATTGACTATCCGAGTAAACTTTTATAATGGTTATCTATTTTATAAAGTAGTATAGGTAATAGAAGATAACACTATGTAATAACCCTTTTAGGTTCAATCCCTGGTTTACAAGTCCCAGTGTTTTTTTAATACTTAAGAAAACATTGTGGAGAAAGAAGAAATTGCTTGTAACAAGAAGTTTCTTCTTATTCCAGAATATTTTCTACCCAAATGAATGATTATTTTCCCAATAAATCGACTGTAAATTGTCGTCTGCAAAACTTTTGAATTTGAATAGGTCTAAAATATTGTATAAAACGGTGAAGGTTTAACTTTAGGTAAGTTTCGAATCTTACATGTACATATAGATATTCCATAACGAAGGAGCTCTAACTTTTTATGAAAACTAAAATTCGAATGCATTTGGATAGCTAATATATATGTTGAAACTTGTTTTGAAGCTGATTAAAACTCAATTGAAAAAGGAGAAAATGTCGTTTATTTATTACGATTCTCCAGGACGTTTTTAAACCGCGCGTATATGGTTAAAGTTTTGAATGAATGAATGAATGAATGAATGAATGAAAGGAGGAATGAAAGAACGAATGAATAAATAAATAAACAGATAGATGAGTGAATAAATGTATGAACAAACAGACAGACGAATAAAACAAAATAACCTACCTATATCTGGGACTGTCTGCGGGGTATCGGGCTTTCGAACCACGGCTCCTTTTTTATCCTTCATCCACGGAAAGTCCCCGTACTTGCTCCCTGTAAGGGTCTGATCATGACCCTCGGGCACCGCCCCGATAGTCATGTCCCCCGGTGTCGGGGAGGACGGGGCTAATGCCCCAGTAATGGCCTGGCAGAATGTGGAGACGGTGTCTGACGATTCGAGATTGATGGACGATGAGGCAATGGCTTGATTAATGTGAGGAACACTTGTCATGAACTCGGCAATACACGGCTGACTGTTGATGAACCCAGACTCACGGTTATCCCCCATTTCAACCTCAAATCAAACCGATCTTGTATGTTTTCCTTTTACACTGACACTGTACTTGTTCTAGTTATTTACTTATGCTACATTTTTCTTCATGTATATTTCCATTTTTAACTAGGTCGCCTTTTGTACTATACAAAAGCCGGGTTTAAATTACTGGCGATAGCCGACTCCGTACTGTTTGTAGTGACTTTTTAAAAGGTACACCAATAAACACACTACACACTCATATCTTCCATTTCTTTCCATTTACAGTTTTATCTATACAAACGCTGTCCAAATAATTTATGTATTTTTCATTCAATCACTTTTGAACAGTAGCATGTCAGATTTACATTAAAACCCGTATGTCGGCTATACAATCATGAATATCGCTAAACTGACAGGTCACGTGAGCTAGATAGACCAATCCGGGCCAACATATGTTTCTATTTGACAGTTTTCCGATAATGGGGCGATCACAGATGTAAATAGAGACTTCGGTTTTTTCCGACTTTTATATCGAAAATTTGACATAAAAAAAATCAAACAAAATACCCCGTGTAATTCGAATTTGTATTTTTTACCCAAATTAATCCACAAAGGTGGGAAAAAGATAAAACAAATCTGACCATCGCTGACACATTCACTCCGCCTAGCTATCTCTCATTTACCTTGTCGGTGAAATGCTAAATGATGTTAATGATAATTTTCTCCCCATCGCTGTCCGAAACACGACAATCATATAACCTTAACGACTTCTTAATGAGGTTTTGCTATGGCTAATAATTTTGTTATTTTTCATTGCTTGTCAGACGCCTTTTTCCAGTTGTTTGCAGAACAGTTTTATCGCGAAAAGTATGTTTTCGTTCATTTTCTAATTTTCCTACATTTTATATTTCGACAAATTGTCCAAAACCGCCATGATTTTGGCGATGAACGGCCATGAGGAGAGGTGAGAGAAAATAAGTGATAATATTGTTGCGTGTTTTGAACTGTTAAAACAATCGTTTGTTGTGAAAGTGCACCCATGTTACAATGTAAGACGAATCATATTTATATGGATATAAACAATTCGTTTTGTCAGAGAATATGGCGGAAATATCAAATGTTCAAAGTCACACGGGATCTTGGATAAACAACGAATATCAAAATATCATGGATATACGGTTTTGGATGTAAAAAGTTACATTTTTCATACGTATAGAAGTGCATGTTTTCCATGTGATCATTTTTAAGAAGGCAGAAAATGGCAACTGTGTTTTCTTTTCCTTTTCATCTGATTTACAAGGGTCAGTGAAATTGGAGTTAAAATAGTTAGTCAGTTAAAATGAAGTGGTAAAGAATTTCAACGTATATGAACAGGCGGGAAAAAACAAACAAACAAACATACAAAAAAGATAAACATGGACTGCTTTTAATTAGCATTTTCATTTCATTCTAACTGATTTGAAATTTTCTATTCGAAAAACTGTTTAGATTCGAATTTCCGTAAAAAAGGCCCCCCTCATTGAAATACTTGAATATCGTAACTACACCTTAACCCATTACCACACGGCATTTTTTAAGACGGGTCCAAATCCAAAGAAGTTGTAGACGAAAATTTCAAGTTGAAAGAATTTTGAATATCTCTGTTTTTGAGGAAAATATGTAGAAAGTAAATAATTTATCTGTAACAACATTTTCGACATCGTTTCCTAAGTTACTTTCTTGATGGTCGTAAAAAGGGGTAGTGTAGTAAAGGGTTACATATGCTATAGTTCTATAGTTATGGTGTTTAGGTAAACATTAATAATATGCATGTCTGTATAACGTTGGTGCGCATACAAAATTTCGTAACTACTGCTTTATTAAAGCTGTAGTTACGACATTTTGTTTGCGCACCGACGATATCATGCCCATGTACAATTTTCATCGGCTGATGATAGCAAACACCGGCCGACTAGGATCTCGCGGCAATTTATACTTTTCCTTAAAAGAAAAATCGGAACGTTTCACAAATTATCTTCCTAAGCTCAAAAACATATCGGTTTAGACCTTGAAACGAAATGAAATAAAAATCTCTTCAAATATATCAATATACTATTTGTGTATTTTCAAAACTCCACATGTGTTTGTATAATAATTGTAAATTAACGAAAAAAAAAAAAATCTGTTACTTTCCTAAGATTGTCCCTAAAAGCAATATCAATAGAGATACGACTTCAACTTTTTCCCCTGATCAAAATGCATGTTGACTGCAGCGATACTAAGTCCTCTTTATAGGATTTATGGCTCTCTTGGTGTCAAACTTTCACTCCAAAGGGGATCCAAAATTATTTCCAGACCCCTATATCAATATTTTCAAAATAAGTCACAAGCCCGAAATCGAAAGCTTTGCCAAAGAAAAACGAAAATAATTTTCAAATTTATATTAAGTCGGGGACATAAAATAATTATGAAATTAATTTCTCGTTCTGTTCGGAAAAGCTTTCGATATCGGGCTTGTAACCTATATGTACAAGTATTCTGAAATTATTGATATAGGTGTCTCTAAACAATTTCAACGTAAAGTTAAGGACTCCTTTTGGTGAGAAATTGTGTCCCTATGACGACCATACGGCATTTAACCCATTCCTACACAACAAAATTTTAGACTGGTCAAAATTGAAAGGAGTTGCAGACGCCTATTTCAAATTGATTAAATGTTGGAACTTTTTGACTTTTGGGATATAGAAAACATGGTTGATAATGAAGAAATTGCTTGTTTTTTTTGGGGGGGGGGGGGCGTTTAAAGGCGTCTGTGACTGGGAATGGGTTAAAATGAAAGAACGGAGACATTTAGGCACTAAACGCTTTTTTTTTACTCTTCGAGAAATAATTACATGAATTACGCTGCTTATATTTTTGATAATCAGTTTGTTTAGTTTGAATTTTTGGAGATATTATTCGCTTATCCACGAACTATGCCTCATGCAAATAACGTACCTCATTTTTGAATGGTGAGAGTGGATTTTTTACATGAAAATGGAAAAAGACTGTTTTTTTATCACGTGAAACCAATAAGAAACAGTACCATCATGCAGAATGATAAATGGTGTTTTTCTAATTGATTTTGTGATACCAAACAAGTACGTTACGATGTCTGTCACTTAGCAACTAAAAAGTGCCATGCATGCTGCAACGTGTTTCAAAGAGCAAATAATTTGAAAAATGTGGATCGTTTAGGATTTGTTTTTTTTTTGAATGGGGTTTTACGCCGCTTTCAACAATCTTTCAGTTATATCGCGGCGCCTGGAGCACCTAACAATGGAATCCTGGCATTTCTTACACCAGTACTACCATTACATCCTTTCCTAGCCCCCAGCTGCTATCCCACATAGGTCTACGATTATCGACCCATTGGTGAGAGACAAATAGTGGATCGTTTCGGATAGATAATGTTGTGAATTTCTTTCAGGCGTAAAAAGTCGGGACCGTTTGGTAATGAGTAAATTAGTGACAATGATTTGTTGACTAACGGAGTCTCTGTCGCGAACAACATTACTTCAGTTATGTTGACGAGGCTGGTGCACCTGATCATGGATTTATGTCGTTTCTCAGGCTAGTACAACCACACCATCCGATCCGAGCCATTCGCGGATTTAGAGAGGGTCCGGGGGTTTGAATCCCCCTATGTGGCCTTATTATTTCATATTCATGGGGAAATTCAGTATAAATTTGAGAATACAGTCGATTTTGCTCGAGCAATAACTTCTTTTAAGCAACCACTACCGAAATCCTCATTTTTTAAAAGCTAAATCTCATAAGAAGTGTAGACATTTTGCCAAAAAATAAAACCACAACTTAATCCTATTTTGTTGGAACGCATTAGAGACGCTGAGACGATTCTAATGAGTCCCAATAAACTAGGATTAAGCGAGAATTCTGTAATAATTTACGTATGCAATCGAACCGTTGGCAAAAAAGTGTACTAAGTAACCATTGTCTTAAGCAACCACCTTTTGATCGCTCCTTGAGTAGTCGCCCAACACAAGATATACTGTAACAGGAAAACAAACCCCCATTGATAAGTCTGAACCCCTCTTACAATAAGCTTGGATCCGCCATTATGTTCAGGCTGCTCATCCAACTTAGGCGTACTGTTCAATGACTTGTTCTCGTAATATCTAAGAGGTATCAAGTCAATACCGGACAATCCCGCATCTTTGAGCGTTTTGAGAAAAATGTCGACGGAAATCATTGTGGAAAGGGTAGGAATAGCTAGTGACAAAATCCCCCCTTCTCCATGTTTTCTGTCTTATCTGACACTGATTTTTCAATAACAGCGTACATGTACTTTGTGTTGTCGTTTCACTCTGTAATATCTTTCAATTTGAACCACTCTGTAATTTAGCCGTCTAGTATTAGGATAAGCTTTGCTTCCTTTCTGATCAAATTGTTAGAAAAATTAGATATTTATTTTTCGGTACATCTTAATAGATAATGAAAGGTAAAGGACTGTTTCTAACGCAAAAAAGTTCTTAAATGGACAAGGTTTTGGCTCCAAACTCAACTGTTCTCTACTTGTTGCGACTCCCTAATTATATCAATACTACTTTATTTTATAATGAATAATTGTATCAAATTAGGCAGATTTTCGTTCTATTTCTTTAATTCCATGTGTAGAAATTAAGGTAAATCGCTAATAAAAGCGCAATAAATGTCCTTCTAGTGTCAATTGTGTTTCCGGTGATATTGCTATTTCAAACATGAGTCAAGGATATTTACTTTTATTCAAATTGATAAACCACAGAACTTCACATAGCTTCATATATCAAGTCGAATCCTCTCAAGCGACTACCTCTATTAAGGGACCACCTCTATTAACCCATTCCAACACAGTGGAATTTTAGACCGGTCCAAATTGAAAGGAGCTGCAGACGACAATTTCAAGTTGATGGAATTTTATTTTTTTTCGTCTTTTTGGATAGAAAACATTGTGGATAATGAAGAAATTGCTTGATCCAAGCAATTTCTTCATTTTCCACAATGTTTTCCAACTGTTTTTTTTATTGAGGAGGGATTGAGTGGGAATGGGTTAAGCCACCCCAATAAAAATCCCCCTTTCAAAAATCAAAAGTTCTCATAAAGAAGTGGTCTTATTTGCCAAAATCATATCATAGCTAAATCTAATGTTGTTTTGGACTCATTAGGATCAGCTCACTGAGGCAATTCTAATGAGTCCAAAACAACATAGGATTTTAATGAGAATTCTGTTATAATAGGTATACACAATCGGATATATCCTTCATTTATTTCACAAAAATGTGTTTGAGCGACCATTCTCTCACCTAACTCATTCCCACTCAACGGCCCTTTAAGACGCCGCCAGACCATGAGCTTGGGAAAACATTGTGGAAAATGAAGATATTGCTTGTAACATGAATATTTGCCATGCATCTGGTAATGATTTAATACAGGAATGACTGTAAAAATAAGAGTTCTATCAATTTTGCTTTTTCGCAAGCATGAAATTAATTAAAAAAATATTTCAACGAAAGAGTAACAATCAAAATTGACCATCCATATAAACATAATTATATAATCAAATGGTTCGTATGGAGTTCTTTTGTATAATTTTTAATTCTTTAATGGCAAACATCGACATAAATATTCTATAGTCATTTATAAAAATACTGAATATTGGAAAGACAAACATATACAATATATTTAGCATACATTTTAATTTAAGAAAAACTCATAGAAAGACAGACTGCTTTAAGGAACAGCATTACTCTTCTAGAATAGTATAGCTTTCAGAAAGATATTTGCAGAGGGCAACCACTATATTCTTTTTGGTGAAGACATATTTTTTTTACAAAGGTATTAACATTTGACTAAGATATATCCCCAAAATATTTCCGTTACCAAGTTACACGCGAACAATGTCTGACATGTAAAACAGGTACAAAAAACAACGACTCTTATTCCATTCGTATGAAAATTACGTTGCGAATTCTTGTGTATACAGCTAAAAACGAAAAACGTAAGTAAAAATATTAAAAAATAAAAAAACCCCGAATTGTTTGGTTTTTATTGATACATAATATTAAGTTGTTTAATCACTGATTTTCATTGTCAAAATAAAATTAAATACTAAAATAAAATTACTATCTGACATTTTGTATTTATTTCTAATTGTATTGAATAGTTTATAAACTTCATTTGGCCTCCTGCGAAATCAATAAAATAGTATTGATAAGGTAATTCAAAAAACCTTTTTCGGTGTTTTGCTGTTGTTTATTTGAATGAACAGAATAATATTGAAAATGCGAAAACGCAGTTTATATAAACCATAACAGCTGACCCAGACTGCTTAAGTACTTAAGTATTTGAAGCGTATTACTTTCCACGATTGACAAAAATATTAGAAAATTGTATATTTTTGTAGCGAATATATAGTTCTTACTTTACGCCCCCCCTTCTAGAAAAAGGACTGTACACATGAACATGGTTATCATATTAATCGTTATATTCACCGTTAGAAGAGTGTAAGCATATCAAATGCCCCCCCCCCCCCCAAACAACTAAATTTTGGACAGGTCAAAATTAGAAGAAGTTGAAGACGACATTTCAATGTGAGTGTGATTTGAAAAAAAAAACAAAAAAAAAAAAAAACAAACTGAATATGATAGAGAGCATTGTGGAAACGGAGAAATGGTTTGCTACAAGCCATTTCTATTTTCGACAATGTTTTCCTTAGTATTATTTGCAGGGGCATCAAAAGGCGTTACTGAGTGAGAATGGGTTAAAGCAATACATACTTTAATCTGACTCCCGAAGTTCCAGAGTTTAGGAATCTTATTAGATCGGGTTTCCAATTGATTGAATTATACTTTAGGCCGTTTGGGAGGAATGAATAATACTTCTACTTTCGTTTTAAAAGATGGCATTTCATTTTTACGTTCTTATTGAATTACGAATGTTGAAATTTAAGCAAAAACCTGTCTTACATCCATTCATGTCTGGTTGCCGTTGTGGAGATTCATATTAAAAACAAAACAAAACAAATCGTTTGATTTCATAATTGGCTAGGTATGTATAGTCCCCGATTCGAAAGCTGACAAAGTACTGTAAGTTATACGTGCAGACATCTCCACTAAGCTTAACCCATTACCAGACGACATAATTTTAGGCTGGCCCAAATTGAAAGGAGCTGCAGACGACAACTTAAGATGTATGAAATTTTAGATAATTTCCATTATCTATGTAGAAAACATTGTGTTAAATAAAGAAATTGATTGTTGCAAGCAATTTATTCATTTCACAAAAATGATATCCCGTATGTTTTTTTTTGTTTGGTTTTTGGGGCGCCGAAAGGCGTCATTGTGTGAGAATGGGTTAACCTTACATTAACTTCTTGTTATATCAAAAAGATCAAATATGGATTGCATTATAGAATAGATAGAATACTATCTTTGATAAGACGATAAAGAATTCGGGTTTATGCGACAAAGGTAAAAATCGATATCAAGGTCATGGTCTTGAAATAAGTCTTTAAAAAGGCATCCGCATCTCACGATGTCGGCTAAAATAGTATCTATATATATTAGACAAATAAAATCCCAAAATATCGTGCTCATAGGTCTGAATGATAAACAAAAATCTCTTAATTGATCCGGTTTCGGTATAGCCTAAACAATACCAGACTGCAGATGTCGGCTTAAAAAAAAAAAAAAAAAAAAGAATCGATTTTGAAACACAAGTGCTTGTATTTAATAAAGTAAATGTTAAAGTGAAATAAGGCGAGTGTCTGTTAGAAGATTGATTTTCTTAATAGATCTTTCTACGATAATTTCGCCGATAAAACCTTGGAAATGGTGTAACATACCGTGAATAAAAACATCTCCTATACAAAACAATTTCTCAAAGTTACCTGCATATTGTAGTAGACGGAAAAAATGTAGATGCCCTTTAAGGTCTTAGCAAACTGCAAAATTGTATAGTAACTCGTATTGTTAACTTTATATTAAAACATTTGAATTTAAAATCGGACGAAGAGAGCGGGGAGCGGACACAAACTTTCAAGACGAATTTACGCAACGCGCGTTTATTAAATAAAAGCATGCTCAACATGTATATAAACATCCGTGATTGAACAAAATAGTGTTAAATGACGGTTGTACTTAACGATACTTGACAACATCTTGATCTAATAAATACGATTGTTTTATTTGCGTAATGCATAAGTACTATTCACAAATCCAAGGCTTTTTCAAGTA
The DNA here is from genome assembly GCA_946902895.1 of Fragum fragum. Taxonomy (NCBI): domain Eukaryota; kingdom Metazoa; phylum Mollusca; class Bivalvia; order Cardiida; family Cardiidae; genus Fragum; species Fragum fragum. The sequence continues at coordinate 38,977,226 of OX336372.1, forward strand.
ATCAATTATTATTTATGAGAAGGTCTACTATTCTTTTTCTTCTTCATTGACGGTTTGGTAAAATCGAAGTCACTTTTTTTCCTCCGCAAACACTTGCAAAACTGAAGACTGTAGTTAAACTTTCTCCGTCAACGATCTATTGACAATTTGTGTAGTCCGTAGTTTGTCTGTAAGTAATTTCAGAGGACCTCAACCGGTTATAAGTCATTCTTCATCGTACCCAATCTGTTGGCTCAAAGAATCATATAATAGACTGTCATATTGGTATTGCCGATTTCTTCTAAATCGGGTCACTGTTGAGATTCATCACTTCTTAAATGACTTTAATATCTTTATTTCGGATTATTTGCCTTCCTTTCTTACAAGGTTTACAGCGACATTAGAACTTATTATTCTCAATTAATCTGTTTTTTTTTAAATCACAAGTGTCTGCTGTTTACTAGATTTACAAGTTCGTAGTAAAAATGATCATTTTGAAGCTGACTCTATTCACCTTACGTACCGTAATTAGGACTTTACTTGTCTTCTTGTGGCAATGGAATTTACGTTGAAAGTAAGTGCGTAATACCGTCCTTTAAAATCATTTAAACCCTCGTTTTCTGAAAATATGTTTGATATCACAATCACATTAGTAATTACATGTCCCGTTTGTCATAACTATTCCCAAAATATTGTCAATAGAATATCTCTGGAAATTCACACATAATTATTGGCGAAAGTTTTCAATATTTCTACCACTCTTTCTTATTATTCTCTGCTTGATAGCGTAAACACATTAAACGAATACTGAATTGAAGTTGTCTCACCAGAACATGGGAGAAATTAATCATAATGGACAGATGTTCTACTCATTCATTTCATATTTCAAGCAGATATTAAAGTCATGTCCACATCTTTTTATGTAATGAATCAGCAACCCTGTTGTTTTAGATATAAGTAATGGCCCACTTGTTCTTTGCACTACAATATTTCATGTCATTTTGTCATCGAATCGAAGATGATCTCTCCCCCACTCGCTCTAACCCTCTCCCGTAAATGAAGGAAAACGGTGCAAGTATAAATATTTGTACATAAGAGACTTCAGTAATTTGTCTCATCTAATGATTACCATGAATATTGATAGGATTAATACTTGTGAAGGATAAAAAAGATTTTTTAAAAAAGTGGTAAAGCAAACTCTATTGATCTTTTATAACATGTGTGCTTCGCAAGATCACAAACGTTTCAAAAACTGCGTTGTACAAATCATTACATTAAACTGAACACCTGCATGTTAATAAAGAAAATTATTAATCATTATTTTGTTAGATGGAAAGCTCTAACGTATACACATTTTCCGACGTCAATTTCTCCAACGATGAAGATTTGATATTTTTTTGTAATAACTGTATTGAGTTAACTTTTCAGAAACATAGTAAGACCATGAAACGACTTTAAAAATCTAAAGCGATAAGAAATAATTCAACCAATTTCTACACAACAATATTTTAGACTAGTCCAAATTGACAGAAGCTACAGACGACAATTTCAAGTTGATGGATTTTTAATACTTTTCGTCTTTTTGGATAGAATACATTGTGGATAATGAAGATATTGCTTGATACAAACAATTTCTTAATTTCCACTATGTTTTCTAAGGCTTTTTTCTTTAGACACGTAAAAGGGGAATGTGTGGGAATGGGTTAATAATAAAAACAGTTATAATGATAATGCATAAAATATAACAGCGATTGCTGTTTGTTATTTGGCGTTTTCGGCTCATATCAATCAGTAACAAAATGAACAACGACCAATATCTATAATTTATTCCAAACAGAGAGTGCGACAAGGGGACATCTGGTTACCGTTATTGTTCATGACGAAATGCGGTCAAGTATAAAGAGCTTCTTATCAGTATGCAATCATAATTCAAGTGGTCAGCCACCGTGTGCAAATTAGAAAGTGGGTAAAATACCTTCAGTTATTAATCATGGTCAATTAAGCTGGTCGTTGCTAATTAACTTTAAGGAAAGAGCAATACGGAACATGTTGTATTTCTACATTTGCACCATAACACCAAGTGCTCTTATCCCATTCCAACACGATGACGTTTTCTGACGCCCCTGAAGAAAAGACAGTTATGAAAGCATTTTGGAAAATGAAGAAATTGCTTGTGACAAGCAATTTCTTCATTTCCTACAATGTTTTCTACATAAAAACAACAACAACAAAAACTCCAACAAATTTCACCATTTTGAAATTGTCTGTTACTTCATTCAATGTCGTTGGTTTACTTTGAAATAAACTTTGTTATTATTCTTTATATTATGCGTCTGTTATTTTTAGCCCGCCTGTTTCCGTAGAGGCTCCGAGGTATAACTCATAGTGGTGATGTCCTGCTGACTATTTATCCTCTTTTCACTATATTTTAAAACTTTGACATGATTAGATCGATGTTGGTTTCAAATATTTTCTCAACACAACAAGAACAGGCAGGTGGTGTAGGCTAAGATCAGAGTACACATCTGTGCAGGCTGATCTTAGTCTATTCACTTGCCATTTTACTGTCGAAACAGGAATAAACCAGGATTAGCGGGTCAATAGTATTTATATACCCCGCAAAATAATTGTTTTTCGGGGGTATACTGAAATCGGCCTGTTTGCCCGTTTATCGTTCTGTCTGTCGATCAATCTGCGTGTCTGTCCGTCCGTCTGTGTACGAAAAATTCAACTAGTTTTGTGCCGCAAACTCCTCCTACTATTTAGCTCCAAAGGAAATAAAACTTTGTACCTGCACTGATCATATTTGAAGTTTTTCCAACACAATTGTAGCTCTACTTCGGCCAGAAGAGCTATAGCGATGGCGTTTTCCCGTCCGGCGTCCGTGCTTCCACCTGTCCCTCCGTCCGTCTGTAAACACTCTAAATTATCTTCAAACTTTCACAGAATGATTGTACAATTACCAGGATCTTTCCTTTACGAAAGTGGGTCTAATCAAATAAAAAAACACAGGAAAAGGGGGGAGGGCTTATGAAAATTTGAAAAAAAAAATCTTTATTAACACTGAGAAAACCACTCATCCTTTCCGACTATTTGTCTCTCACCAATGGGTCGATAATCGTAGACTTATGTGGGATAGCAGCTGGAGGCTAGGTGTGAGAAAAACCGGGATTCCATTGTTAGGTGCTCCAGCCGCCGCGATATAACTGAAAGATTGTTGAAAGCGGCGTAAAACCCCATTCAAACAAACAAATCAAACACAGTTTTCACCGGATTTTTTTTCACACTTTCAAAGAATAATTGTACCATCATAAGGATCGTTTTTGTTGAAATTTGACCATTACGATCGTTGATTTTGATATTGAATCTGATATGTCAAGAATCGGGGGAAAAGAAGCCTTATGAAAATTTCATTTAAAAATCCCCTTACCACAATAAAGTCCACTGTTTTCATCAGATACTCTTCAAACAATCACAGAATCATTATACCATCATAAGGATTGTTAAAAAATTGGTCTAATCCGTCATGTATCATGGCAATAGATGTATTACAATAATTTCATTAAAACATCATCGTTAACATAATGAGGTCTACATTTTCATCTGATTCTCTTCAAACTTACACAAGATGATTGTATCATCATTAGGATTAGTTCCTCTGAAATTTGGTTAGTTCCATCAAGTATCACGGGAAAGGGGTTTTTATGAAAATTTCATCATTAAATTCCCCCCCATTAAACCCTTATTAAAACAATTAGGTTAACAGTTTTCATCAGGTTCTGTTCAAAACTTTAATAGAATGATTGAACCATCATTTGGATCGTCCCTTTCTAAATTGGGTCTGCTAAGTTTCACAGGAAAAGGGGCCTTATGACAACTGTATTGCAAATTCGACGTTTACACAATAAAGTCCCCAGTCTTTATATTTCTCTTCAAAATTTAAGAATGATTGAACTATTGTTAGCATTGTTTCTTTGTAAATTGGATCTGATCTGTTAAGTTTCATTGGAAAAAGGGCATTGTGAAAAATTATTACAAAAAAATTTTGTAAACACAATTCCATCTACAGTTATCATTGATTCTCTTTAAACTTTCACAGAATGATTGTACGTTCATAAGAATTATTCCTTTTTGAAATTTGGTTTGTTCTGTAATGTATCCCACCAATGGATAACAAACCTAAGTGGAATGAGCAGCTGGAGGCTCGAAAAGGTTGTAGTAGTAGAACTGTTGTGAGAAATACCAGTAATTCGTGGTTACTGAGGTACGCAACGCCTCGATATGACTCAACTACTGTTAAAAGTGGCGTTAAACCCCATTCAACTAATGGATTGTTCTGTAAAGTATCACGGAAAAGGGGTCGTATAAAATTTGATTAAAAATCATCATTACACAATACAGTTCACATATTGATTGTACCATGATTACGATCGTTGTTTTTGACATTGGATCTGATCCATCAAATATCCCATGAAACGGGATCTATAAAAAGATATTTAGATATTCTAGTTAACACAATGATGTACAGAGATTTCATCAGATTCACTTCAAACTTCCACAGAATGATTGTACCATCATATGGATGGTTCCTCCTGAAATTGGGTCCAATCCGACTAGTATCGTGTAAAAAGGGGCCACTTGAAAATTTTGATTAAATATTCTACTTAATACAATGAAGACCCCCATATTTCATCAGATTCACTTTAAACGTTAACAAAATGATTGCACCATAGGATGGTTCTTTTTGAAATTGTCATGGGAAAAGGGACCTTATGGAAATTTTATTACTTGCATAGAATGATTGGATAATCCTAGGTACTGATTCTTTCGAAGAAGAGTACGGTCAATTAACTATCATGGGAAAACAGATATCACTCAAAACATTCTCGTATATGCAATGAAGTCCACAGTTATAATCGAATGGTCTTTAAAATTTCACGGAACGATTATATGGTCGCTCCTTTCGGAAATCGATTGGATTCGTCATAAAATACGAGAAAATGGGACTTATGATATTTCAATCAAATTATTTTCAGTTAAGCGATTAAGTCGATAATTGTTATCAGATTCTCTTGAAACTTTCACAGTGGGGTTGTTGGGTCATAAAATGGAATGCTCTCCGAAATCAAGAAGATCTGACAGAAACACGGAAAAGGGGGATCTTTTTTGTTTTTTCCCCTCAAATTGTTCAAGTTTAAGCATTTAAATCCTCAATTGTTATATGACTATCTTGAAACTTTCTAAGGTCATAAGAAATTTTCCTTTTGGATATGGAGTGGATCTGATGGAAAACACTGGAAAATGGATATCTATTTTTTCACTAAGCACATCCTCGTTTATATGATTAAGTTTAATCTTCTCGGATCTTTTATAGTTACTATAGAGTCATAAAGACGGCTCTTTCTTTTCTTAAGGCCCAATTTGTTTTTTCTATTTTATGCGTTCTTCTTTAAGCAATTAAATTCCTTAGATATAAGATTACTCTAAGGGAAACATGACAGGTAAACCCAAGAGAAATGATCTCCCCTTGAACTTAGACACTTTTTTATATTTAAGATCTATTTTGATTTTGTGACCCTAACTCCTACGGGTTTCTTTCAAGTGTAATAACTTCACATTTATATTTATAAAGAAGAGAAGTTTTGCAATACGCTCCTTGGAAGCCTTAACCCCCTGGTCATTTAATGATCTCACCTTGAACTTTGACAGTTTTCTCATACGTGTATTTGTACTTAAAATTATGTATTGCAATCTCCTCTTTCCGTTTTCCTCAGTTTTAATGAAGATATGATTTGCATTGAATATATGGAAATGTTTTGCAAGTCACAATTTTGAACCACCAACTGCCTTTAGTTTAAGATTATATGCCCTTGAATATGGGCACGAGTACATTTCTGAAACCAAACAAAAGCCACCAAGCAAGGCTCTTGCGGAGGTATTGAGTAACCGCATCTGGCAAGTTCTAGTTTTTTTTATATATCTGCTTCTACGGGAAAAATTTTCTCAAAATAATTATTCAGAAAAGCCTGAATAAAGCGACGTCTAGCTGAAAGTAAAAAAGGGTTACTTAAGGAAAATGATCGCTTAATACATACATGTAAGCATAAACAAACTGATTGATTGCATATATGAGTTATTTCATATCTTTATCCTTAATGTTTGAATCATGGCTCTTTCTGTATCAAGATTTTCTATTTAACCATCTAGCTCCAAATAGCCAAATTTCACACAAGAAGCAAATGCGATTCCTGTGTTAGCATTTTTTCCCAATAGTTCGGGATAATGATGTTGCTTTGCCAATGGTCCTTCTCTTTCCAATTGACCAATCAAAGGATCAATTGACAAATTAAAGACCGGAGGTGAACTTTGAACTCAAACATTAAGTCGATATTTACGCGAAGCATTTTTGTTGGATTGGCGACTTATACATCGTAACTACAGCTTATTCAAGCTGTAGTTACGGCGTTTATGTCACCAACCAACCATTTTGCTTTTTTGTTACACGGTTCTTGCTAGAAATAATGCAAAATAATGTCGTTTTAAATTGAAGCGATACTTCCTGTAGGAATCAGTAGGCCTGGCCAGAGGAGTCAGTAGGTGGGGTCAGCGATCTGTCAAATTGTAGTTACGACGTTAAGGTAGTCTACCAACCATTTTACTTTTTGTAGTATATAACTGACCATAAACGTTGATAAAAACGCCTTTGAATATCTAATTGGAACTTCCTGTTGGAGTCTATGGGCGATCCGTCAAATACAGTTTCGTTGTCTGACAAAAAGACAAGTACTAAGATAATCTGGTAGAAAGTATCATTCGTGGTAGATGATAGATATTCATTTCATGACAGGTTCGAGTTTCAAAAGATCGCGACAGCTTGCTTGTGAATGACAATTAAGTCGATATGTACCATCATTCAAAGGCAGGTTTCATCATTTATGAATTAATTGTGTGAACCGTTTGCTTTGAAATGATTATTGCCTTCTTTTTCAAACCCTTTTTCGAATGTCAATATTTTTAGACTGGTCCAAGTATAGATCAGTGAATATAATTATTCTTAGTAGGAGAAAAAAGAGAAAATTGCGTAAACTCATTTCCAGACGATAAAATTTTAGACTGGTCCTATTTGAATGGAGTTTCAAAAAACAATTGAAAGTTTATCAAATTTTAGATTTATTTGACTTCCCGGATAGAAAACTTTAGAAAAATGAAGAAATTGCTTGTTGTAAGCAATTTCTTTATTCAATTGCAAATCTTTAGCTCTACTGGCCAAAGGCCAGAAGAGCTATAGCGATGGATTTTTCCCGTCCAGCCACCATACGTCCGTCCATCAGTCGGCCGTCCGTTCGTTAACCTTTTTTTTTTGTTAACGCTCCACAGTTTTTTCGGATTCTCTTCAAACTTACTCAGAATGATTGTCCGATCATAAGAATTGCTCCTTTCAAAATTTGGGTCCGATCCGCTAAGAAACACGGGAAAAGGGGCCTATTAATCATTTAATTCAAAAATCCTCTTTAATACTCTAGAGTCCACAGTTTGCATTAGATTCTCTTCAAACTTCCACAAAAAACACGGGAACAGGGGCCTTATGAAAATTTGTTTTTAAAAATCTATTAAAAATCCTCGTTTTCGCTCCAAAGTTCACAGTTTTCAGCGGCTTCTCTTTAAACTTTCTAAGGATCATTGTACAATCATAAGGAACGTTCCTTTCGAGATTTGATCAGATTCGTCATGAAACCCAGGAAAGGGCCTTGTGAAAATTTAATTGAAATATATAAAAATCCTCGTTAACACTCTAGAGCCTCAGTTTCCATCAAATTCCCTTAAAACTTTCTCATAATGGTGGCAACATCATAAGGATTATTCCTTTCGAAATTCGATATGATCTGGCCAGAAACACGGAATAAGGGGCCTTATGAAAGTTTGATTAAGAAAATCTTCGTTAACACTCTAGAGTTTGAAATTTTCATTCAAACTTTCGCAGAATGTTTGTACCATTATAAGGAATGTTCCTTTCAAAAATGGGTCTGATCCGTCAAATATCACGGGAAAAGATGCCTAATTACATATTGATGTCCCCAGATTTCACCGGATTCAGTTCAAACTCTCACATAATGATTTTACCATCATAAAGAATGTTCCTTTCGAAATTGGGTCTGATCCATAGAGAAACACAGGAAAAGGGGCCTTATGGATATTTAATAATCAAATTTCTTAATTAATGCTATAAAGTCCACAGATTACATCGAGTTGTCTCCATACTCTTACAGATTGATTATACCTTTGTGAGGATAGTTCCCCAGAAATTGGGTCAAATACATCAAATAACATGGGAAAAGGGGCTGTATGAAAAAATTAATTAAAAAATCCCCGTTTACACAATAAAGCCCACATCTTTGAAAGTATTTTGTCGAAACTTTCACTGAATGATTGTAAGGTCTTAACGATCATTCTTTCCGAAATCGGATCTGAACTGTGAAGAAACACGGGAAAGGGGGCCTTATAAAAATTTCATTTTAAAATCATTGTTACCAAGTCCTTAGCTTTCATCGGATTTTCTTCAAACTTTAACAGAATGATTATACAATTATTACGATTGATTGATGTTAACAACAGTCCTGATACGCCAAGTATTCTCAAAAAGGGCATTGTGAAAATTTTATTTTAAAATCCTTGTACCACAACAAAGTCCACAGTTTTCATCGGATTCTGTTCAAACTTTCACAGAATGTTTTCTATCATCATTAGGATCGTTTCTTTCCAAATTGGGTCTGGTCTGTCTGGTATCACAGGAAAAGGGGTTGTATGGAAATTTCATTATAAAACCTTCATAAACACAAGAATGTCTCCAACCCAATCTTTATCAGATTCTTACTAAATTTTAAAAAAATAATTGTAAATGATGTTCCTTTGTAAAATTGGTCTGATTTATTAAGTTTCACGAGAAAGGGGGCCTTATGAAAATTTTATAACAAACAGTTGTTATCACAATAAAGTCAACAGTCTCTATCATTTTCTTCAAACTTTTAGAATGGTTGGACAATAATTCGGTCCTCTGCAAATTGTGTCTGATTTGTTAAGTTTCACGGGAAATGGGCCTTATGAAAATTTTAATACAAACAATTCTTGACATATTTCAGTCCACTGTTTTCATTGATTATCTTTAAACTTTTAGTTATTGATTGTAACTTCACTAGAATTGTCCTTTTTAAAATTTGGTTCGTTCTGTAGATAATCGCGGGAAAAAGGGCCATATGAAAATTTTAGTATAAAATTCTAAATGACACAATAAAGTAAGCGCATGAGGTTGGTAGAACGAATGTCTAATTACAGAATTTGTCATTCAGATATGAAGGTCTATACCCTAAATTAGACACTAGACATTCGATTAGAAATTCGCGGAAAACCCGTGTATATATGTCTAACCTCTAAATTAGACATTAGACATTCTATTAGACATTCGCTTAAAACCCGTTTATGAAAGTCTTATTCCTAAATCAGACATTCGATTACACATTCGCTATAAACCGTTTATGGATGTTTATCCCCTAAATTAGACATAAGACATTAAGTTAGACATTCAACAAAACCTGTTCAAGAATGTCTTACCCCTAAATTAGACATTAGACATTCAGTTAGACATTCAACAAAACCTGTTCATGAATGTCTTACCTCTAAATTAGACATTAGATATTTGATTTAACATTCGCCTTAAAAGCCGTTCTTGAATGTCTAACCTCTAAACTAGACATTAGACATTCGGTTAGACATTCATAAACGTTTTTTTGGGGAATGTAATATGTCTTATTTAAGGGTTAGGCATTCATAAATGCATTTTTGTGTCTAATCGAATTCATGAACTGGTTTTGTTAAATGTCTAATCGAATATCTAATGTCTAAAAGGCTCCAATGTCGTTGTTGCTCGAAACAATAAGGGGGATAAAGTACGATTTGTTATTTTTTCATTTAATCTTCTTTAAGCAATTAACTTCCTTAAACATCAGATTTCTCTAACGAAAAACTTTTAACCAGTAGAGCGTCTCAGGCCCTCATGGGCTTTTTGTAATTGAATTGGTTAAATGCAAAGTAGGTTTGTTAAATAGGTTAAGGGGCCCCAGTACATTGCCTTATTGTATATATATGTATTTCCATTCCACATGTAGATTTATTGACCCCCGACACCCACCTGTTGCCCTGACAGCAGGGGCCAGAAGTCACGTGTCAAAAGAAGGGGTCATTAAATGGTCGTTACCAGTGTGGAGTAGAGATGATGCAAATGGTGAAATAATGAGGTCTCCGTATTGGCTACAGATTTTATAGTTCTTGTAAACCAGCGGGGATCGGAGAAAACTGAAGAACAACAAAATATATTCTCCGTGTTTTTCCTTCTTTTCAAAAAAGAAAGATAGAACTATATATATCTGCCGCGGTCATAGCGCATTCGGTAGCCCATCAGACTCCTAATTTTCAATAGTGGGATGTCATGGGTTCGATCCCCGGCGGCGCAACATATCCTTTCCGACATTTGTCTATCACCAATGGGTGGATAATCGTAAACCTAAGTGGGATAGCAGCTGGAGGCTAGGAAAGGACGTGGTGGTAGTACTTGTGTGAGAAATACCATGACTCCATTGTTAGGTGCTCCAGCCGCCATGATATGACTGAAATACTGTAAAAAGTGGCGTTAAACCCCATTAAATTAGTAATTTGAAAATTTAAAATATAAGTGATTTGAGATCAATTTCACGGGAATATTCCATGGTGGGTTTAGAGGGGGTTCATGCGGTTAGTTTGAAATCCCTCTGTAGCCTTATTATTTCATATTGGTTGGAGAAATTCAATATAAATTTGATAATACAGTCGCGCTTGCACGAGCGACTTTTTCTATAAAGCGACCACGCCAATAAAGCGACCATAATCGAAAAGATCAATTTTTAAAAGCAAAATCTCTTGATAAGCGATGGCGTTTTGCGAATAAGTAAAATCACAACTAAATTTAAGACAATTCTAATGAGTTCCCATAACATAGGGTAAGAGAGATTCATCAGGCTGGAATAATTCATGTATGCAATCGAATCAATCCTAATATTTTTCGCTAAAAAGTGTACTAAACGACCATTTTCTTAAACGACTACTTTTTTGGTCGTCCCTTGAGGTGGTCACTTAACGCTTTACTGTAACAGGAAAATGAGCCCCTCGCCACATTAAGTAAGTTTGAACCCAGGTTACAGAAATTTCGAATCCGCCATTGCAATCTGAGGATAAATGAAATAAAATATCCACATTAACTCGTATTTTCCTTATTATTCAAAGTACGATGACGCACCCTCCTAGTTTTTGTAGTCTCTTAATGAACTGGATTTGTGTTTTATTTAATTTTCAATGATATTGTGTCAATAAACTTTTATTGATGCTTTGGTTTCTTAAAGCCTCAGTAATACTTCGACATTCTGACACAAACAAATTACTGGAGTCTCAAGGCGAAATGTTATTTTCATGTTTTTGAATTATGAAATAAAACTTTTCCGTACATTTAACAATAATTATAAAAAATATGTTAGCTTTCGACTGGGGCTTTAAGATTATGTGCACTGGTGCTCCAGTCGCCGCGATATGACTGAAATACTGTTAAAAGTAGCGTTAATCCCCATTCAATCAATCAATCCATTTTTAGAGAACATTGTATTTTTTCTCCCCCCCCCCCAAAGAAAAAGCTTTTAAAAATTTCATTGTTGTCTGCAACTTATTCAAATTTGAACCACTCCACGATTCTGCATGGCTACGGATTAAATGTTTTAAATGATTTAATTATTGCATTTTAAAGCAACTATTGTTTCTATCAAGATTTGCGAATGTTTCTGAATATTCATATATAAACTGATTTATTTGCGGTTTAACACATTCTCACATATTCAATGAAATTTTTATAATTAATAATAAACATTGTTGAAATTGAAGAAATCGCAAACATACTTCTCTCATCTCGAACATGCTTACAATACTTAAAGACAATTATTTTTTTTGAAATTCAGAACAGAAGAGAACAGAATATTTATTTAACATTGGGACCTGAACACGTGTGGTTCATCGTCAAAATACAAAATGCTCACAATTTTAACAAAAAAATAAGGAATGAAATGCAGAAATAATGAAGAAAAAAGAGTACTGATAGAAAGAGTACATCAAAATGCACCATCATCGGTTAGATTAAAGAAGGAGTGTCGGTTGGTAACAATGTTTAATTCATTTTTTCTTTTATGCATTGCTTATGTGAAATGAATTTCAGTACCGTTAAGAGTTTTCATGTTTTCTGAATTCAATAATTCTATCAATTGTAATATATTCGGCTTATTGTAATGACATTTTTTCAAAAATAGTTTCCTAATTTCTTTATATGCCGGACATACTAATAGAAAGTGAAATTCATCTTCTAACTGATTCAAGTTACATAGTTCACAAATTCTCTCGTTTCTGGTAATGTTTCTATGACGTCCCGTTTCAATTAAAAGCTGGTGGGCTGATAAGCGTAGTTTGATCAAAGTATTTCTATAAGTTGGTATTTTCATTTTGATTATATAAGTAGAACAACAAAAACTATCTTTTGAATTTCTGAAAATTAATAAAGATTATCGGCTGCTAATATCCTGAAACCATTCACTAATATAAATATCGAGTAATCTGTTACGAAGAACAGGCAAAAATTTCCAGACGAAGATGCTTACATATCTGCCTATTAGTTACCACACATTCGCTGTTTTTAAAGATCCCCTCACCAAGACCCCCCCCCCCTTTCCACCAAGAAAAAAAAGTTTAAGAAATCAATGTGAAAATGTCAAATTTTACCTATCACAACTATTTTTTTAATTTTGTTTTAATACACAGAAAGACATAACTTTCTAAAAAAATATTAGACTTCATGATATTTGAAGTTTAGTATTCTTGTTCTTCATTATTTGTGCAATTCATCGTGAATGCAAACATTTTTTCTGTTTTTCATTTATTATCATCCTGAAATTTTAAATTATATGAAATTCAGTCCTGTGTATAAATAAATAAGTTCATGCATGAATTCATTTTGATAAGCGCCGAGCACTTAATATTGATGGACATTATCTAACGGATCTTTTCACTTCACTTACAACGTATGTTGACTTTTGTCACCCTAGGTGCCGTGAGTGGCTTTTTGCGTCGTGTATCTTAAATGTTGCCTAAGGCATTCGACAAGTCTTTGTGATTTCAACCCCTTTCTTGTCGGCTTTGTCCTCAAACAAGATTAATTTAACGGGATATAACTACCCGATGACAGAATCTGAACCATGCCCACTTTACCTGGGTAAGAACTGATTAGACCGGTTGGTGAGCTGCAAGCTATTTTAACCCATTCCCACACAACACAGTTTTAGACTGGTCCAAACTGAGAGTAGCTTCAGACGACAATTTCAAGTTGATGAATTTTTTTTCTTCGTTTTTTAAAGAAAACATTGTGGATAAATTGCTTGATTCAAACAATTTCTTCATTTTCAACAATGTTTTCTAAAGTTTTTTCATGAAGGGCGTAAAAATGAGGGATTGTATGGAAATAGGTTAAATGAATGGTTATCGTTGGCCCTTCACTTTCAAGCGCCCGGCACTATGATAATGGATTCAGGAGGAACTGTGAACAAAGGAAAGCGTTTGTCATAAGTCAAAACTGACCGGCCGTTTAAATAGGCATGGCAATAATTCCTTACGAAATGTGTTACTTCGGAAATAGGAGAAATTGCTACCGACAAGAAAAGTTTTCCTCCACAGTGTTTCTGCTTTCCACCACGTAACAGGTATTCGAAAGCTCGTGGTTGTACAGAAAAGAGTATTTCAAGTAAACAAATAACTTTTAACAAATTGACGATATTTTTTTCTAAGAATATTTAGCTAACTGGCTTTTAACTGATTAAACCCTCACCACATAATCCAGCATTAAACTATGCAGTGTTAGAAAACAGTATTTTAAAAGGAAAAAATGCATTTAAAAAGGAAATTCTCATTTTCTTGCAAAGTTTTAACCGATTAGCAATATCATTTTTTTTTCTTCACTTTTTCAATACTTTGACATACTATCTACAAACTTTTTCAATTTCCACCAGTCTAAATTTAAGTCGCCTGGTAATAGACTTAAAACGGCCAATGGATGCGAAGCTTATTCTCACGTTCTGATATCTTTGTGAACACTAATGAACCCATTACAACACAATCCCGTAGTTTTACGCACTGAAGAATTATAGCTTTGAAAAATGTTGTAAGTGAAGAAGAAATTACCCGTAACAAGCAATTTCTTCCTTTCTCGCAATTTTTCCTACTGCATAAGACCAGTATTCTTTAGTTTAAACCAACTTCGTTTTGTCGTCTGGAACCTTTTTACAATTTGGACCAGTCTTAATTTCTTTGTTTTCGAATGGGTTAAGACAGTCGCAAAAAACAAAAACAACAACAACAACACAACAATAAAATAGAGATATACAATTAAAATGAACGCATTACTTGACAAGTTCACGAGTCTGGAAAATGTTAAAGATGAAGACGCCATTGTGAGTGCCTTTCCTGTCTGAAAAGTCTTACTCTTTGATTTTGTTAAAAATACTACAGGGTACCATTTATTTGAATAATAATAACAACAGCAAAATACCCCCTAGCCCAGCTTCCAGGCTGTCAGTAAGATTGCGAATGATTGATTGTTTGAATGGGGTTTAACGCCACTTTCAACAGTATTTCAGTCTTATCGCGGCGGCTGGAGCACCTAACAAAGGATTCCTGGTATTTCTCAGACCAGGACTACTACTACATCCTTTCCAAGCCTCCAGCTGCTATATACCACTTAGATTTACGATTATTCACCCATTGGTGAGAGACAAATGTCGGAAGTATGACACCCCTTGATTGAAGATTAGGAGTCTGACGCGCTACCGACTGCTCTATGCTGGCGGCTTAAGATTTCTTATGTATGTCCTACATGTTGCAGAAGTAGAGCCTAAATAGAAGACACAGGTCCATGCTAGTGTCCATCCAGGAACCATATTGGTCCTAAAGTAATGGGCATGCTTATGCAAGTATGAGCCCCAAATATTACCAATATAGGACCATATGGTTATATGTTAACTATATTGGTTCACGTCGGGTAGCCCACGTCGGGCTCTTAGAAAATCCTAGTTACACACCCAACAGGATTCTGGACAGACAGCCCACATTGTCCCATATTGGTTTCCACAATGGCCCTAAATTTGTCCCATTGTTTTTGCTAACTGGTTAACACCACTCAGGCTTATTTTTTCAATTCCTTGAAGTTACCCTCCTTATGTCTCACAATATGACAGTCCGACTGATTGGCAAGTCCGTTGGAAACAACCTGGATACTGAAATTGTAGTTGCAGCATTAATTTAGATCATCGGCACAGGATCTAGTCTATCCCATTACCAGATGACATGACTTGAAAATGGTCAAAAGGCCTGGTGAAGTTCGTGGGTCAATTGCGGTACTATTCTAAGTGTCTGTACATTGTATAGAAACTCAGACCAGTCTCGCAATTAATCCTCGAGTTTCAGACCAAATTTCAAAGTGCGCTAAATCCGAAAGAATAAGCGGTAAGAACATTATGAGAGTATAAGAAAATGCTCGTTACAAGAAATTTCTCCTTTTTTCAAACGAAGTTTTACATGACCATATAATTCTTCGTGGGGTCAAAAAGTCATATTGGCTCAACAGAATTGACCAATCGCTGGCCTCACCCACTAACTTCCCCGCCGAAGCCCACCAACTCCAACAGGAAATCTCGATCTATTTTCATCGAAAAGTTTGTGGCCAGTAGTATGTAACAAAAAAGAAGAATAGTTGGTTGGCGACCTAAACGTCGTAACTAATAACTGAATAAGCTGTGGCTACGACGTTTAAGTCACCAAACCAACACAAAGGGTAAACGGAAATAGCGGCTAATGTTGGAGTTGAAAGTTCAGGTCCGGGCTGAATAAATGATTTGATTGGTTGGTTGATTTCTTGAAAGACAGTCGCGATTGGTCAATCACTCGATTTCTTTAAGATAACTAAGCTATCAAATATCTAGCAGTAAATTTAGTGAAATTATTATTTAACAATAATGGGGACATAAAAATGATGAATAACAGCAATAATTGTCTACTTTGGTAGGGGAAGTTTGATTTATTGTTCAAACGGTTGAGGATTTTGAATTTAAATAGAATTGTGTAGTGAAGCTCTTCCGGGGTCGTTTCAGTGTTTACCCATTCCTTCGATACACTAGACACTTTCTGAGACAGAAAACATGTCTAAGAATTAGTTCTTTTATTCATATATTTTTGGTTATTCCGTGCCCTAAATTTAAAAAAAGAAAGAAAGAAAGAAAGCAACGAAAATAAAGGTTTGGAGATAATTGAATATTTTTCGAAATAGAAAATCCATTTTTCCCATTTCGCTCGGTATATTAAACAATTTAACGTGTCTATTTCATTTAAACGCCTTTCTAGATTTTCTAGTTTCAAATCAAACGCCGTTATTTAGCAAAATTAATGGTCATTAACATGTAAAAAAACAAACAAATAAAATACAAGGGTGAGTTGGCGACTTGAAAGTCATAACTACAACTGAAATAACATGTAGTTAATGCGTTTAACTTGTAAAATCAGCCTAATTGCTTTACATAAATGTTGGAGTTCAAAGTTCACTGGTACAAATGCAAAATTTGATTGGTCAGTCCCCCCTTTTTTTAAGTTGACAGTGGTGGTCTGTCAAATCATTGGTTCGAATTCTCACCGCGACGCTCGCCAAGACATTTCAGAGCCCTGGTTTAACCCTTGCCTGTTTTGCAAAATTTTCAACCCGTCCAAATTCAGAGGTTTTGCAGACGAAAATTTAAAGTGGATTTAATATGGAAAATGGCCATTCAGTAGGGCAGAAATTATTGTGGAAAAAGAAGAAATTGCTTGTTACAAGCAATTTCTTCTTTTCTTTAATATTATTTTCTCAATTATAAAATTACAGGAACATAAAAACAGGAATTGAAGAGGATATGGTTAATAATTGTGATACCCAGGAAACATATGAACAAATAGCTTCACCTGGGTACAACTGAGAGACTTTACCCCCCCCTCCCCTCTCCATCCCCCCTCAACCACCCCACAAACAAACTAAATATGTTGACACTATAATCGACAGTGTGTGGGTAAATTTGAATTTAACAGTGTTGATAGCGTGTAGACCCCTTTTAAAAATCTCCAACGAGTTATTGCCTAGTTTATTTCATGATAGTGTCTAAAAGTTATATCGAGGCATTAAAAGAAGAGAGAAAAAAGTGAACCTGTTTTTTGTACGTTTCAATTTTTACCATAGAATCGATGTTGTTTACAATTAGAATGACAGCCGAGTTGATGTCTATCAACATTAACCAATGAGAATTACGGGTCCTTCGCCATATTGGAAATAAACATAAGGGTATGTTAAAGAAATTAGCGGAATAACGTATCAAACACACGGAATGCCAAAATATCATATAACCGATTTTACACACTTCTACGCACTTTGATGTGAAGTTAGAAAATGGCGGGATACAACTAAAAACCCGGGATATCGCTGATCTAAACCCTTTGTTGTATACAGATACTGTCAATAATAGGCTTATCGCTGATTCTCGAGGTTTTTCTAGCACGAATATTTTTGGCGCGTTTTCTGGAACATACAAGAAGTTGAGATATCCATCCGCATCAGTATTCCCTCATTTAATCTACAACCTTGGGTTTCAAGTACTCCGACGAAAACCTGGCAATCGTAAATAGTTATAACTATCTCGGCGTTGTCTTTTTAAAGTAACGGTCCATTCTTAGGTGCTGAGACTACTTTTTCTGGATAAGCGCTCAAAGCCACGAACCAATTATTACATATAACGCGGAATAAGAACATAACCATTAATATTCTAATTTCCTTATTTGATTCATTTGTCGTCCCAATACTTACATATTCCTGTGAGGTCAGGGGATTACAAAGACGGACATTTTAGGAAAACTCCCAGATATTCTATAAAGCTTATACTCAATGTCAAACAATTAACAAGTAATAGCGCGATATACGGCGAATTCGGAAGATTCCAACTCTAAATCACAAATAAAATAAGGATATTAAAATATTTCCTTAAACATTTTAGTATAAAAAGTAAAAATTGCATTTTGAGAACAGTCATGAATAACATGTTACAAGAAATAGAATAAAACAACAATGCAAATGACTGGGGAAATAATGTAAAATATCTTCTAGAATCAGGCTTTAACGACCTTTGGCTTTTCCCAGAATCAATCAATGAAAAGATGTTTATGCCCATCTTAAAAAACAGATAGAAGTACTTTTGGTATAAACGATTGGTATCAAGTCATACAGAATGAATCCTCGCTGATTTTATATAAAGATCTTATAAGTATTAATATTAAAAGGTAGCGAAACGCCCTAGCAAAAATAAGATTAGCTTCTAGTCAATTAAATGTTGTAATAGGAAGACTTAAATTATATAGAAAGATCGAACCGTATATGCAACTACATTGAATTAAACGAAATTGAAGACGAATACCATTTTGTTCTCATATGTCCATCACTACTTCCTATAAGAGATGAATACATAAAAAATACTTTTACACACGCCCATACTCGAATTCTTAAGGATAGGTATCGATGTTTCTGAAAATAAACTAAGAAAACATTGCCAATTGCCGAAAAAATGCTCAAACGAATATTTCATACCTTCATTAGAATCAGACGTTATCTTTGCGGTAATCTGATACGCTTAAAATGGCTTTTTTGTGGTTATTTAGGAAAGACCCAGCGGAATTCCGGGTTATTTTTAGATATCACTGAATTCGGTTGTCGACACCGCATGACCTCATTTGCTATGGCCTACAGTTAACAGAATGTTGTGAATTGACAAGCAAAACAACCAACGTCCTAAATTATCCCACATCAAATGGTTAGCGCAAAACCAAGGTAAGTAATTGTATTCGTATTAACGCTTACGACAGTTTTGGACTGATTTTCACAGACTTAAATATCAGCTAGCGAACATGACTCCTGATGACGTAACGATGACGTAGTTTTGAGCAAATTCAAACTGAATGAGGGATTCCATCGGAAAAAAACAACACGTGGAGTACCGATTATTGATTGTAACTATCTCGGCTTAATCTAAAAATAGATTAAAAAAAGAGAGAGAGAAAAAAAAAAAAAAAAAAAAGACTTAACCACAACATCGATAAATACATTTAACTCGGCAAAACCAAAAATGTTGAACACTTTTGCTATTTATTGCGAAAAAGCTTTCGCATATAAGGAAGAAAATTAACAACAGATTGCATACACAACCAATTTTGATATAATTCAATTTTTTCTCAGTTGTTTAAATTTGATTGGCGAGCTTTTTTGTATCCATGTCAACCAAGTTGATATAGGAAATAAATCTTGAGAAATATATACGAATAGAAACAGGCCATATGCCGATATTTTGTGAATGTGATTAATCCGGTATATTGATTTATGTAAGAATGCAATATTGTTCTATAGTGCTGTAGTTGTAATAAATACACGGGCCGTCGTCACATGGCTGCGACTTCAAATGTTTAAAGAGATTACAGAATTCACCAACAAAAGAAGAAAAGGTCGGGCTAGCAAAAACTAAAATAACCCCGCTCCCATTTTGCATGAAAACACAGTATCGCAAACCCACACTCAAATAATTTGAAGTTAATAATATAATATGATTTAAAAAGAAATGTTACAAGAATGCCCTCTTCTTTCGTGGAGAGGCGTCAAATGATATTGTACTGTTAAATGTTGAATAATTTAATTGTTAGTTTCGTCTATCAAAAACGAGCGATCTGATTGGTCGAAAAAATTAATTCATACCTCCATGAACAAAATTTTGAGTACGCAGCCATTTTGAATGCTTCCGCACAAAATAGTTCACTACAAAAAGGTATCAAAATTTGTTAAGTTGTTGCATTTTTCGCTCGATGCTATTAAATTATAAGAAATGAAGATAATATTTTTTGTTTTCATGGAGGTATGAACCGAAAAACCTAATCACACAATGTATGAATCCGCTTCGCGTATTCATACAGTGTGATTAGGTTTTTCGGTTCATACCTCCATGAAAACAAAAAATATTCTCTTCATCTCTTAATTAAAAGTAATTCTGATATGAAAGGTAGGTATCGAAGATTTTTCATGTCACAAATTTTGATTATTCTAATTCCCTCCCGTATACCATTTTTATACAATATTCTGAAAAGTACTTTTGCTTAAATCAGAGGTCGTTTATCTGAAAAAATAAGGGTATTTCCCTAATAGCCTACGTAGGCTGTTAATCTATGATTAGATTTAGCCGAGACAGTAGCGAAGAATATTGGGTCATTCATGCGGTGCGTATAACCGTTGGAAACCCGTATTCAACTACAGCAATACGTCATCAGGAGTTATGTTCGCTAGCCGGTCTTCAATTTTGTAAAGATCAGTCTAAAACTGTCACAAAGGTTAATCTGAATATAGGCACTTATCATAGTTTTGCGCCAAGCATTTGATGTGACATAATTTAGGTCATTGATAGTTTCGTTTGTCAATTTGTTACCTTCCGTCGATTTAGGGTCATATGCAAATGAAGTCGTGCGGTGTCGACAACCAAATTCCGTGATATCTAAAAATAACCTTGAATTCCGCCTTTCCCAAATAACCAAACAAGCCCATTTTATGCCAATCAGAATACCACGAAGATTATATCTGACTCAAATTTAAGTATTAAACGTCCGTTTTAGCGTATTTTTGGCGATTGACATTTTTTTCTTATCTGGGTTTCAGAAAACATCGATACCTCCTTTTAAACCTATATACCGATTTCATCCCAATTAAACATGACCTTTATAAATCAAACAACAACTTTAAGTTATAATAAAGAAATGACTAGTCCGTTAATTACAATTCTTATCTTACATAAATTGTAAAAAGATTATTTGCAGAATCCTTAGAGCAGAAAACTAAAAAAAGCGCAGGTCTCAGCTGCAACGGACCTTAAGTCTTGGTTCGTTAAGGTCGCAGAAAGATGCGACCACGGGCTAATTTCATAAACTATCCAATACATATAGCGCTAACACCTTAAATTTTCGCTTCTACAAGTTGTCGGCGTAGCTGCAACAAAAAAAAATAAAAAAAAAAAAAAAATAGAAATATACACAAACGCAATATGTACAATTCGTATGTAAACGATTTTAAAAGAGGACACACTGTACAATTCGTATGTAAACGATTTTGAAAGAGGACACACTGTACAATCCGTAAGTAAACGATTTTGAAAGAGGACACACTGTATGTGTTTATGTAGTGTGACCTTTTTCAAGATCGTCAACTTAAAATTCAATTAAAGGAACATTTGTTTTCAATTTTCTTTGAATACTTCCACATTCAGATATCAAATATGATATAACTTATTTGTCAACTGCATTTATTTTCCTACAAAAAGTATTGTTTAATTATAACTACCATTATTGCATGGGTGTATAATTGTTTGTATTTGACGTTGAACATTGATGTTCTAGTCTAAATCAACAAATATGTTATATTTAATCCATTCCAAGAAAACAAAGTTTAAGATTGGTCCAAATTGAAAGAGGTTGCAGACGACAAAACAAAGTTGAATAGATATCACAAGAGGTAGAAAACATTATGGGAAAAGAAGAAATTGCTTGATTTAAGCAATTTCTTCTTTTCTCACAGTGTTTTGCTTTGACGCGCAAAAGTGTGGGATTGTGTGGTAATAGGTGAAAACGTTATTCAGATATGCAAAATGCAAACGCACGAATATTTAACACGATATTGAGAATAATAATGATAAATTTATTAATAATAATGATAATAAAATGTGTTATAATAATAATGATTGTAAAAAAGATGTGGAGTGTACTCATAATTTATTTTCAGGGGAAGTAATTAAATCCTCCCATGAAAATAAAAGAATAAACCAATAATAAAACCCATATACGGCATACCATTCGCGATGAGACGTAAAAAATGAGGCCCCCTGTGACGGTGCTTTAGGTCGAGCACGTTAAAGAACAAGGTCGGCATAGCAGACATTGAACCACCCCCGTAACAACTAACTGACTTCTTTCGGCGGCGTTCATTTGAGAATGTGCTACGGTAGCAACAATAAGTAAACGGAAATAAATACATACCGTTCGTCAAAAACTTTCGACTACATGTAAACAACATGCTGTTATAAACTTGTTCTTGATACTAAAATTGAAATTTAGCTTATATGGTGTTCGACTTATATTTAGTCTTTCTTAGTCTAAATTCTAGGAACCATGTAATCTACAAAGAACGTGTGCGTGTCATTGTAGTTAAAATAGATCATGTATTGAGCAAAATGAAATTTAATACCCCAAATTTTTGCGACCAAATTTGTTATTTGAAATTGAATTTTCAATTTGAAGCAGTCTAAAAAAAAAAAAAATCGTTTGATAATGGGTTTAGCGAGTGAGTCGGAAAATCTTTCAAAACAGAAATTATGTATGAGCTTCACTTAATTGATAAAATCAATTAAGAAATGAAGATAATATGTTTTTCATTGCGGTTTGAAAACTTAATCAAACTGTATGAATAGGCGAAGTGGATTCATACATTAGTGTGATTAAATTTTTTGGTTCATACCTCAATGAAAATAAAACAAAACAAAATGTTCTTTCAACGTCGAATTATTTAATATAATCAAGTAAAACAAAGCAGATATTTTACTTCTTTGGAATAAATCTTTCTGGATCTACTATGTGTGTAAGCATGAAAAGTAGAAGAATAATAAAAAAACAAGATGTGTTTGTGAAACACTATGCCCCCGAAACGGGAATTCTTTAGAAACGGGTAAAGGGTTAAAATTTTGACCTTGACCTTGATGAAATGACCTTCCCCAGTTGCGCCTTGTTGAGACCTATCTACATACCAAATATTAGCATTGTAACTTAATCAGGGTTGAAGTAACAGAAAAATGTTTAGTTGGCAGGTTAAGTTTTGCAGACAGACAGACGGACATACAGACAGACGGACACCGGTAAAACAATATGCCCCCGATCTTATCGATGCGGGGGCATAAAAATAACCGACCCACAAAACCCCACACCCACCAAAGCGCTTAAATCTTGATAGACGAAACTAAAATCGAATAATTTATCATTACCATACTAACACCTCGGCATCTGCCATATGCCAGGAGGTGATGCCACCTATTACCATTATCTATTTTTAACGAAAAAATCAACTGACCATTTATATTCAACACGCGAAGTATGCATTATCGTTCCATAGACCAATAACTATAAACATTTGCGATCACCGGACCAACGCCGTCGGGCAAAGGTGAAAATATGTCAAGCAAACTGGGCGTTAGCGTCGGACAGGAGCAGGTCGCTTAAATCATCTAAAAGTGTTAATTAAATCCAAGAATAACACATTATAGCCACCATCGCTTTGTAGAAAAGAAAGGAAGCAAATTGAAACTAATTGAACCAATTGGATTTATTTTGAGTGACTTCCAAAAACGAGTGCTTGTCTTTTCACATCAAACGCGAAATCATTCTGGGCGAATAACGGGTATCAACACGGCTGGCTGGGTCGATATTATGAAACCGAATTTTGTTCCGATTTGCAATTGATTCCGAACCAGTAATCCCCTTGTAGATCCTGCTTGAGACGATGTCGTAACCAGGGGGAATTTAGTGGAATTTGATTGACCCCTGACCTCTTAAACACTTTATTGTTGTTCATTTTAATTTTGTCTTTGATCTGAGCGAGTTCACTTTAATCGGATTACTCTGCTCCTATCGTCAACAAGAAAAGTCCATTGAGATCCACGTTTTGTATGACAAACATGGCTGTTTGTTGAGATGCGAAATTGCAACTTTCAAAGGCTAAGAGGATTTCTTAATAAGTCATGCACGAAAATGGCCCTCTGCAAGTCAATCAAATAGGGATAAATCTGAACTTCATCACCTCGACAGGTATAAAGTCAAAATTAAGACAGCGTTATAGATCCATAAGAAGCAGGGCATGTAATCGTGGTCTACGAGACTGTCGTAACTACAGCTTTATTCAAAAGAAACATTTTTGTCAACAACAGTTTGCACTCTCTTGTTATCTTAGGAAACCAAGGTTATCATTCCATGTAGACTAAATGTGACCAAGAAAAAACGTAGAGTCGGGGTTTCAGTTACGACGTTTTGGTGGAACATCGACGATAGAATGGTCTTTTTAACAGTCTGATTGGAAATAGCCTATATTATATCATGAAGGTTTAACGAGTCTTTTTTTCTTTTTTTCTGACTTGTTCAGAATAATGCAAATTTTGACGACACATGCTTCAAATGAATGAAAACCTACTTTATTTCTCAGCAAGGTAGAGGTTAGAAATCGATGACAGTTTAAAAAGGAAAAAAGAAACGAGTTTGGCTATTAACCCTTGTCATGCTGCATAAATTACCCAACTGAAATGCTGTCAAATCAAAGGGCTGAAAGCACTGATAGAAGCTTGTTGTTTAAAAATCAACATTTCTTTTAGAAATCAACTTCATAAACAACTCTGACAGGATAAGTACAAGCAGGAGGTGTAGACTAAGATCAGCCTGCACATAAGTGCAGTCTGATCTTAGTCTACACCTCCTGCTAAAACCGGAATATTCCGGGTTCAGAATGACAAGGGCAAACAAGAGTCACTAATAGGGAATGCACAAGAAAATCACCATCGCCAGACGCCAGACAATAAAGTCATCAGTGGTTCTCGTAAATTTTACTTTTACAGGCGAGTTGCATAAACACGCCATCTCCAGCCATAAATAGTGAACGGAATTGTAATAGACTAATCGTGGCCGTCAATCAAAGAATCAATCGACCAATCAAGTCGCTCATTTACACCGGAAGTGAGCTTTGAACTTCAATGCTAGCCGGCACTTATTTGAAGCATTTTTGATGGTCAGTCGGATAAAATGTCGTAAATGAAGCTTATCAAAGCTGTAATTACGACGCTTAAGTCGCCAACCAACAATTTTGTTGTTTTGTTAATGGTTCTGGCTGCGAATTTTGCAAAATAACGCAATTCAATATTGAAGCCGTACTTCCTGTAGGAGTCAGCAGGCCTGGCTAGAGGAGTCAGTGGGCGGTGCCAGCGATCATTCGATTTCGTTCAAATTTACTAAAACCAACAATCATGCAAGAAGTAAACACAAAAAGTTGATGAATTCTATCAATAGCGAATTTACGAGAAAATGCTTATGGTGAGACTTCATTCAATGGCTAAAGAAGTCTGTCAATGGTAAATTTCCGAGCAAATGGCGGCTTTGAGGGTTTTTTCAATGGCTATAGAAGTCTGTCAATGGTGAATTTCATAGCACATGGCCACTGTGAGACTTCATTCAATGGCTATAGAAGCCTGTCAATGGTGAATTTCAGAGCAAATGGCCACTGTGAGAGTTCATTCAATGGCTATCGACTGATGTCTGTCAATGGTGAAATTACGAGAAAATGGCCATTGTGAGACTTCATCCTTTGGCTATCGAATGACCTCTGTCAATTGCAGATTTCACTTAAATTCGCTATTGACCAACGCCTTTCAATAGACTATCTAAAAATACCCAACTTGTGTTTCCAGTTCATATGAAAATAATTCTTTACCGATCACTTTTCGTCTATTTATATTTTTGTTTCGTTTATCGACGAAGTACAGTTTCCATTTCTCTTATCATCACGTTTACACAAATTATTCTTCCCATCTGTATGCATATTTTACGCCAGGCGGTTATTACAAACATTTAATTGCATTTAATGCAATTTTTACAGATAAATGCACTCTCCGCTTTGAAATTCAATTTTAGATTTCATATCTGTTTGATAGCAGCTTAATCCACTTTACGAAAGGAAACTGACAATCGCGTGAAGGTAGGCTTACGGCTCGTAAGTACTTTACTTCGTGTTCAACAATCTCTTTCATACGCAAAACCATTTCGGACATCGTCGTGTAATTTACGGGGGTGGCCGTACGACTTTTAAACTTAGAAACCTTGAACAAGCTGTAATTTTGACGTTTAATTCGAAATACCAACAAAATATCTTCGAAAATGTCGACCGATGTTGGAGTTCAAAGTTCGCCTCTGATCGAAAAGAATGAATTCGTTGGACTTATGATAGTTTGACAACGCCATCCTTCAATTGCGAGAATGCAAGATTACGATAGTAGGATAAGGAAAGGGTAAGTCGTGAGAATGTTATTGTAAGAAGACTTTGAGAGTAGGAAAGCGTTTGTATCAGACCATAACATTAAATCAGCGAGACTGTTATCGTGAGAGATAGCGATTTAACCCATTCCAACTCAAGCCCTCCTTTTTACGCCCCACAAGAAAAAAGCTTTGGAAAACATTGTGGAAAATGAAGAAATTGCTTGCAACAAGCAATATCTTCATTATCCACAATGTTTTCTATCTCAAAAGACGAAAGAAAAAAAAAAATGAAATTCCATCAACTTGAAATTGTCGTCTGCAGCTTCTTTCAATTTGGACCAGTCTAAAATTTTCTTGTGTTGGAATGGGTCAAGAATTAAATACTATATGGTAAAACTGCTATACTGTATAGTGTTAAGTACGAATGGATGAAAGCAAGAGTGTGAGAAAACGATAGTAAGTCTTCGTGCGGGAGGCGGAAAACGACATACATTTAACCATTTCCTGTTTTATGAAATTTTAGACTGGTCCAATTTGAAAGAGGTAGCAGACAACAATGAAAAATGCATGCAATTCGAAATCTGACCATCCTATGTGGTAGAAAGTATTGTGGGAAAAGGAGAAATTGCTTGTTACAAGCAATTTCTTCATTTTCCACAATGTTTTCTCAAGTATAAAATCACAGTGGCGTAAAATCCCGGGTTTGTCTAGGAAAGGGTTAACGGAGATATGTCCCCACCAACGGCTTCCAACAGAAAGAATGACTAAAATAATTAATTATCTGTGTTAATTTTTCAAAGGTTATGATCAGTAGCATGTTTTAAAGAAGAAATTAAATCGTTGATGACCCTGAGTCACCGAAATTACATCACCAACAACAACACCCCCCCACACACACAAAAAGCAAGACAAACGAATTAAGCAATTCATATAAATGTCGGTCAATGCTGAGTTTCAAACTTGACATCCGGCCTGAATTCGTGATTTGGTTGGTCTATGGAATTTTTAATTAACAGCAACAGTTTGATGTTGAGAATGCATGAGAAAAATGACTCATGTTGCATAAACTCCAATAATCTAGGATATAGTCCTATCCAGGGTTCGAACTAACGACCAAAGGACTGAGAACACAACACGATATCTAATGACGTAACCGGGCTCGATAGTTTGCGTTTTAAACGAATGGTTATTCTACAGAAAAGCCAAAAGCTTGAGGCGAAATCCGCACAGTTTGACTAGAATCAATGCTTCCTCTATTTTTTGGCTAGCAAAGCGTCAGCTTTGATAGCTTAAGTTAACAGACACAATTTTGAAGTCGTCTCAGAGTTCAATGAGTGCAAACTTTCGCTGATGGCTTAACGACTAAATCCATTCAATGCCTACGCCGTAAAAAGAAGTTCTAAATGTATTTCAGAAATATTGCAAACTCTATTCAAATTGTAGAGAACTATTTCAAGAATACGCTACTGAACCCATTCCCACTCAATGCCCCCTTTTAGCATCTCTAGAAAAGAGTTTTGTAAAACATTTTGGACATTGAAGAAATTGCTTGTCACAAGCAATTTCTTCATTATCTACAATGTTTTCTACCCAACAAAGGAAATGTTTTCTAAATTCAACCGACTTAAAATTGTAGTCTGTAACTTTTTTTCATCTTGAACAAGTCTAAGATTTTAACATGTTGTAATTATTTAACAAGAAAGCCTTTTGAAAAGAAGATTACTTAACAAAATAATGCTTTGCTAGCTTATAGTACTTTCAGTACTTTGCTTTTCTTTCCTTAGTAAAATGTGTACCGATATTTTTCGTAAAACCTACACAGAACCAACAACTGGGTCATGCTTATCTTGGACAATCAGGATAGGGTAACATTGCGTGACAACATGAATTCAAATCGATTTCGAAATCTATAACAGACGCGTCAAAAATGGGAAAGTTTCTTTGCAGAAGAAAATAGGAAAGTTTCTTTGCAGAAGAAAATAGCTTCTGAAGAGATTAAGAAAATATTGTTTTGTTCTCATGGGGGTATGAACCGAAACACCTAATCACACTGTATGAATACGCGAAGGTTTTTCGATTCATATCTCCATGAAAACAAAACATGTTCTCTTTATGTCTTATAATTTAATAGCATCGAGCGATAAAAGCAAAAACTTTATAAATTTTGATAATTTATTGTGTGGAACTATATCTATGCGGAAGCATATAAAATGGCTGCGTACTCATTTTTTTCCGTTATTTAAAGACGAAACTAAAAATTGGATTATAAATATATGACATTATTTTTTAACCAGTAAAGTTTTTGAAATAGCAAAGGCCTGGAAATTTTAAAGCTTTGCTATGCATAGAAAGAAAATGCTTTAATGTTTTGACTTTTTTGTGTGTACTTTAATCTATTCCTACAAATTCCCGCTTTTTGACGCCCCTAAAAAACAACAAAAACATGTGGAAAACATGGTGGACTATTAGGAAGTTGCTTATCACAAACAATTTCTTCATTATCCATAACTTTTTCTTTCCCTTCAAAACAAAATTGTTAAAATATATATTTATATATGTACTTGAAATTGTCTTCTGCATCTTTTTTTGAATTTGGACCAATTTCAAATTTTGTCATCTGATAATGAGTTAAAGTGACATTTATACCAATAGTTGACACACTTCTCTAATGTGGCAATCATTATCAAACATTTAAGTTTCCTTTTTAATTTACTAAATTTTGTCAATGGGACTAAGCCGTGTCTCCTAAATGATTATTTCATGGCTATGTAGAATGGTGTTTCTTAATGCTTTCGGGTGGATTATCGAGAAAAAACGGTAGATTATCATTTGATAAACTCACCGCCTATCCAGTGAAATTATCAAAACTTATGCCCCGCTTTCGTTCATTTCACCTATCTGACGTTATCTAAGCAGAGCCAAATAAGTGACGTCATCATAAGCGTTGCATAGCAGTCGCGTGCAAAATGACGCGCTTTAAGAAAATTTGTCATATAATTTTCGCATTTTGGATAATTTTTGCATTAAAGAAATAGAACAATCGTTTGTTTTTCGAGTAAGATCGATTCATATTTCATTTCGTGAACAACAAAAGCTATATTTTCACTCGTGGCTTCGCCACTCGTGAAAATATAGCTTTTGTTGTTCACTCAATGAAATATTAATCGTTCTTACACTGAAACAAACGATTATCCTCTATTTAACTACTAAAATGGACAGGTCGCTAGTCGAACCCACTAAGCACCAACAGTAAGTTCCATATCAAACGGCATTATTTTGCAAATTTTATGGCCAGTTACATGTAACAAAAAAGTAAAATGGTCGGAGACTGAATCGTCGTAACTACAGCTAAAATAAGCTACAGTTAAATTAAGGTACAGCTGAAATAAGCTGTAGTTACGACTTTTTTACGTTTATAAAAGAACAAAAAAGTGAATTTTAAAAAAGGCAAACTGGCAGTTCTATTAAAAGCATTGTACTGATTCACACCTACAAATATTTTAAGCTTTCATTCGCTTTACCTTCCATATTATAATTATCTCGTTACTATGACGTTTCGTCGATTACCCCTGATCAAAGATTGGTGTTTATTTTGACACATTTGCCTTGTCAATTTCAAGGTACCCACCAATCAGTGCCCGGAGCGTGATTTCGCGCCAGGTGAAATGTACAATTATCTTGTCCGATGGTATCGGGCAAAACTGTCACTTTTGAAGCCGTGTGTAATCCGCCAAATGATACGAACCGGGCTTGACGTTCCGTTCAAAGTTATCTGACCATCTATATAATTAAACGATTTCTTGTCCATATTTGTTCTCTCAAAATATCATTGTCTGGCCTTATTTTAGAAAGTTTAACCACGCAACAATACAATTGTGGTTTCCTAAAAGAGAAAATGTAAATAGTCTAATCGGGAGGACGATGTACAAAGTTCACAAATCAAAAACAATTCATTACTTTATCTTTGCTTTACCATCACATCGATATTACAAATATTGTAATAAAAGCATGACAGTGTAAGAGAAATAGTTATGTAATAATAAAAACTTAACAAAATTGAAATAAATAGACAGGTGGGGAGTTAGACAAAATAGATAGACAAATAGATAGATAGATAGATAAACATTCTTCGATGCTTTCATATATAGCAAGTCAACTTTTATAAAGAATTTCAACACTTATACGTAAATTCTGAACTCTTTGCGGTTGAGAATGTATGAATATTCAAAAAAGATATGTATTGAATAATGAAAATTACAATAATATTGATAATGACAGTGAATTGAGAAAAAATGTACGTTTACTGTACTTGATTTTCAATAAGGGTCAAAATTACATGTCAAATTAAAAAAAAAACAAAAAAAAACCAAAAAACAAAAAGCACCACCACTACCACCACCACCACCACCAACAACAAGAACAGCAGCAACAACAACAACAACAACAAAAAAAAAAAAAAAAAAACCAAGACGCTTTTACCAACGCCACACAGATAAATTATAAGCCTTGAATGCGGTTGACCTGTGGACCAAAGCAAGGAAATGTTCTGTTTCAAGAGGTACTATAGATATACAAGTCAAAGTGAGTGGTCAAATGTCAAATTTGTCTATACAGGTATAAACATCATTGACATTTGAACTCTCACTATAACCTGTACATCTATCGTGTATGTTGAAGGTACATGTAATTCTTTACACCAGACACTAATGAAAGTACACTGTTTTCAACAGGTAATGTGTGCTAGAATTTCAAAACTTAGCACCAGGTAAGGGAGCACCGTACATAAGGAAATTGATTGATTGAATGGGGTTTAACGCCGCTTTTAACAGTATTTCAGTCATATCGCGGCGGCTGGAGCACCTAACAATGGCTACCTAGTATTTCTCACACCAGTACTACCACTACATCCTTTCCTAGCCTCCAGCTGCTATCCCACTTAGGTTTACGATTATCCACCCATAAGGTAATGAGAGTAAGAGAATAATGACAGTTTACAAGTTTTATTCTTATAACCTAATCAATGTGCACATTTCACCAGAATGAGCTCAGCAAATATGTAACAATAGAAAAGGTTACCAGCTAATAGAGGACAACATGATTTTAGTATAATAATGAAAAAAGATCGTGTTAACCCATTTACACATAATTACTCTTTTGGACGCACCTAAAATTAAAAAATAAATAATAATAAAATAGAAAAAAATGAAAACATTGTATAAAATGGAAAAATGCTTATGACAAGTTATTTCTTTATTTTACACAATGTTTTTTACCAAGAAAGTTGAAAAAATCTAAAATCCATAAACGCTGCAACTCCTTTCAATTTGGACTAGTCTGAATTTTTGCCGGTTGGTAATGGATAACAGAGAAATAAAAAGATGGAAATCAAGAAAGAAGGCGACAGTTCATGTAGTGTGTAATCGATAAGTGCAAAGTGATAGGAGTATCTTGACTCTAAAACCTTTAATCTTTCTTGATTGAATACCTTATCGATGATGTAATTCTATATTCGAACAAATTTAACAAATTGAGCATTCACAAATGGCTATTGAACGAGTGTAATTAAAGTGATTTTACGCCGAATGTCGGTTTTTGTACGATCATTTCTATCCGTACAATGAGGTATCTGTGGCTATTAGATATATGTCAAGTCGATAACGAACGCACGACCTTGTAAATCAATACAGAGTTACTTCCCTTTGACAACATTCTGGAATGAGAAAGATTTATTCGGCATGCGGTGCTATTAACGTACGAGGTTTGTGTTGTATTCAAATCTTTTGTAGAGCCTTCAAAATGCATGTCCTCGGGTCACGGCCGTAGTTTTAAGAAGTCGAAGCATTATTGATAAACAACAAACAACAACAACAACAACAACAACAAAATCATACATAAAAACCGGACGAATTTTCTAAATTAAGCTTTGGTTTACAAAGATAGCGTTGGACTGGGGATCACTGACCAAACCTACTGACTCCGTTTGTCCCAGCCACTGAGCCCCAACAGGAAGTTACACTTCGATATTCAACGGCGTAATATTGCAAAATGTGTGGCCAGTAACAAGTATAAAAAAGTAAAATGGTTGGTTGGCGTCAAAATCGTAATAACTACAGCTTGAATAATCTGTAATTACGTAGTTTAAGATACCAAATAAACAAAAGACTTCACATTAATGAATGTCAATGTTTGAATTCACAATACACTTCTGATCTAAATGAATGATTTGATTGGTCGACTGATTCTTTGAATGACAGATCCGATCCGTCATTTGACCAATCGCGGTAGTCAATCAAATTACCAGTCGACTAATGAAAGCACTCATGTAGACCAGAAATGAGATCGAACTCCAATTATGGCTGCCATTTTTTAATTTTTATCTTGGTTTGGCAACTAAAACATCACCAACCAACATGTTTTCTTTTTTTTGTTGCATACTACAAACAGTAAAATTAACACCGTTTAAAATCGAAGCGGCACTCCCTGTTGGAGTTGATGGGCATGGTCAACGGAGTAAGTGGGCGGGGCCTGCGATTGGTCAATTGCTGGCTCGTTATCGACTGATTTATACTTCATTCACTTTGACCAGAAGTGTAAATGTCAGACATTTATCTAATACATTTTTGTCGATGGGCGATTTAAACCGAGCTGTAGCTTTTTCAAGCTGTAGTTACGATGTTAGATCGTCCATTAACGATTAGATTTTTTGCCTTCGATTTCTGTCAAACTTCCTTGTCAGAGGTCAACCTGCGTTGCCAGGGTTCCGTAAATTCTGTTATCATAATGGTGAAACTTGGTTCACCGAAAACACTCAAAGGTGTACGCAGAGAATCTTTACAAGAATCCATGATAGGTAGCTCAGTGCAATATCTCGTCACATAGACATGAAATATACTAAGTGTAACTTAGAGATGAAATATAATACAATTGACTCTGTTGATATTCGACAACTCCCGATAACGTCTTTTGGTCGAAACTGTCCAAAATATACCAGAGTTCGCATCTTTGGTTCGACTGTGACGGCAGCTATTCAAGTTTTGGACTCGTTCTTTACGTTTCTTTTGTGTAATATCATCGGTTAATATGGCAGAGAAATATTCTTTGTACATCGAGAAAGATGTCCGTTCAACTATCATGCGTGAATAATGTGAAATAATGTCGTAACTCCCGTTTGGAAACCCGGAATATTCCTGTTTTGGCAGGGGTATAGACCAAGATAAGCCTGCACAAATGTCTATACCACCTGCTTTTCCCTTATAAGCCAGAGTTATCTAAAGATAAATTTTCGAAATGAATATTAACCAACAATAAGTGATTCCAGTGTTTTCAGCCCTTTGATCTTAAAATGCCATCATTTAGAGGATTTTATTCAACACGAAAAAGGATCAATATCCAGGCATATATAATAAAACATATGAAATGAGCTCAAGAAAGAAAAACATTAAAATTATAAGCTTGGTGCATTTTTTTTCATGCAAATACTTGTAAGAATAGACGAATCTCTAACCACGCCCATTGAGCTCCAAAAGCAAGTTCCACATCGATATTAAACGACATTTCGGGGGCTTAGAGCAAAAACATAGTATGGCTCTATACAATGTATAGAGCCATACTATGTTTTTGCTCTAAGCCATCGATTTGGGTAAAATATGTGGCCTGTAACGTGCAACAACAACAAACAATAGTTGGTTTTGCGACCCAAACGTCGTAACTATGGCTTGAATACGTTTAAGACGCCTTACCAACAGAAATGCTTCATAATTTACATATGTCGAACAATGTCAGAGTTCAAAGTAAGCTTCCTGACTAAAGAAATGTTTTGATTGGTAGATCGATTCGTTGATCGACAGCCGAGCTACGGCAATTGATATTCTTTTTATGAGCCCAAATTTGGACATGGTTTCACCTGGCCTTGTATGATTCCAAATATCATTGCTCCTTCAAGTACTCATCTTAATTGTAAAGGCAAGTTAACAATGTAAGTTTCAAGTTCTTCACGTTGTAAGTTTCGAGATTGTTTTAGATCTTGATGTCAGTTTCCCCTCACTAATCCTTATAGGCGGCTGATGAATTGATTTTCTATTGTCCAGAGTGACAGAGGTTAAACCCATCATGATACTTAAACACGTTTTATTGCGCGCACGTGCGAAAGGATGGTCACGTTATGACAATATAGTTCTTGTGGGTCCATAAATCAATGATTTAGTAGCAGACGAACGGGTTTTCAATAAAACAGACGACAAAACATCCTTATCTTTCAAAATCTCTCTATTTAGTCTCAGTTAAGCTCGGTCTGTTAAAAAACAAAACAAACAAACAAAACAAACAAACAAAAAATCTGTTTAACCCATTCCCACACAGTGACACTTTCTGACACCTCTGAAGAAAAACAACTGATGAAAATTGTTTAAAATGAAGAAAATGTTTGAAACAAGCAATTTCTTCATTTTACACAATGTTTTCTACACAGAAAGTTGGAAAAATCTAAACTTTCATTAACTTTTTTCAGCATATCCTTTCAATCAGGGCCAGTCTAAAATTTTGCAGTCTGGTAATGAGTTAAAGAAAGAAATATTCCATACTAATGAGGAATATCAAATGTTCTAACGCTCTTTTCTAGGATAATCTATGGCTGTTACATATCAACGTGATTTATTATACTTTGCAACAACTGACGAGTTAATGCTTTTGACTTTACGTCGCATGATACACAAAATAACCGCTTTTTGGCGACCTAACAAAAACGAAACAACAACAACACACACATGCGATTAAACTTAACTGTCAATAAATACCAAGCATAATTTGTATTTCCAAGATATTTTGGATCAAATACAATTCACATACATTTTTTCTTTGCATAAATGTGATGTCTGAACCCTTCTAAGCCAGCGCCTGCGTGGTATTAGGGGGTACTATCGAATTAAAGCCGTAGAATGAAGATTTGACGGTCTTCGAGCATCGCCCGTAAATCTACTAGCCATCTTAGTACTATTGAACTCTATGGAGGAAAAAGTTCCAGAACAATCTAAAACCAAAAGTATGCAACGAGCGCTCTGTAATTGATATAAAAATCGCCTTAACATTCTATCATAAGTCATAAAACGGCGTCTTTACGGCCTTCTATACAGGAAATTAAATGGAAACAAAAATTTATGTAGCATTCAATAGCAAATAAAGAATCCGTTCAATTCTTTAAACGGATTTTTGCAGCAAATATTTGAAGCGGTGGTTAATACGCACAGAGCTTTTGAAATTCGCAATTTACGCTTCAAACATAAATCGTCGTTATATTTTATGCCTGATTACGCGCGTCGTATACCCTCTTATAAGGGGATTGGAAAAAAGGATGTATCACCACTGAAGCATGCGTGTTTTGATCTATAATTGAATTCATCGAATAAACTCTTTTGTCGTTTTTGGTCAATTTTGAAAGTTAAATAGATGAAAGAGAAACGGAAGCAGAACGGCGTGAAAACTGTGTATTTGGTATAAGATATGGACAAAACTACTAACGTTTACATGCTCGAAATATCGCGGAAGCGATCAAGTACGATGTGTCACCGATCATGGCATTTACACATTTTGAAGCTCCAGATACAATTCTCTGGAATCTAAATAAAATTACGTCAGTCAGTCTATTTCACTTTTAAACCAAATACTTTCATAAAGAAAGCGGTACCCTTTTTAAGAATAATTTGACTACCTAATTTGTAAAAAAACGAGAAATGATTATGAACATGTAAGGATAAAAACATAAATCTATCTTAGTCCTTGCTGTGCAAGCAATTTATAAAAAAGCAAACACACAAACAAACAAAACATAAAAAAACAAAACAACAACAAAAACCACTGACAAATAACAGTCGCTTCCAGTACCACCAGTAATTTGATTTTAATGCAGTTCTGATCAGTGATTTTATTCAACATGATAAAGGTTACTTTAAAAAACTTTTAAAGATGACCATGAATTCTTCATGTATCTTAAAACCATATATTGAATTTTACGCAAGATATAAGTTGTTAAAACCATAATTATACTGTTCATTTCTTTCCTAAAGCATAGAAGGGATGGGGAGGGGTAGGTTCATCAAATAGCGTTCTGGGAAATTTATTATCAGTAATGTGTTTGATAATTTTTTGAGATCGAACTACACAATGTATCAAAACTGCAATAATTATCCACGTGATATAACTTTTGAGGCGGTCCTCCTGGATCAGGTACTCAGTAACTGGTTGTGCCATTTGGTGCAAAGTTCGAACCAGATCGAGTTTATGCTAAAATAGGTTGGTCAGAATCCAATTCCGAATTCCGGTCTATATGAATGTGCCTTTACAGTAAGATAACCTAGATTCTATACGTGGATATCAAAAACTGACTTTATTCGAACGCTGTTAATTATTCATTTGAAATTGATTCCCCGAGTTCCATTTCTCATCCGTGTTAATTATGCATAACCCTGAAACCCGAGTAGATTCAGAACGTAGATATACGCATCTGCGTTTCTATTTGATTGACACCTATTATAATTGTCATTCAGTACAAAAAGCCGAATACCTTTTCAAGCAACGAATCCATGTCGTTCTTACAGTTCACAAAACTGATTCGGTTTCTATGACTTTTATTTCACGACTTTTATTTGAATTACATAATTGACTTATCACTTGCTTTGCCCGCAGCCTGCGACAAGTAGTTCGACCTAGATTAAACGGCGTTATATTGCATAAGTTATGGTCGGTCACATGCAACAAAAAATAAAATGTTTGGTTGGCGACATGCAGTTAAGACGTTTAACCTATTCCCACTCAGTGACGCTATTAGACGCCCCCATGGTAAAAAGCTTTGGAAAACATTGTGAAGAATGTAGAAATTGCTTGTGACGGAAATTTCTTTATTTCCCACAATGTTTTCTACCGTGAAATTTGAAGAAAAAAAAATCAATCCAAAATTTTACAAACTTTTAATTGTCGTCTCTTATTTCTTTTCCCCGACGGCGGCGCTCATCCTTTCCGACTATTTGTCTCCCACCAATGGGTCGATAATCGTAGACCTATGTGGGATAGCAGCTGGAGGCTAGGAAAGGATGTGATGGCGGTACTGGTGTGAGAAATACCAGGAATCCATTGATAGGTGCTCCAGCCGCCGCGATATAACTGAAAGATTGTTAAAAACGGCGTAAAACCCCATTCAAACAAAAACTTATTTCTTTCAATTTGGTCCAGCCTAGAATTTAGCCGTCTAGTAAAGGGTTTAATCGCCTGCAAAAATGCTAAACATAAACCGACCAAGGTCACAGTTCAAAGGTTATTACCTGTCTAAATATAAGATTTGATTGATCTATCGAGTTATGATAAACAGTCGCAATTCGTCGTTTGATCCTTCATATAAGACAAAGTTTAATTGACTAATCGAGACTGTCAATCAAGAAATCAACCGACCAATGAACTCATTTATTGGTCGCCATTTTTGTTAACCTTTTTGGTTGGTTGTGCGACTTAAACGTCGTTATTACAGCTTATTCATTCTGTAGTTAAGACGTTTAGGTCACAAACCAACCATTTCACTTTTTCGATACTGGCTATAAGTTTTGCAGAAACTTCCTGTTGGAGTTGATAGGCGGGGCTTAGAGAGTCAGTTAGCGGGGCCAGCGATTGGTCCATTATATCAAGCCATTACCTGTTTGACATATGGCACTTTTCTAACCCCAAAATTACGGGTTATAGCCCTGTGCTGACTTTATCAACTAACAAACTAATTGTCTTGTATCTTTCGGGGAGACATAAAGCCGAGGCCCCGTGTGCCGGTGCTGTCCATCGAGCAGGTTAAAGAATCAGACGGAGCTCTCTCAGCAGTTTCGTCAAGTAATCTTGCACTCTCCGCCTTTATAGGCACGTTCGAATCTAAATCATGATAGTGGTGTCTCAGAAGAAACACACACATACAGACAGCAATATTTTAGATTGGTCCAAACTGAGGGGAGTTGCAGAAGACAACTCAAAGTTTATGATATTTTAGATTTTTTCAACCTTCTGGGTAGAAAAACATTGTGTAAAACGAAGAAATTGCTCGTTACAAGCAATTTCTTCATTTTACACAATGTTTTCCGAATTGTTTTTCTTCAGGGGCGTTCAAAAGCGTCATTGTGTTGGAACGGTTTCTAAGCAACGTTTAACCCGATGTAAAAGATATCTTTGAGCATGGGACCATTATCATTAGTCTAGATATGAGGGCGGTAAAAGCTTTCTAAAATCATCCTCCCTCTACCAAACCTTATGTTGTGGGTACTCATTTGAATCGTCTCGTTATGACGAATCAAATGAGTACCTACACCATAGGGTTTATTACCAGTGTTGGTGAAATATTCAAATCTAAATACGAATCACGCCCTGTATATGTAGCTCTAATCAAAGATGTAGGGAGTACGACCAGCAGAAACAATGAACACCATGTTAGTAATGTCCACAGAATGTAATTGGTCCTTTTTTTTTAGAATAAAGCTAAAGTCAGAACCAATCGGTGATTATTTCAAAGGCTAATGATAATGATCATTTTGATAATAATAATTTTATTCAAAGCAAAGCACTGGACTCCTGAACCACTAACATTTGAACCGATAGAAATAAATTGATCAATCGCGAATGTCAATCAAAGAACCATTCGACCAACCAAAGAAATTATTTAGACCGGGAGTTAACTTTAAATACCAACATTGGTCGACAATTATGTGAAGCGTTTTGTTGGTTTGGCGACTTAAACGTCGTAGCTACAGCTTATTCAAGCTGTAGTTACGACGTTTAAGTCGGCGTCCAACCAATTTACTTTTTTGTTATATGTTAGTGGCCATACGTTTTGCAAAGTAACGCCTTTAAATATCGAAGTTGAACGTCCTGTTGGAGTCAGTTGGTGTGGCCAGCGGAATCAATAGGCGTGGCAAGAGATCCGTCAGTTGATAATTGTCAGAATTCCTAGGTTATCATTGCTAAGGAGACCTACACTAGGTTAAGTGAAATATCAAATTTCAGATGATTTTCAATATATTGCCTTCGTGTAAGGTTGTACAAGAACATTGAGGGAAAAAAAGGCGAAAAAGAGGGGCATAGAAAAAGATTATCCGACAAGAGTGTTTTTTTTATGTTTTGATCGACATTAGCTTGTTCTTTGACGTTTTGAGATCGAGCCGAATGTGAACGGTTTGGGCAGTAAATGGACGACAATCGTCGATATGGTGCGTTATTGTGCAAATTTCAATGTTCAATGAAATATCTGCAACAACCAAATGTCTAATAAATATTTTGTATTGATTGCATCTGGGCCTTACAGTTTTATTATTTTCTTAAATGGGATTTAAAGCCACTTTTAACAGGTACCAGTATTAGCTCACCTGAGCACGAAGTACTCATGGTTAGGTATTTTGATCGTCCTCAGTCCGGCATCCGTCATGCGTCGTGCGTCATGTGTCAACAATCTTCAAACGACATCTCCTCCGAAACCGCCGGGCCAATTTCAACCAAATTTGGCACAAGGTTGGGCCCTTTGGAAATTACTCGGGTCCCCAGGGGATTTTTAAAACGACATATTCTCCCAAACCACTTGGCCGATTTCAACCAAATTTGGCAGAAATGTTTTTAGGTGGGTCCCTTTAAAAATTGCTGAAAGAATTTAAATCTATTGAACACTCTGGTTACCATGGTAACAAAACTGAAATTTTAATATTTTTTATAAAAACTATCTCGTCCTGACCAAGAAGGGATAGATTCTCGATATTTTGCATGAAGCACCAGTACATTCACCTCTTTGAGAATTGCTCAAACCATCACCCTCGGTCCCCAGGGGCAGAGCTTCAGAGAGGGATGCTTATATAGAAATAAAGAAGGATTTTTAAAACGACATCTCAGAATTTAAATCAGATGAAAACACTGGTTGCTATGACAAAAAGAGAAGAAGTTAAAAAAAATAATTATAAAAATCATCTCCTCCTGACCCAGAAATTGGAGAATCTTGAATATTGCATGAAGCACTAGTACATTGACCTTTTTCAAAATTACTTAAATTTCGGAGCTACAGGGCGATTGGGCTTAAATAAAGATAAAGAAGGCAACTCTTTCAAACTATTTGGCCAATGTTAACCAAATTTAGATTGCCCCCTTTTAATAATTACTAAAAGATTTGAAATCTGTTGAAAGCATTTGTTGGCAAGGCAACATAAATTGATTGTAGTTGAATTTCAAATGAGGTATTCTCCTGACCCAGCTAGTATTGGCCTTTAAGAAAAAAAGCCTCATCTCAGGTGAGCGCAAGGACCACTGGTCCTCTTGTTTAAACCGGTAGATTACCCATCAAAGAAATTCGAGTGTAACCCTAGTGCGAGAGTAGGGTTCTAAAATCCATTGCTTCAGTTCGAAGAGCCGTAATTAGCGGAACAGTGGAATTCGAAGTTTCAGATCAAAACAGTTCCCAAGTCCAGGGTCAGGCACCTGAAAAGTTAACCCAGCTGCACTCACAACCAATAATGCTTGGAAAAAATTGTTACAAGTGAAGAAATTTGCTTACAACAAGCAATTCGTTGTTAATTTACACAATGTTTTTGCCCCAAAAGGCAAGGAATCTTTTAAATTTCAACAACTAGAAATTGTTGTCGGTAACATATTTGAATTTGAACCAGTGTAAATGTTTGTCGTCTAGTAACGGTAGAAGCCATCTGTGGACATTAAAATCACCTCAAGAAAGTGTTGATTGGTGTTGGGTTTCATTACCATATTAGTAATGCATAACTCGGTAACAAGAGTAGATTCAACACACTGATATGTCACTTCACGTGAAATTTTGATTGACACGAATAAGCGAGAGATGAATTTATATGAAGTGTAATTATTACAGTCGTCAACACTTTAGGTTAACCATATGGGACCTTTTTGTCACGTGTTATGATTTTCGGCAAAACTAGAATTTGTTCGAATCTTCAATTTTTTACGTTTACATTAAATCTGGTTTTGATAGACATATGCCAATCATTTATGTTTCTACGAAGTTCAATTTCTTAAAGTAATCTCTTTTTGGTTAATGAGAAATGATTAAATAAACCCTTTCAATATACAGTCCATTTTTTCTATCGTCTCAGGTACCGGTAATATTATTTAGAAAAAAAAAAAAAAAAATAAAATAAAATGAAAGGCTGTTAAAAATTGGGTCGAGCTCATAAACCTTTGACCTAATTAATGTCTAGACAATTTCTCAACTAGTAATGTGACCTTAACAAATTGCAAGCCTGAAGTTTTGTTTCAAATGGACATCACGATGGAGAACAAATGTGCCAACTTCTATTGAAAACTATCTACAAGAGTTATCGCTCGTAAATATATCGACGGACGGTAACACTTGCGAACATTCACCGACCTAAGATTGATACAACGTTGTGTCGAAACCTTAAGCCGGCTCGACAATATTCCTAAAGCAGATGTGTCTATGAAACTCAATAAACAGATTCCTGGCCATGCCCACTGAACGCCGACATTTCAGTTCCACTGAGGTAATAGACGGCATTGTGTTGTTAAATGTATGATCAGGGATATAAAATATGAGCCTATGCGTGACATTTCCAACCATTTCGCATGCGCGTGACTCGCACATATTGAGCACCCTGGGTAGCCATACGGGGCAATTAGAATATTCGCTGATTAATTAAAGAAGCTTTGGGTCAGTATCTATCTACAGAGCGCAGAGTGAAGACTCTGATCAGACTATGCGGATGCACAGGTTGATCCGAGTCTTTACTTGGCGCACATGTGTGATGGTTGGAATGTCACGCATGCGCTCATATGTCAGATCTTTGGTTGACGACTTGAGCATTCTAGCTAGGGCTTTCAATCACCCGCGTAAATTTATGGAAAGCCTCCTTAAAGTTTCCTTTCAACAGTCATATTTGCTTAAAGAAATTGTCTCTAGGGCATAACGCTATAGATCAA
The DNA here is from genome assembly GCA_946902895.1 of Fragum fragum. Classification (NCBI taxonomy): domain Eukaryota; kingdom Metazoa; phylum Mollusca; class Bivalvia; order Cardiida; family Cardiidae; genus Fragum; species Fragum fragum. Next base: position 39,019,427 of record OX336372.1, read on the forward strand.
AGGACTGAAGGTACTGAAAAGTTGGAATGCGCTGAAAGGGTCATAACTGTGCAATTCGGTTCAAATTCATTTATTACTTTCCGAGTAAGCCTCCCTCCTTTAAACTTAAACCAGTATTCCCATTCGTGTACATATGTGCGTGAATAACGCACAAAAATATAAATCCACATACAGAAATAAAAAACAAGCACTGTCTTACCCATTCCCAGACATTGACGCTTTTAAATGACCCTCCTTATGAAAGCTTTGGAAAACATTACGAGTTACAAGCAATTTCTTCATTATCCACAATGTTTTCTGTCCAAAAAGACCAGGATTTTAAAGATTTCATCAACTTACAATTGTCGTCTGCCGCTTCTTCGAATTTTGACTGGTCTAAAATTTTATCGTGTTGGAATGGGTTATAAGCTCGTGTCACGCACAGCAAAATTAGAATTTTCAAGCATAACATTCTCCTTTTGATCATCTGTAATACGTGAACTTTTAGAATCTTTAAAACAGAGAATAACAGCTTCTTCCGTAAGAAATCAATGACCTCGATGATTATTTGACCCTCAACTCGGCCAATTCTGTAACGATCATACTAACCTCACTTAGATTTTCACTTCGAGTTAATGAGTAAACGTGGAAATTTGCGGAAATGCGCGGAAACTTGTTTCAGGGTGATCGATTTGAAATACCGGTTTAGACTTAGGAAAAAAGAATATTTAAAGCGAAGTGAGTAAAACTCAAAAGAAAACAAAGACGTTAATATTATTGTAACGTTTTTGTTTGCAAATGGTAGTTTTGCACTTTTCCTAAAAATTCCTATAATATGATGAAGATAGTATTAAATTATCTTCGGCACCCTGAAGTCGCGCGATTTCCTTATTCGTTTTTCGGCTTTAGAACCGTAAAAAATCTTAAGTAAAAAGGACCAAGCTGAAAGCAATGATGACACTTGTTAAAGGTTTGATGTGTTATTATTGATTTAAACTTGTAAATAACGACATAATAAAGCGTAATTATTTGGTAAATAAGTAGAAACCGGAAGTTGATATGTTTACTTTCTAATTTTCAAAATCTTCTACTTTCGTTCTCTATACGAATTTTTATATCATCCGTATTCCAACTTAAAAACCATAACTGTTATAGACTTTCGCTTAAAATATGAAAAGGAACCAAAGTTATAGACGCTCAACGAAAATAATTCAATCAAGAAATGATTTGACGTTCCCAGAGATGTTCGGATGGAGCTCGTTTTCTATTTACAAGGGACGGTCAGAAAATATCCGGACTTTTGACTCGTTCTCGAAAACCATTCAACATTAAAAAATATAATTCTACAAATTTTTCAAAATAATCTCCACCTAAGTCTACTCTCTTTTGCCATCCTCGTGGGAGCTTTGTATTTCCGCTGTGAACCATGACGTAGACCTATGTTTTAGGTACTTTGTAACAGCAGCAATCAAAGCTGCCCTGGTCTTATATTTCTTTCCACCAAGCAATTTATTCAGTTCTTGAAATAAATAAAACTCATAAGGGGCGAGTTCTGGGCTATAGGGAGACAACAATCGCCAGTTGTAAGAGTTGATAACCTCAACTGTAGCTGCGACGGTGTGGGAGGGGGCATTAATGTGAAGAGGGAGGACATTTTTCTGTGCTAACCTGGGAAGCATTTGCTTGAGCTGTTGTCTAAGATTTTTCAGTTTTACTTCAGAATAGTACTTGTGAGTGACAGTTTGACCTTTTGGCATGCAATGAATAAGTATCATTCCTCGTGAATCCGATAAGGCAACAAGCAGGACTTTGCCAGTCGAAGAAGACAGCTTAAATTTTTAAGGAGGTGGGGAACCAGCTCGTTTCCACTGCTTTGACTTAGCTTTTTTCTCGGGCTAGGAATAATGAACCCCCATCTTATCTCTAGCGATAATGCGGTTCAAAAACTTACCTACTTTAGGATATGAATGTTCTTTTGCATTGGTTAATCTGGTTGCCTTTTGAACAGTGGACAGCTGTTTAGGCACCCACCTGTCACCTTGCTCACGCCTAGGTGTAAAATCTTGTGTGCCGATGCCTTATAGATGCTAAACTTGTTGGCTACCTCCTCTAAAGTTATCCGACGATATTTTGGTGACAGAAGCTTTAACATTTACTACCATTATTTGGGTCACCGCCTGTCACAAACACTTGTTCTGCCTTCACGGAATTGAGAAACCCAGTTGTAGAAGATTGAACGTGATACACACGAATCAGAAAATCTTGTTTAAGCCTCAGGGATGTGGCAGGACTTTCACCTTCTGCAACAAGAAATTTTATTACAGAGCGGTATTCCTCTATCAAAAAGTCCATGATAGACGAAACACCTACTCGATATCAGAGTGCAAAATACTGTGACAGTAGAACTATCATCGAAATAAAATGACCACGTTATTGGCGAATGAATGTGGTTTTCACCAATATATAATGTTTGTATATAGCTGCATGTGGAAAAAAGAGGAGCACGAAAAATTCGAATATTTTCTGATCGACCCTCGTAATATTTTTTTCATATAATGAAGCAAATTACTGGGTTGAAAGTTAGATAAGTAAAAATATAGTAAGAAAAGCATCTAATATACTTATCTATCATAGTATAAACGAGAAAAAAAAATAAAGTGGGTAGGGTGAGATGATATAAAAAAAAACCTTCCTTTTGTTGCGTGGAAAGATACCCTGTTTTTTTGCATGTGTGGACAGATTAAGATAATGTCTAAAAATATGTGAAACTGAGAAAAATTCACAATACGATTTTTTTTCTAATTTAGAAATGAGGCTTTCATAATTTCAACAAGCTTGTTGCATCATTCAGCTTGGACAAGGGCCAAACACGAAGTCCAGGGTTCGATTTCCGACCGCTGCAAATATATTGTCGGACAATGGGAACATAATCGTAGTTCTAATAGAATAAGCAGCTGTAGGCTCGGAAAAGATGTAGCGGTATAGGTGATGTCAGAAATACCAAGTATCTATGATTAGGTGCTCCAGCCCATGCGATATGTCTGAAATACCTAAAAGAAGTGGCGTTAAGCCCCACACAAACAAACAAATTAGCCTTGACACATCGCAGGTATGAAAAAGCCGTTTAAATCCCGACACCTTGTGCGAAAATAAATCTGGATAGAAGAGGAAACATCGTTTAACAGAATTTTCACAATGAAGTCGAAAATAATCTAAAGCCCATTTACCCGTTTCCATTGGTAGTGATGCATTTCATTTAAGGCAGATAACTGACACCAAAACGCTACCTTAAAAATATGTCTACAACACTACGATGTATTAGTCTGCAACATAATTATGTTGAAAAGAAAATAGTTATCGGGCTAAAATGGCCTTTAACTGCACTGATAACCGTGACCTTAAACACATACACGAAGAAAAACATTTCCTTGTCACTACCTACATATTTAAAATTTGGTGAAATTTTAACCATTGTCCTGCTGAATAAAATCCTTATCAAAATTACCTAAAAGTCAAAGGGCTGAGAGCGATAGAAGTATTAGTTGTCGGTCAATACTTCTTGAATTGAAAAGGATAAACAAGAATCGTAAATTGATATCAGTCTGCATGTATGTGTAGGGTGAGTTTTGTATATTTCTCCAGCCATAGCAGAAATATACCTGGCTTAGTCTAAGTGTAAATGTCAAAATGCACACAAGACAATGGAAAATTCACACAATGCAATGGAAAATTCATACAAGATAATAGAAGAATCGAAGCCGGACCTTCTATGTCCCTGTGAAAAAGACAATCATTAACCGATAAAAAAAGCTTTACCAAATTTACAGGCTTTAAGCTTTTCTATATATTATTTGTTTGTAAATGAAAGCAATAATAAATAGTACAAAAGATTGTTTCACGCCAGGATGCTAACGTCTTGTTGTCGTTATAAAACTAAAATGAGTTGAAAGCGACATTAAATCATTTCCACACAATTTCTTTTTATTACGCCCCACAAGGAAGGATTTTAGGAAAACAAGGATGAAAATGAAGAAATTGTTTGCATTACAAGTAATTTCTTCATTTTCAAACTTGTTTTTTACTCAAAAAGACCCGAGTTACTCAAAATTATCCCAACTTTAAATTGTCGTCAGCAACCTCTTTGGATTTGGACTAGTCTAATTTTTGTTGTGTGGGAAAAGGTTAAACTATATCTAAATTAGAGCTACCGATTGACTGGGTAAGAGGTTGTAAATGGATAATTTTACTTTCCGTAGTGGTTGGATGTGCTCACAGTAGATAGTTTTATGTTTGAAATGGAATGAAATACCACTTCAAGTGTTTTACTTACCCGGACAGAGGAAGTCCTTCCGGTTGATTGCCTTCTCACTTTGTCAAAGGGGCGAGGGTCACAGCGTTAACAGCCGATTAACACGCATGAGGAGTACCAGGCCCCATACTCTATTAGGCAATTTGAATACACATTAGTATTGAATGAACAATAGCGGGTATTTAGGCGACGTGTTGAAGTCGCCGTGATTATTCAAAATCCGTGTGACGTTTAACAGCCTATTTACACATTTTGTTTATTTCTTAATCAAATTATGAAGGTCTATTAGGCAGAATCGCTGAGTGTGATTTACGACTTTGTGAAATTTGAATATTTCTATTTAAGACTCCTCTCTGTCATTTTTCCTATGAGATATCCGGGATTAAGGACGACTTTAAAAATTTAGGCAATTGTTTAAAAAATGGTGAATTCACATCTAAATATTAAGATGCGTTATGAATGAAAATTGACTTTTATAAATGATATTCAATGTGCCTGTAATTTTTATAATACTTAAAAAATTAGTTCAATGTTGTGTTTTTGCGTATTGATCTACTAATTGTAAATCCTATAGTAAAGTATATTCAAGCTGACGTTCCGATTTTAGATCGCCAAAGAAGCATTTCATTTTTTGTTACATTTTGCAAAATGAGGTAAATGGGCGTGGCCAGTGATCCTTTAATCAAGAGACGGTATTAAACAAATGTGGTCTTAAGAAATGACATTAACACAAAATGTAAACGAAACTACACGTATACACCAATAACTATATTATTAACCGAAAAACCGTATCGAGCTGTGCTCATTGATAATTTGCTAGCAAAACTAGAATAGTTAAATTGTGTGATTTAATCTTTTGGGAGATTTTCGACGTTTTATCATACTCCTGCTTTGTATTAAGTTTATCGAATTGTAAGATGTATGATTTAATCGTTAAACCACTTGACGTTAGAGCTCTGAAACCATCTTAAGAAAATGGGGTCTTGCCGGCTTTATATCAATAGAGTTAATCTTCGAATACACCACTAGACAGCAAGACAGATTAGTCTATTACTTGAACAGCGGGGTTGACGGATGGAAAGATGAGAAACTATGAACAGACGGATTTGTCTGCTGATAACAACATGATATGACAGAAAAGTCGAGTTCCAGCAAGTAACATCTAGATCCAGCTATTTCGTCAAACTATTGACCTACTTCAGGATTGGAAGTATGTAGAGGATTATGTCCGGAAGATAAAGCCAGTTATATATGCATTTCGTCGTTATTGACCAATCGCGATTGTCAATGGACCAAAATTCATTCATTCAGCCCGAAATTCAGATTCCGACATTTGCCACCATTTTATGTGAAACATTTTTGTTGGTTGGGTGACCTAAACGTCCTTCAATTTAACTATTTTGTTACATGCTACTGGCGATGAATTTTGCAAAATAACGCTGTTTAAATTGAAGCGGGGTCAGGGGGGCGTGGCCAAAACAGTTAGTACGCGGGGCCAGCGATTGGTGACTTGTCATCTGATAAAGAATGGAACTCAATTTAAATGCAGTGTCTTTTCGGCTAGGCTGGATATTCTAGCTTTTACTAAACGGTTTATTCACGCAAAAGTACATATAAACTATATAGGTCAGTTATTCTGAAGTAGAATTTACAGTCTTTCCTTCCAGGTTCTCAGAATAGACATTTCAAGGACTTTTTTAAACGATGCCCCTGGACCTGCAAAACCTTCCGAGTACTATTTTGAATCATCTTTATAGGATTCTTACAATGATTATCGACAACAATTATGTGGACAAATATTTCTATTTTACATTTTTATATCCCGCTTGTTATCTATTTTGTGGGGAAGGGGAGAGTACGGTTATAGTACGCGTCGGTCCTTCGGTCCGTCTTTCCAACCGTTAATAGGAATTTGTCCTGAACATATCTCTAAGCATAGTAGAAAGTCAGAAGTAGGTTAGTTGTTACGGAGGATAGTGCAATGGTACAGGACAAACTCATTGAATCCCCGCCTGGTTCTTTCACGTACTCGATGTCACACAGGGCATCGGTTTAATGTCAGAAACACATTTAGTTTGCTTTGTCCGCGAATCGAATCCGCGATCTCAAGATTTTAAGTCGAGTTCTCAATCAACTAAGCTAACGGGGCTAATAGTCAGAAGAAAAACTTGCTGGTTCTTTAAATAGGAGTGACAAAAACCTTTTCCTTTACTGCCTTCTGAAACTTTGATGTTACTGTTTCTAGTGTTAATATCATCGTCTTTTTAGGTTACCCCTCCCGTTAGCAATTGTTGTTTATGATTGCTGTAGTTTCAATGTTTTTTGTCGTACGTTGATAACTGAACCTCTGAATCTTTAAAATCCAACCACTTGTTTTCCCTCGGAAATGTCACTGGTAGAATACCAACGAGGCTATTGTCATGAAATTTTGTCCGCGTGTCCGCCTTAACTGGATTGCCTTTTCTATTTTCTCTGCTCATTGAAATCCCTAAATGTCAGAAATTGAGCACCGAATTGATTAAAAACGTCCATGCTTAGAATCAACAATTTAGCCTCGTCATCTCTCATATTCACTTTCCAGTAATTTGATGTTTAATTAAGTTTTCCGACAACAAATTTTCAGCTTCGAGTCTACAGATAAGTCAAAAGCGCTATCAAGGGTCGTATGAGACTTCTCAGTCAAGTAAGCCGTTTCTGCTTTATCTTAAGCCCCGTTTTCTAAGTTACTCGACATTTAGCCCAAAATTTCAGGACACAATGGGATCGCTGCAGTGTAGAATGGAAAACAATGCGATCTAGATAGTTCTTTCATTTGGTGAAAAAATAAATATTCACTTATGCCACTGTTCCTCGTCTGCTGGTTGTTGACACATTACCAGACGGCAAAATTTAATATTGGTCCAAATTGATAGGAGTTGCAGACGATAATTAAACGTGTATGAAATTAGATTTTTTCCACTTTCTTACATGAAAACATTGTGGAAAATGAAGAAATTGCTTGTTGCAAGCAATTTCTTCATTTTACACAATGTTGTTTTTCCCAGTTGCTTTTCTTGAGTGCATCGAAAAGCTTCATTGTGTTTGGATGGATTAAACTGGTAGTCATAGTTCTTCTGAAATTTCCTGGTAAAGGGTTGGTCGACGATAGATATCACATTACTAATGTAATAACATGGTCCTATAACATGAGGGAATTCTAGCTCCAAGATTGTAAAGTGATTTGGTTCCTAGCGTGCTGGGATTCAGAATCTATCTTTATAATCTTGACTAGTAACGCAAACCATTCCAGCTGAGTGATACTCAGGAAAGTGGCTAGGACGATGAGAATATAACAATTCCTTGTGATTTTCGGTGAAGAGAAGAGGGTTAACATTTCTTTTGACAAAATGATTTAAAATCGTGGCCCGATTTCCACAACAACAAATTATTATATCATATTTGTTATCAGATATTCTTATTATGTTAAATACTATATTATATAAATTATAAGGTAACATAATGATATCATATGTACTATTATAATAATTATTATTATGTATTCTTAGTATATATATTATATTTTATTTATTATAAGCTATTCTTATTATATATACTTTATTATATTTTTATAAGGTATTCGTAATAAATCATATATACTATGTTATATTTATTTTTAGGTCGACTCATTATATACTATGTTATATTTGTTATTAGGTCTTCTTATTGTATATACAATTTTATATTTATTATTAGGTATTCTTATTATGTTATATACTTATCATATTTTTTTTAGGTATTCTCATCATATCATATATACTATTTTATATTTATTATTGGGTGTTCTTATTGTTGTATATAATCTTCATTATTAGGTTTTCTAATTATATATCATATCTGTTAATGGGTATTCTTATTATATTATATATACTGTATCATATTTATTACTGGGTATTCATATTATATATGGAGAATAGGAAGTTGGTGTCACGATATGGAATAGTTTATCGGGTAAGGCGTAGGAATTTATCTGGTGAGCCGAAGGCGAACCGAATAAATTCAGAAGCCGAGCCCTATGAACCTTTCCATATCAATACAACAACCATCTATTCTATTTATCCTGTTACAAAGTTTAGAAAAATGGATTCGACCAAAAAATATCCGCGATTAGTAAATGTATGTAAACCTATCTTCTCCGAACATGATGATTGGATTGGGGTATCGGGGTCGACCTTTGAAAAAACTCGCAAAATTGTATTCATTATACCCAAATAAGAAAGAATTAACAAGATTCTAAAAGTCTCCTCACTCAAATAATATCAATATTAAATCCTCTAAGATATTGTTATATAACCCTGCTTTTATACCTCCGTGAAATAAACAACACCTGCGTCATTTATTACGTCATCTTTACGTCACCGATGTATAAGTCGACCGATGAAAGTTGAGACTCGAGCATAATGTGTTTATTTGGACATAAATGTTAGCTGAACATTTTTGCATTTTTTTTTTGAAAAGTAAGGTTTAAAAGTACCCCTACCACTGTAAAAATAGTTCCGGCCGGTCACGTGATCAAGTGACTTGATAAAGCTTATCACGTGACCACGTGACCTGAAATCAAGTAGTTTATCATACCCCCTTAATCAATTAGTATATATGGCAAGTGACAGGATAAATTATTTTATTTATCATCAGGTATTCTTCTATGTTATATAAACATGTACTATATTATATCTATTATTAGGTATTCTTAAGCTTGTTACACCGATCTAGCATTTTAACGCCCATATGCACAATTACTGTGGAAACAATGTGAGCAGTGAAAAATTGTTTATAATAAGCATCATACCTTTCTCAAAAAGTGTATTGTGCTAGTTTCATATATTTTTCATTTAAACACATCTCAAATTGTCTCTGCGAATGAAACTTATTTTGACAAGTGAACGATTTTGAGTATTGTGTTGAAATGGTTTTAAGGTTTTGAATCTATCAACTATTTTAGAACACCACCGGTCGTTATCAACCTTCATACTTAATTCCTCCTTTTCACTCCCCACAAGAAAAACCTTGAAGATAACGAAGAAATTGCTTGTAACAACAATTTCTTCATTGTCCACAATGTTATGTATCCAAAGTCGTCTGCAGCTTTTTTCAATTTGTACAAGTCAGGCTAGAATTATTATTTGGGAATGGGTTAAACAACCTTTGCCGTACATGCAATCTAAGCCATATCGAGCTTCGAAATTGCACAGAAACCTCAAATCACTCGTAAAGGCAGCCGCCTATGCACACTTTACTGGTGCGTCTCATGACCTAAAAACAATACTAATTGGAACGCAATGGCCAAACTTTCTAACGCATCATTTATGGTATTCACATTCCGGTTTTTTTCTACAATGGAGATAACATTGGGCAACTTCGGCGATTGGCGACCATGACACCGTAACTGCCGTTTGAAGCATCGATGATTTAACCTTCGTTCTTGTTGCCGTTTTTCAGCCGAGCTCGGCCTTGCCTTTCTGAAATTTAACAAAAAAAAAAAAAAAAAACCATCTCGACATGCGTCATTTGTCTCTCGCCAATTGACCAATCGCATTGGTCACTCAAGGAATCAACCGACCAATCAAATTATTTATTCACTTCGGACCTGAGCTTTAAACTCCAACATTGGCCGCCATTTTTGTTAACCTTTTTTGTTGGTTTGGTGACTTCAGCTTCGTAACTACAGCTTATTCAAATGTTAGGGGCGACAGGATTTCATAGTGCACCAGCTGCCGTGTTATGACTGAAATACTGTTGGAAGTGACGTTAAACCGATACAACCATTTTTTTGCCGCCGTTTTATTTTCAAAGGGTTCATTTTGATTAGGGGGATTAAGGAAATCTATAATACATTGCCTCCATGTGTCTATCCAAATCATTTGATCCAGGGCGTATTATTTGGAATGTCTTTGGGAATTATTTACCTGGGATCTATTTCTTCTATTTCTAATGCATGAGTGTTTCCAATTATCATGTAGGTAAGATTGTGAAATATGCTTCTATGATGATAAATGGCTCTCTGGTTCCACAGAGAAATGCCTTAAACAAACGAGGTTAATATTGGCTGTAAATGAAAAAATAAATCGATTGACCAATCAAACAATAAATCAATAACGGAAATGATTTCATGGCCAAGACATATGAGCCTGTGCATGACATTTCCAACAATTTCGCATGTGCGTGACTTGCACACAATGAGCACCCTGGACAGCCATTCGGGGGCAATTAGAATATTCGCTGATTGTTTAAAGAAGCTTTGGGTCAGTATCTATCTACAGAGCAAAGAGTGAAGACTCTGATCAGACTGTGCGGATGCACAGGCTGATCGGAGTCTTTACGTGGCGCACATGTGTAATGGTTGGAAATGTCACGCATGCGCTCATATATGGTATGCATTTTTGTTGGTTTGGCAAAGAAAAAAAATCGTATATACAGCTTATTCTAGATTCGCCAACCAACTCTTACTTTTTTTGTTACTCTTTACTGATCATGAATTATGCAAAATAACACGACGTTTGATATCCATGCCCAACTTTCTGTATGAAGTCATTGGGTGAGGCCCGCGGTCCATCAGTTATTTAAACGAATTAAAGCATTGGGTCCGTGGTCACGGTGTAGTGCGAACTTCACGGTCAAGAGGTCCCGAGTTCGATTATCGGGAGCGGCTATCGATCTTGGTTCTTTCAGAAGCCCGCAAATTTGGTACGAGGACTGGCGTGTTCTCAAGGAAATAGAATACAGAGAGATGGGTTATTACGTATCCCCAAAATGATGTTGAAGAGTGGGTTTGAAGCCTAACCGAAAAAATCGAGGGCCATGGGAGCCTGTCAGATTACACTATTCCCGTCCCTCTGTCATTACGTCATACTGACCGGTCGCTGGCCACACCCCCTGACCTCCAACGGAAGTACGACTTACTTATCAAACGGCGTTATTTTACGAAAATTATTGTCAATGAAATGTAACAGAAATGTAAAATAGTTGTTCGCGATCGTTCAAGTCTCTAAAAAAAAAAAGAAAAAACACACACACTCACAAAAAAAAAACAAAAAAAAAAAAAACAAAAAAAAAACAACAACAACAAAACAAAAACAAAACAAACAAACAAAATAAAACACAAATACAAAATGCTCAAAATATAAGTTCTTTTTCGATCAAAACGAACAAAAACAATAATGCTTCAAATACATGTCGGCCAATGTCGGAGTTCTAAGTTTCATTTTGGTGTAAATGAATGATTTGATTTGTCGATTGATTCTTTGATTGACAGCCGCGATTATTCAATTACACGCCTTGTATTTCTAGTATAAGAGAATATTTAATATTATCGCCATATTAAATCGTAGATGTGGTTACAGATTATTAGATGAATATTACAAAAGATGCGTTTTTTTATGATTGATTAAAAGTATTCAGTTCAAATTATGAGGCCTACTTGGGGAATTTTATTTGTGAACATACAACCTCGCGCTCAGCCATTCATTATCATTTTATGCGCGTGTGTAAAGTAAAGGGAAGTAAATCGTATTTGTCATTAGATAATTATTGATTTTCTCAATCACGATTACCGTTCTTCTTTGTTCAGGTTTTTGTAACCAGAATATAAAGAAAAGACATTTCTCTCTAGGTATTTTTACCTGTTGATTTACAATTTAAGGATAGCGGCTATCAATCAAAGGATTAGTCGACCAATTAGATAATGTAATGAGACCTGAACTGAAGTCTGAATTCCTACATTAGCCGACTTTTTTGTTCAGCATTTTTGTTTGGTTGGTGACCTTACCCTCATAACTACAGCCTTTTCAAGCTGTACTTTCGACATTTAGGTCGCAAACCAACCAATAAATTCTATATTTGCAAGCGATCCGTCAACTGAAAGATCTATTCTAAATTTTGCAAAGAGGAATTCGATAATGAAAAATGTGTCTTACTCTAAATTAAGTTACACGATGATTTTACACGTTACTGGACCCCCCCCCTCCCCCGAAAACTACCGTACTATGTCACTGAATGCGCAGACTGACCAAGTTTTCGAAAAACTATATCCGATAAAAAAATGTGGATAAAGCAAAATTGGCGAATGCTTGTTTACTAAATGTTTCCCTAAGAACTTTTCTTGAGGGGCATAGAAATGGGAATGTTTGGGAATTGGTAAAGAAACATGTATTTGTTTTATATGTACCATTCCAGGTGAAAAGTTTCTAATTTTTAGCAGTTATCTCTTTATTTTGGTGCTCAGTGTCAGTTTGCGAGACGCAAGGGAGGTAATTTCAGGGATTGTAATCTAAGGCATGGATGATATACCTTAGTTACTTTCAAACACTCACTTACTGGCGGCCCTGTAGACATACATTATGTTAATAATTGACATAGAACATGACAGGAACTTTTACAGACCAAATAAACTCGATACTGACAAAAACGAGTTACAATATCGCCTGCGGACTGACGCATAAGAGCATGGACGACTGCCATGGCCCAGTGATAAAGAGGTCAACGGTTTGATTCCAAGCCATTCAGATTTGAAATTGCGCGAGCCAACAGTTAGTTGATATATGGTGTGGCTCGTTTCTAGACCCTCGAAAATGAACGAAAAATGAGTTTGGATTATACTATACACTCAGTGCCGCGTCTCATAAGCTTAAATCGTCTGCTTCAATGTACCAATCGCAGCTGTCAATCAAATAATCAGTCGATCAATAAAATCATTCATTTAGGATAGAAGTTCAGTTTAAACTCCGACATTGGCAGCCATTTCGGTGAATCGTTTTTGTTGGTTTGGCGACTTAAACGTCGTAACTACAGCGATGTTTAGGTCGCCAACCAACCATTCTACTTATTTGTAACATACTACTTGCCATGAATTTTTGCAGATTAACGCCTTTAAAAATCGAAGCGGAACTTCCTGTCGGTGTCAATGGGTGGGGCCAAAGGATTCAGTGGGTAGGACCAGCGATTGGCCAAGTAAACCGTGTAATGTTATTGAAAGATGCGAACAGTTAAGGTAGGAGAACTCTCTTCTAGAGACTAGCCGAAGAGCACAGGTTCGATTCCCGAATGCTCATCTGCTTCTGACATTGACATTTTATTAGGCATTTCATTTCGGAGCCAATGTCTCATACTCACGCACACGAATAAGCGACCATTGTCGTAAAATTGTTTTACAAAGCGTCCTTATCCGATTACCTGAAGGCAAAATTTTAGACTAGTCCAAAGTTCAAAGATGTCGCAGATGACACTTTTTAAGTTGCGAAACTTTTAAATATTGATATCTTTATGGGTAGAAAACATTTTTGGAAATGAAGAAATTGCTTACTACAAGCAACTTCTTCATTTCCACAATGCTTTTCTTAACAGATTCCTTGTGGGGCGTATGAAGCAGGAATTTGTCGGATTTGGATCGGATAGATCATAGAATAATAGACCATCTATAATTTTTATATACCTTATTGCTCCTTTACAAACAATACTTATAACTACGACTGAAAAGACCAAAAAAAAAAAAAAAGATATTCATATGCAGGGGAAAGGCGTGAGTTTAGGTAAGGGTGTCAAAAGGGAATACAATCCGGTCATATTGGGGCGATTAGTGCAGACCGGCGTTGAAATTATTGGCACCATAAATCATTCAGTATGCCCGACATCGATTTCACTTGGTCAGTGCAGAGGGAATAGCCGTGACCATGGTGACGGCATTATGTCCGAGTAAGGAGCTTTAGCCACTTCCTTATGACTTTTGACGATTCTTAGTAAGCATTCTGGGTTAAAAGAGATTGTCTGTAACATGTATCTTTAATTTCCGCATTTTTTCCTTTTTTTTTTGTAAGACCCTTGTCTCCTGTACCAATGAGCGTCTGTAGGTTCTTATCACAAAAAGGTTTAAATTTAATCCTCGAGTAATGAATAAAAAATCACACACAATTAAGCTTTTTAGTGCGCCTAAATAAATGCTCGAGAAAACACTGTAGAAAATGGAGAAATTGCTTTTTTAAAGCAATTCCTTCATTTCCCACTATGTTTTCTATCCAGAATGACAAAGATTCTCTAAAAAAATAATTAACTTGAAATTGTCCTCTTGGGCCTCTTCCAGTTTGAACCAGTTATTAATATTGGCCTGTGGTAATGGGCTAAATATTTTGGGTTATTAAGATGCAGAAAGTTTTGTTCAACCCTTTCATACAAACTCATGTTTTTACACGCCCATCAAGAAAAAACCTTCGAAAACGTTGTGGGCATTGAAGAAACTACATGTACTTGTAACAAGCAATATTTCCTGAAAGTCCACCATGTTTTCAACCCTAAAAGGCAAAGATTGTCTGAATTCTACAAACTTGAAATTGTCGTCTATAACTTCTTTCAATTTGAATAAGTTTAAAACTTTGTTGTGTGGTAATTGTTTAACTGAACTATAAGTTTATACGATATATATAGTCTACCTTCGACGATTCAATTCCATAATGTAAGCCAAGAGTAAGGTTAGTAGATACTGTTTCGATAAGCCATTTCCACACAATCCCGCCTTTTTACGCACCAAAAGAAAAAAAGCTTAAGAAAACATTGTGGACAATGAAGAAATTGTTTGTAACGAGCAATTTCTTAAATTTTCACAATGTTTTATACCCTAAAAGGCAAACATTTTCTAGATTCCATTAACTTGATATGTCGTCTGCATCTTCTTACGATTTGGACCAGTGTATGATTTTGTCGTGTTGTAATGGGACAATTGTAAAGTCGTTTTTTTTCCTGGCCTGTTCTTTTACCGAAATCAAACAAACAAAAATCTAATTTCTTAAGCAGACGACTTGAATTTGGACTGTTCCAAACTGAAGGAAGTTAAAGTGTGTGTAACAAAAATTACGAAATAGCACAGTAAAAATTGAGAGAATCCTATCTGCGATGTTTCATTGGTGATCCCGGGTAATTTCTATCGTTTCGATTTACTCAGTATTTTTTGTGATGCAATTTACGATTCGATTCTGTCAATAAATAATGATAATAATAATAATAATAAAATCGTTTCATCAGACAGATCATTCATGTTGATTGAATGATTAATTGAATGGGGTTTAACGCCGCTTTTAACAGTATTTCAGTCATATCGCGGCGGCTGGAGTACTTAGCAATGGATTCCTGGTATTTCTCATACCAGTACTACCACTACATACTTTCCTAGCCTCCAGCTGCTATTCCACTTAGGTTAACGATTATCCACCCATTGGTGAGAGACAAATGTCGGAAAGAATATGTGCCGCCGCCGAGGATCGAACCTATGACATCAGATCATTCATGTTTGCGGAGGTGAACTTTGATCTTCTAAACTTTAATGTTAAATAAGCATATTTGTTGGTTTTGCGGCACAATCGTCGTGAATACAGCTTATTACATAATTTAATCGGTCAATCGATTTTTGAGAGGCAGTTGAGATCCGACAATAACTGCGCGCCGATGTCTACCAATGTGTACATACGGTTTAGGACAACTGATTAGGAAAAGATTTAAAGTAAATTACAATCGTCTCTTTCGTTATAATAAAAAAATTGTCATATGGGGATGATGTTCGTGTTAAAGTTAATGTCTTTTTCCTGGCTTTAAACTAGTTACGAGACTAGCCCGAGTTAACCCATAACCACATGAGGACATTGTACACTGGTCCAAACTGAAAGAGGTTATAGACCGCAATTTAAAAGTTAAAATATCTTTTAAACCCTCTTGGTAGAAAACATTTTGGAAAATGAAGAAATTGCTTGTTGCAAGCAACTTCTTCACGTTACACAAGATTTTCTCATTTGAAAAAAGGTCATTTAAAAAAAAAGATGTATACTGCAGACAGAATAGAGCGCCAGGTTTATGAATGAAAATGCAGACTATACAGCCATTTGGTTGCAATGTAAAGGACGCGCGATTCTATTTAACGTCACTTGACCTCTGATTAACCGCCGGAACGTCAACGTCGCGCAATGCTTTCAAACGACGTTGACGTCATATCCTCTATTAGATAAAACAAAATGGCTATTATGAGTGATCTTAAAGTTATGTTCAAGATGTAAAATTTATTTTCATTTTCTTGATAAAGGCACTTTTTTGTCGAAATATTGAAAATTAGAGTGATTATGTATAGTGTTTAAACAGTTCCCGAGGAACATCACTGTGATATTGCACTCTTTTCTAATTTATTTCTTGATGGGCGTCAAAAGCGGCATTGTACGGGAATGGGTTAAACATGGTTTCAGAATGCGTTGAAGGTCTTAATAGATTCGTAAAATGAGTACAAGATAAGTGCATACGAGAAAATAATTCAAAATAAAGGGGGAAAAAAGAAAAATACGCGAGACACACAGGAGATTTTTCTTTTTCCACGACATTTCTTTAATATCACCATTCTGGAGCGAAAGAACAAGGGGCTGATTGTCAATCGGTTAAGATTGTGAAGGTTCCTCTCAATGTGTTGAAAGTGTTGTTAGATAAGTAGACAGAAGACACGTTCATCATGAAACAATTTATTAGAGCTAAAATCAAAGTTAATTGACATGTCTTTGAACATAGAAATAACGACACTGATTCGGGGGAGAATGAATCAACATGATTGGTAGATCGCTGGCCACGCCCACTGACTCAAACAGGAAGTCCGACATGGATATTAAACGGTATTATTTTGCAAAATGTATAGTCATTTACATGTAACCAAATAATATAATGCTTGGTTGGCGACCTAAACGTCGTAACTACAGCTTGAATAAGCTGTAGTTACGACGTTTAAGTCACCACACCAACAAAAATGCTTTATATCAATGTTGGAGTTCAAAATTCGATTCCGGTAAAATTAAATGATTTGATTGGTCGATTGATTATTTGGTTGGCAGAAGCAATCCATCAATGATGACATTATATATGAAAAATTCCTTGACAAGATAATATATACGAAGAGGCTGAAAAGGATTTAAAATGCGATCGTCACACCAAAAGAGGCTATTTGAGTATCAAAGTAATCAAACATGAAAAAGGTCCGTTCGGGAACTGTGTTAAGGTTTCTTTGTCTTTAGTAGGGACAAAATTTCTGACAAAAACGTAATCCTGAAATATGTGTTGTAATTGTTTTAAGATCCCCTCTATAAATTAATCTCAAAGTAGGACACAACCCAGCTATGGAAACCTAAGCAAAACGGAAATCGAAAATACGTGACAAAATCATTTTCATCTGGCAACATAAAGTAAGTTTGAAATGTGTTTTCGTTTCCGTTCGGAAAAGCTTTCCATTGCGAACTTATGACCTAAAAGACGGGTCTGTACACAATTTTAACGACAACTTTAGGATTTCGTTTGTGAGATATTTTGTCCTACGAGAGCCATCGAGACTTCAAATATGTAAAAAAATAATATAATTATTTCAAAGAGTCGGTAGGATCCAGCAGATGGCTATCAAAGATATTTTATTTTTAAGTTAAATATATGAGTATGTAATATGAACATTCAATGTTTAAAAGAATAAACATCGACTAAAAAGCGAAAATTTTCGACTACGTTCAGCCTGCGCGGTCCATGCAGGTTGGCTAGGGACAATACTTATCGCACTTCTCTTGAGTTTTCTGATTAAAACATTGAAGGAAAAGATGACAAAATATCCAAGTGATCGTTTAAGTTACCATGTATTTTTTTCTTTAATCATAAAGTATCGCCGCGGTGTTACAAAACTATTTAACGGATCGCTGGTCATGCGCATTGACCTCCGACACGCCAATTTAGCTATACATCAAAAGGAGTAAGCTTGCGAAATACACGGTCATAAAACAACAAGTAAATCGCTGGTTTGCGGCATAAACGTCATAACTACAGCTTGAATAATCTGTAATTACGACATTTAAGTCTTCAAACCAACGAAGAGGCTTGAAATAAGTGTTGGATGTCAATATAAATCTAGCGACTAAACGAATAATTTCTCGTATTTCCTAGGACTCTTCAAAAATTATTTTTCTTGGAGTGATTACAGTTTATGGAGTAGGCCACTCAATATCAAACAATTCAATACACAAATACAAATGGATTTCTTTTTTACAAAACAATAAGATATATCTTGTGAAACCACACTGTAAATTTACCCCTGTATAACCGAGAAAATTGTTTTTGGCATTAGAAATATACTCAGCCTGTCACGCAAACTGCTCCAACAGAAAGTTTCACTTCGAATGTAAACGGCATTATTGCGGAAAGGTTAGGGACAGTTACACGTTACAAAAAAAAAAGAACAGTTGTTTGGTGACTTAATCGTCGTAACTACAGCTTGAATAAGCTGTAGTTCCGACGATTAAGTCACCAAACCAACAAACATGTTTCACATTCATGTCGACAAATGTCGGAGTTCAAAGTTCAAAATTACATACAAGAATTCGATATTTGTTTTCAAGCATACACGGGAAAGTCACAGCATGAGCTTTGCTGATACACCTGCAACTATGATACTTCATTTTCACAGATAAATTTCAGAATAGGAAAAATATAATTAAAATTTCCTCTGAAGTGTTGAAACAAACAAACAAACAAACAAACAAACAAACAAACAAACAAAAAAGCACCCGTCACTAAAAGAAATTCAACTGTCTGGTTAAAACTTTTATTATGAGAACTCAAAACTATTTATATTGGATTCTTAGAGATTGTTTGTACTTATGATTAAAATATTTTAAACTTCCTAAGACTATTATTCAATCACACATATAAGGATATTTTGAAGAAAAATGCTTAAAGTCATTTTTTTTTATAAATCTTGTGATTTCCTATAGTACTTATAGAAATACACGACATGAACAATTGGTGATTTATATTTCGGTTTTTATAAAATAGAATAAAAAAAAAAAAAAAATGACCTACGGCGCTGCAGTGACATAAACCCGCTGATTTTTTTCCTTCTTGTCTGACGCTTGTTTTTAATACTTGTCAGTCATATCGCAGCGTCTGGAGCACCAAACAATAGATTCCTGGTATTTCTCACACCAGTACTACCAATACACTCTTTCCAGCTGCTATCCAACTTTGGTTTTCGATTATCCACCCATTGGTGGGAGACAAATGTCGGAAAGGATATGTGCCACCACCAGGGATCGAACCCATGATACCCCATGATTGGGGGATTGGGAGTCTATTGCGCTACCAACTGCGCTATGACGGCGGCTTTCCGCTGACTATCTATAACGTAGTTTAATATCGAATTGAATCGTCCTGTTTGAGTCATTGGGAGTGACCAACACAGTCAGTAGGCGAGGCCAGCAATCTGTCCACTCGCAATGGAGACTTAACCCACTTCCACATGACGCTTTTTGACGCCCCACCAGGAAAAAAAACTATTGGGAAAACATTGTGGATGATGAAGAAATTGCTTGTAACAAGCAATTTCTTCATTATCAACCATGTTTTCTACCCCAAAAGACAATTCTTTTAAAAAGAATTTCATCAACTTGAGATTGTCGTTTTCAACTTCTTTACAATTTGGACCAGTCTAAAATTATCTTGCGTGGTAATTGGTTAATGGTCGATCTTCGCGACTTTCTGCCATTTTCGGACTATATACGATCAATCACAATATATTACCAAATGCCGCATACCTTCTAAAAATATAACAAGACCACAAAAATGTTGCTCTTACCCTTTTTGTTTATTAAACTCAGTATGCTTGTTTTTATATAAAGTTTCATGGATTACAGAAAACAGAAAATTCCGTAATCATTGCTGACATTTTGACAGCATTATGCCAGTGGCTGATACATCCAGAGAGAGTTAAAAAACTTTATACGTCATCCGATCTCTATTTTCTTGTATACTTTAATATATATCAAAATGTGTATTTTGTACTCGGAAAAACTGTTTACTTTACTAAACTTTCAAATATTTTTTGAAGGACTTTTTGAGGTTCAATGGTTGTTGTAAAACCCCATTTATATTCATGCACTGGTAACATTACGTGAAATGACCTCTTGCAGGGTTTGAAGATCATTGACGGATCTCGGTTAATCAAACGATAAAATGACCAATCAAATCATTCATTTAGACCAGAATAGAACTTTAAACTACGATATTTGCCAAAATTCATGTGCAACATGTTTGTTGATTTGGCGACTTAAACAGCTTATCGAATCTGAGGATAAGACGTTTTTTTAAAACCCATTTCCACACAGTGACGCTTTTAAACGCCCCTCAATATGAAAGCTTTGTAAAACATTGTGGAGAACGAAGAAATTGGATGTTACAAGCAATTTCTTCATTATCCACCATGTTTTCTACCCAAAAAGAAAAAAAAATATATTTAGGTTTATCAGCTTTAAATTTTCGTCTGCAACTTCTTTGAACTTAGACTTGTCTAGAATTTTATCATGTGGGAATGGGTTAGTCGCCTACCAGCACTTCTTTTATTAGCAACTGGCTATGAACTTGGTAATATAACGCCGTTTTATATATAACTGGAACTCCCTGGCGACATCCTTTGCTTTTATTCTATAATGAATAATTTACCCAACTATAGGTTTATTTTCATGTTAGTGTCTCTGACGAAGTTTGATTTCTTTTTCCAAACATTTCTTCTCAGAGTTGCTCTGCTGATCTTTGGCTTAAGGGACCTCACAACTGTGACTTGTCATACAATAAAAGGCTATCTTGAAAATGCGAAAAATATCGACCGTATTCATCTGCGCTCATTCCGCGGTCGGATCTTGGTCTAAACTGTTCATTATGTGGCAATTTCCTTCTTCGAGATATACTCTGGCTGACCTAAACGTGATCCGATGTAGTTTACACCACATGCATTGTGTAACAGAATTGCTAGTTTTCTGGGACTCCTGACCTTTTATTCCTTTGCTACATTGAGAATGGATTAATTTAAACCATTCCCACACATTGACGCCTTTTCACCCCCCCCCTTCAAAGAAAGCAACAGGGAAAACATTGTGGAAAATGAAGAAATTGCTTGCAACAAGCAATTTCTTCATTTTCCACCATGTATTCTTCCCAGGTAGTTGAAAAAATCTACAATCTCATACTCTTTTAATTTTGTCTGACACTCCTTTTAATTTGGATCAGTCTAAAATTTTGCCATTTGATAACGAGTCGACTTTAAAACAATCAATTACGATATTTTCTCTATAACTAGAAATATTAATTAAATTTGATTTTCTCACTACGTAATGAGTATTTTCTTCATTTTCTACGATGTTTTCGATAGCCTTTTCCTTGAGAGGCGTAAACGGCGGGATTGTATAGTAATAGTTTAACATCACTTATTTAATTCTTAGCTTACTGGGCTGTTTATTTGGCCACCAACTTCATTAAAGGTACTTAACAATTTTCAGAAAGATAATATTCTGTGTCAAATAAAAATAGATTTACTACAAATATTGTATCATCATACCTTTTGGTAATAAAAAAAAAA
The DNA here is from genome assembly GCA_946902895.1 of Fragum fragum. Classification (NCBI taxonomy): domain Eukaryota; kingdom Metazoa; phylum Mollusca; class Bivalvia; order Cardiida; family Cardiidae; genus Fragum; species Fragum fragum. Next base: position 39,041,143 of record OX336372.1, read on the forward strand.
AAAAGCTCAGGTAAAAGATGGTGAAGGGTTGCTAACATTTTACCAGAAAGTGCCCTGTCGATCCCTAACCAGAAAACTACCATCGCACGAAAGAAGAACACAGAAACTAAACGGAAGTCTGGCAGTGTGTTCAGACATAGAAACTGTGGGAAAATAGAAGAATGGTATTGGTATGATAGCGTTTGAAAAAATGAAAACACTTAGTAGATAGTGATATTTCATAGTCACAATTTATAAAAATGCCTGAAAGATCAATAGGTTTTATAATATATAGAAGATTTATATTAACCCTTGTCATGCTGAACCCGGAATATTCCGGTTTTGGCAGGAGGTGTAGACTAAGATCAGACTGCACTTATGTGCAGGCTGATCTTAGTCTATACCTCCTGCTTGTACTTTTCCTGTCAGAGTTGCTTATGAAGTTGATTTCTAAAAAAAAATATTGACTTTTGAACAACAAGTTCTATCAGTGCTTTCAGCCGTTTGATTTGACAGCAATTCAGTAAGGTAGGTTATACAGCATGACAAGGGTTAAGAGCCTTTAACATATTTTTAATTTTTTCATTAATGCAAAGTTTATTTTTCATGACAGAAACGTTATGACAAAGAATGGAACGGAACATCAATTTTTGTTGACCTTGCGGTTGTAATGTTTGAATGTAAGTCGTTGTAAAAGGTACTAACGAAGACGTTCTAAAAAAAATCATCAACATGATAAAATAGTGAATTTAATTTTCTTATACGAGATTGTATTTGGGCTGATTTCTGCTATTATAAAATAAACATGTAACTAGATAACCTATTCCCACACATTCCCTCCTTTTTACGCCATTCAAGAAAAAAGATTTGGAAAACATTGTTGAAATGAAAAAATTCTTGTAACAAGGAATTTCTTCATTATCCATTATTTTTTTCCAGTAAAAAAAGACGGAAAATTAAAAATTCCATCAACTTGAAATTGTCGTCTGCAACTTCTTTCAAATTGAACAAGTCTAAAATTTTGTTTTGCGGGAATGGCATAAGACACAGCGATATAATGTTTACCCCACTTTCACTCAAATTGCAGAAATATAACAAATAGAAATCATCACCAAATATATGATTTTTACAACTAAGAAATATATCATTACGTGGGACCCAGCGCAGATGGAATTTTCAATAGCACAAAAGGCAATTTAACATTGAATCTATAGCTTCAATGATTTCTAAGACGTTTATAGCACAGAGGTTGTTACAACTTTTTATTTATCTAATCTAAATTTCTCGCCAACGTGTTACAATTAACCCCGAGCCACACGGAAGGTGGTACAATGAATCCTCGATACTTACAGTGCTTTCCAAAAGCCAGGACAGAGTTTTCACCCCCCCCCCAAAACAAAAAAAAGTTAAGAATTTTCCTTTCATTTTATGTCTAAAAAGCCAAGTATTTGGAGGCTTTGTTTTTTTAATTGTAAAAAAGAGTTAACCTTTTCCCGATTTTGTGATATTTTAGACTGGTCAAAATTGAAAGTGGTTGCAGACGACAATGAAAATTGGATGTAAGGTGAACAAAAAATTCTATTTGGTAGAAAAGTTTGTGGTGAAAAGGAGAAATTGCTTGTTAAGAGCAATTTCTTCTTTTTCCACAATTTTTTCTCAAGTATAAAATCACAGCGACGTAAAATCACGGGTTCTGAGTCTATTGCATGATTGTTTTTATATTTCTGCTGTTTATTTCCTAGAAAGATACAATTGGCATTTTATGAACTACGTGCCTATTTTTGAAAAAAGAAAGACTGGAAATTCGGGCAAGTGTAACCTTGCAAGTCAAGTAACAGCCTGTGTTAAGCAGTGTATATCCTTACTCTTCAAACGACAACTACGTTTGCTGAACTTTTTAAGAGATTTCTGAAAAAAATAAATCTCATAAACTTCGATTTCAAAAAACCCAAAGGTTATTGTGTTTGTTTTTACCGTACTCTCAAGGTTTCCAATTTTACGATTTTCTGTGCTGTACTTGTTTCTATCATACTCTGTAACCCATGTTTTGTTACGGGCAAGTGTTAGATACGAGACATATACAATGCTCATTTTGACAGCTGTCGAAACAATTCAGAACATTCTTAAACATGTAGATTTCTGGTCTATATGCTAGATAGAAAGTTGAACTATTATCCCTTTGTTCTAGATTGGAGTTTTGCATGGCTCGTTGTTGAACCAGAATAAAGAAATTAATATGCTGACCGTTTAAATAGTCTTTATTTTAACCCACTCACACACAATTAAGTTTTATTCCCATCGAGAAAATACTTGGGAAAGTATGAGAAAAAGGAATAAATTTCATATAAGAAGAAATTTCTCCATTTTCTGCACTGTTTTCTACCCAGATTAGCATTTTTAAAAACCGTAATCAACTCTGGATCTCTTTCAAATTTTAATCACTGTAAGATTTTGCCGTCCATTAATGGAAGATATCAAGATATTCCAAGTAAAACTCTCGTTATGTTTTCCCTTTATTGCTATTTTCCCCCAAAGTTCATCTCAAAGTTTATACATCTACTATATATATTTTCGATAGAACGAAGAAAATATGATATTCTCGCCTCCCAATATAGAACCTCTCAGCTAACTATCATCGCTAAATATGTGAAAATTTTGAGAACTCACAAAAGCAAAGTCTCCACTGCTTTTAGCAAACGATTTATCATTACTCTTTGGTTCGTCTAGATTATTTTGTAAAGAAAACTTGTTAAATACGGGATATATCGTAGAAATAAGGACAGCGCTCCTAACTCACTGCTGTTGGGCGCTATAGAGTAGATACTTGGTTTACGTCGAAAAGGGGAAATGCTCCAAAAATACATTCAGAAGTACCTCTTTTGGTTCAAAAGGGAAAAAAATGCCAAAGTGTTTGCGCCACAACAACGACAACGATAAGGCTGTGGCAATATCTCTTGTGTTTTTTTTTGTCCCAAACAGCCGCTCTAAAACACATACGTCTTTCGGGTCGTATTATATTGAAACAGAACAATTCAATTAAGTAAAAAAAAAAGGAAAAGAAAAACTCTCTAGAGATCCATAATCGATAATTATGACAATGGAATAATGACAAAATCAAGTATATAAATTACAATCACGAATAACGTCGTACTATAAATGAGTTAGTTTTGGTATATAGTCGTAAGGTCCATGCGCATAACCATTCATTCCCCCACCCACTCCACACGGCATCCCAGGTGACGGAACCATGTGACCACCATGTGACATTTGTCCTTGATCCGGGTCCTCATGACCCGAATTCACATCTTGGTACATGTGATAAGAGTTCATTGAGGTCATGTAAGGATGGCCGCCTCCGCCATGATATCCACCATTTTGAGAACTTTGGTTCATTTGTAGATAGTGACTTTGTACAGGGTGGTGTCCATTATGCATTCCCATATTGATATTATTGTTCATGTGATTCATTCCGTTCATGGGCATGTTCATATTGTTTATATGTGGGTGAGGCGATACGGGTGATCCTGATTGTTTGAGGCACGTTGGGCTACCCTGGGGCGGTGGTTGATGTCCAGCGTACATGTTTTCCACGTGGGACTGGTAATGATGGGCCATGGAGCCCGCGGGGTGATGAGATCTCTGAACGGGGCTTGGGGTTTGAGTTTGTGGGGAGGGCATATGACCCCCGGGAGGTATGTGATGCAGGCCTGCGGAGTCGGGACTCCCTGTCCCCCCTTGGGATTTTGTTCCACAATCACTGAGAGAATCCTGACCCCCGGAATACGACTCCTCACTGTCACTGTCCCCAGACAAGTTACCATCTAATTTGCCCATCCCCTTATCGGCATGCTTCTGTCGCTGTTCTTTTTTGTATTTCATTCTTCGATTCTACAATAAAAAAAGTACCAACCTTCGAATTACATTTTAAACAATTTCTCACGTGCGTGAAGTGCACACATTTGTGCATGATATTACAAACAATTTCTCATGTGTGTGAAGCTTACGAATTTGTGCATGATATTACAAGCAATTTCTCAAGTGCATGAAGCTTACGAATTTGTGCATGGCATTCCAAACAATTTTCATGTGCATGAAGCGCACATATTTGTGCATGACATTTCCAAATCATTTGATCATGTGCAGGGGGCGTACTCATATGTGCATGAAATTTCAAACAATTTCTTATGTGCGTGAACTTAAACGTTGTGCACGAAATTTCAAACAATTTATCATGTGCGGGAAACGTACTCATTTGTGCATGACATTTCCAACAACTTATCATGAGGCGTACATGATTAGCAGCCCAGACGCTTATTCACAATCTGCATAGCGTATAGTGAAGACTCCGATTAGACTGTTGGATTCACAGAGGGATATGTGACCTTACTGGGTGCACATGTGAAATTATTAAACAAGTCATGCAAAGATCCACGGAATCTCCTGACCCTTTCACGTACAATTTCTGATACTTAAGTCCCTGTGATATCGTATTGAAGAAAACATTGTGGAAAAAGAATAAATTCCTTGAAACAAGCAATTTCTTGTTTTTCAACAATATTTTCTATCACATAGGATGGTTACTCTTTGAATTATACTTTCTTCATAATGTCGTCTGCTACCCATTGGTATTTGGACAAGTTCAAAATTTTGAAAAACATTGAAGGGCTTTTAAAGGTGCTTTGCAACATATTTTCTTCAAATATGACAAAAAAAAGGTTCAGCAGTAAATATCTGCCCTTTCACTAGAGGAGTATGCATTTTCCATTAAGTTAACAAAAATGTATTGACATTGCGACTAAAGACTTGATTTATATCAAAGTAAAGTAATCGGGAATAGATGCCCTGTATTTGATGGTTGAAGGATCGCTCGCCCCGCCCACCGAAATCCACCAGGAAGTCCGACATAGATATCAAAAAAAACAATATATTGCAAAATATATTGCAAAACTGGAATGTCTTAATTAGGATCAAATTTTTCTTTTGAAGATTTACCATTTAAACAACCCTGGCTTAATGGGGATAAAGAGGAGGTGAAGATTAAGATCAGACTGCACTTATGTGCAGGCTGATCTTAATCTATACCTCCTGCAAAAATAGGAATATTACGGGTTCAACATGACAAGAGTTAAGAATATTTTACTACCAATTTGATGTGAAGTGCATTTGATTAGAATAATATGTAACTTCAGTGGCAGATTGATCACGAGTTTTTTTAAATTCGCAAATCCAGCAAAAATGTTTGATATAAATATCAGAGTTTAAAGTTCTCTTCCGGTCTTATTGAACGGTTTGATTGGTCAGTCGATTTTTTGAATGACAACGGTGATCCTTCAGTTACCACGGCTAACACACCCACCTGAAACCATATTTTGATCTGACGTTCTGTTAGGTTTAGAAGAGCCGCCATCTCTATACGTCTTGGTCGACACAAATATCTATTAAAATGGAATTCTTTCTCTAGCTCTACCAGTTGGGCGCTCGTATAGGCCGTTCGGGCTCTTTTTGTGGGTTCTGAAAATAGAAAAAAAAGGAAAACGTTAAAAGGATTGAAAAAATGCTATAGTCTTCATCCCCGGTAGGCACGCAAGATGTCGTAACTACAGGTTTATTAAAGCGACGTTATACGTCTTTGAAAATACTTTAATATATGAATATATTTGTAAAATGTGCTTATGATGGGCTGATCATTACCTTTATGCAGAACGAATAATTAAGCGTATGAATACGTCGTCAAATGTTCAAATTCGCTCAAACTTTGGAACCCCTGACACTAAGGAAATACTTCAGTTCTCGCTAGTTTGCGCTAGTTGTTTACTACCTCTAATAGCGAAAAAGGAAAAGTGAATGCCTACTAGACAAAAGTTCCGAGTTCGATTTTTCGCCAGGGTTGATGTGTTGTTGTTTTTAGGGGTCTTAGCCAATATTTTACAAAATGTGTTATTTTCGACTCACACATACCACGTAGGTTCAGCAATCAACCAGTATTAAAATACAGTCGACGTATTTTTTTTTCTTAACTTATCATATCTGATTTATGCGAGATCATGTTGATTGATGTAAAGAGTTCAAATACTAATTAAAATGACATTCTAGCAAAACAAACAAATAAATAAATAAATAAATAAATATCGACCTACATAGAAAAAAGACAAACAAAGTAGATTTAATCCGAGTGAAGCTATTACAAATTCCAAAAGACATTAAATCTTGTATCAAAGGACAGCCATAGAGTGATCGCTTAAGGGAATCGTCGTTTAAAACACATTTTTGTTAAATATGTGAATGTATACATATATTGTTACACAATTCTCACTAAATCTTATGTTGTTGGAACTCATTAGAATCGTCTCACTTGGACGTTTCTAATGAGTACCAACAACATTGGATTTAGGAGTATGATTTGTAAATGCAACCAATTTTAGAACTTTTAATATCAAAAAGAGGAATTCGATTGATGGAAGTGGTCCCATAATAGAGGTGGTCGCTCAAACAAGATCGGCTGTATATCTAAAAAGACAGTGTGTGAATTTATATATATCAAGCTTTTGCGTTTAACGAAATCTTTTAGTGGTAACTTATTGCTCAGTTATGCTTTGAATACGATGCGAAATTCAAAATACAGATAAATTCTTTGATATTTGAGTGTTATAGAAAAATGCCAGAAAAATATTGAGCGAATTCCGAATTCAGCACGTGCTATGCCGAAGGGGGAATGATCGAATTCTAGAGAATTTTCTGGGATGCTTCCTCCCTTGACGCCATTGGTACAAATCTACTGATTTTATCAATCCAGAATTAGAACTCCGCTCGATTTAAATGTTATCAGCAGAATTTGCCTCAATAACACAGGCATCTCTGAAAAAACATTACACTATGCCATGCTGTGTAAATAATGAAGTAAAGAAAATTAACAGAAGGGAAAGGGTACTTGGTTCAAGACTTCTGTAAAGGATTTTATTTCCATATATTGATTCATTGAATGGGGTTTAACGCCGCTTTTAACGGCATTTCAGTCATATCGCGGCGTCTGGAGCACCTATCAAAGGATTCCTGGTTTTTATCACACCAGTACTTCCACTATATCCTTTCCTAGCCTCCAGATGTTTTCCCACTTAGGTTTACGATTACCCACCAATTGGTGAGATTCAAATGTCGGAAAGAATATGTAGCGCCGCCGGGGATCGCTATTGCCATATATACGATATATCCAATATGCACAAAAAGAGATGTGGTCGGAAATGAAATAGTGATAAAAATAAAAACATTAATTATGGTATGGCCTATGGAAGAACAGTGAAATAAATCTGTTCTATACTTTTAATATTATATGGGGGATATAACATTTGTTTAACAACTATTCAATTAAGCTAAAATCTGCAGTAACGCCTATATGACGTCATTTAACAAACGGTGTCAGATATTTCATAGTACATGTATATATCATTAATCGATACTTTGTATCGATAGATTGCATATTATCAGGATCATTAATTGAATAATTAATTGTAAACATATTTTATGCAATAAATATATTGTATTGTATTGAATACCCAATTGGATTTCATATAATACCAAATTCATCAAATTAGTCATCTAGAAAAGATTTAAAAAAAAAAAAAAAAAAAAAAAAAAAAATCGACAAAGCCACGTTTTCATCTATTTATAGATGACCTTTTTTAACTAGTTTAACCCTTTCCAACACAATCTCTTGTTTTTACGACCTAGCAATTTTATACTTTCGAACATAGCGTGAGAACAGAAGAAATTGACTGTAAAAAGCATTTTTTCTTTTCCCACAATATTTTCTACCCTTTAGGTTGGTAACTTTTCAAATTACTGTAACTTTTTAATTGTCGTCGAAAACTTCTTTAAAAAACAGGAATGGGTTAATAAAATCGACATTTCATGACCACATATTCAAAAGCCCAATATATAACTACCCTGACAGATTCCAACACAACCCCATTTTTACATCTCCAAAAAAGCTTTGGAAAACACTTGGTTAAAAAATATTGAAAATATACATTGATATTTCAATAAAAGCAGAGAATAGAAAAAAAGTATTTCATATAACACATTCACATGACTAAAACCAGGAAAAACTTTCTTTGAAACGCATCTTTCATACAGAGAAACCCTACACTAATTTTCAGAGCGTGAAAAAAAATGCATCTATGTTGGAAAAAAGTCAATATGATAAGATACAAATAAAATTCGAAAAAAGAAGAAGTAGAAACGACGAACTAAAATATATGTGTCCGGTAAAATGTTATATTATCAAACAACCTACCCTCCTAATGAGGGCAGGCATTACTTGCTGTTGATAGTTTCATACATGACAAGAAGAAAACAATATTTGCTTTCTCAATTTACCGGTACTTAGTTGATAGTTATATCCCTGATATTACAGCTTCAATGGCTCACAGTGCCCATTTAGTCAGTGGTTCAAATGACACTATGACGCGGCTGTCAATCAAGGAATATATCGACCAATCAAACTATTCATTCAGGCCGGAGTTGAGATTTAAACGTCGACTTTTGCCCTCCAATTTTTAACCTTTTTTGTTGGTTTGGCGACTTAAACGTCGTTACTTCAGCTTATTATCACCAACCAACGATTTCCCGTTTTTGTTATATACTAATGACCATAGTGTTTGTAAAATAACGCCGTTTAAATTCAACCCTTTCCTCTTCAAACCCGGGATTCTACGCTGCTGTGATTTTATACTTGAGAAAACATTGTGGAAAAAGAAGAAATTGCTTGTCACAAGCAATTTCTTCTTTTTCCGCAATATTTTCTACCAAATAGGGTGGTTATTATTTGGAATTACATCCAATTTTCATTGTCGCCTGCATCCTCTTTCAATTTCATTAACCATTATAGACCTTCTGGTGTAAGAAACTAGTAGAGATGAAAGGATGTAATTCTTAATGTATTGTTAGTAAAAAGAAAGCCTTTTAAATGGGAAGTGTTGCGTTTTTTAAGAATGCCTTCTGAATTATTGAAAATTTTGCGATAAGTTGAACAGGAGATCGCTATTTCTCCAGTTTCGAAATGATTTTCAAAACTTTTAATGAACAGCAAACAAGTGTATTCTTTTATTATTATTATTCTTAATGATTAGATCACCGAAACCAATGGCAACTTCTTCCAAAAATAATAGAACAAATTCTTGTTATTAAAGGGAAATAGTCTATAGATCAATATTTTCTCCCAAAAGAGTTATTTTTACTTACTTTTACTAGTTACTTTTATTTTTAGCTCTACTATTCGATAACTCTCTGTATACCAATGCTATTCCTTTGGAACTTTGCACCTGGTTTTCGGACAATAATATCAGCCTCTATTCAAGAAAACATGTCTATAAATAACGTAATCTATGCCGTTGGAATATTTCTTAGGTTTGATGACGTTGCAATTGTCTACTACTCCCCGAAAGATAAAGGCTTCACAAAACATTGTAGAAAATACCTATCAATTTCTCCTTTTATCAACCATGTTTCTACACCAAAATATGGATTTTGAAAAAATCATCAACTGAAATTAGTTATGGACGACTTCTTTTATCATGGACCAGTTCAATGCATAAATACTTGTTCTTTGCCAATTTTTACGATATTGACTTTTTTTATTATTATTTTGTGAATGAGAAGGATATTTTATTTTGAAACATATTTTGGCAATTTAGAAATGCTTTCCTGGATAATGTATAAAAAATAGGTTATCTAAATCTATTATTAGTAACGCTATTGAGCGAAAAAAGAAGAAGAAATAATAAAAACTGCCGACAAAACAAATCAACATTGAGTAGCGGAGACTCGGCTTTTGCAGAAAATTCACATTAATTTCGTTGAGTATTGCATCTGGTTTTGTAATTTTGAGGAAACAGTTTCATGTGATAATGGAAGACGGTAGAAAAACAGTCTTAGACAAACACCCGATCTCTTTCATGTTTAAGGAACCCCGGTCACGCCTCATCTGGCGAAAATTCAATCACTCTTTACCCTTTAGCTTATGCTTAGGATTTCTGAATGCACCTCATATATAGATAAGAAATACCAGATATCAAAGGTTTTTATTGGACTACCATTCAATGACGCCCCACAAGAATAACAATTTGGAAAACACTATATAAAATACCCATTCCCACTCAGAGACGCTTCTAGTTGCCCTCAAGAAAACAACAACAACAACAACAAAAGCTTTGAAAACCATTGAGGAAAATGAAGAAATTATTTAACACAACGTTTTCTATCCAAAAAGTTGAAGAAAAATCTAGAATTTCACAGACTTTAATTGTCGTCCGCAACTCCTTTTAATTTGAACCAGTCTAAAATTTTGCCATCTGGTAACGGGTTAAACAATGGTTATTCAGCGTATCTTTTGGGCTCTGCGAACCCGATGGCATGTAAAAAGTGCCATTTTAAGTTCATCTTTTGCGAATGAAATTTGATCCTTCGATGACATCATCATATAATTCCCGTAAATTCTCTTATCCTGACCCATTACAAGACAGCTAAGTTTTAGACTCTCCTAAATTGAAAGAAGTTGCCGACAAGAATTTCAAGTCTATATATATATATTTGTCTAACTTTCTGGTTAAAAACATTGTTGAAAATCAAGAAATTGCTTGCAACAAGCAATTTTTCCATTTTCTGCTATGTTTTCCAAAGCCTTATTTTTCTTGGGGGCGACTAAAAGCGTCTCTGAGTGGGAATGGGTTAAATCTTTAAAAGTGAATGACACATCTTTTCCTCTTCAATGGCTAGTTTTTCTGAACTTTTATTATTTGTTTCTCTTTTATTCATGCAAAATCATTGACATTGGGTTTATTTCTTCAAAATGGAATTATGAATATATAACAAAATATCACTTTTTGTTTTTGTTAGCAAGTAGGTTAATACTAACGTATGATTTGGTCCCTCTTTTTATACCGCCATGAAAATAGTTACTGTACCTCATCTGTGACGTAAGAGAATGACGTCACAGAGACATTAGTTGGCCGATAATGTTATGTCGATACTAAAGCTTGAATGAGCTGCAGTTACGATGTTCTAGTCGCTAAACCAAGAAATGTGCTTAACATAAATGTTGGAGGTCAAAGTTCTCGAAATGAATGATTTGATTGGTCAATTGGTCTAAACGAATGATTCGATAAGACAATCTTTTTTATTGACAATGGCGAAATGTCAATTTTTTATTAAAAAGAAGAAGACGAAAGAAAAAAAAAAAAAAAAGATTCTGTCTTACCCAGTATACATGAGTGGGTGGGGAAATACGTTAAGTGTTTCAGTACGGAATATAGCGCCTGTCAATCATTATAAGCATATCATACAACCGAGAAGCTTTTAAGTGGCATGTTTTCATTTACCACTCACTCAAAATAATAACTAGGGTAATGAGATTTAGTGAAGAAACGAAAAATGCTTTATTCCTGCAAGGAAAATATTTATTTTTGGTATAAACATGAACAATTCTCAAGAAAACTTCACCCATTCCCACAATTCAAAATTTTAGACTAGTCCAAATTCAAAGAAGTTGCAGACGACAAAATAAATTTAGGAATTAAAAACAACAACTTTTCTTTACAGGTGGAAAACATTGTGGACAATGAAGAAATTGCTTTTAACAAGCAATTTCTTCATTTTCCACAATGTTTCCCAAACTTTTTCCTTGGATTGCGTAAAAAGCGTGCTTGTTTGGGAATGTATTTAATATTATAGAACACATATTGCCGTTCTGTTGGACCTTTCTAAAGATTGCCTAGTGTTTCGAGCAATCGTAGCTATATCACGACGACGTCAACTTATCCCTTTGGTTTTGCCAGCAGTTCGCTCCAGAACCAGGTCTCGGAGGCTGTATGCACAAAACAACTAAGTTTAAGTTTTACTGTGTTTTTCTTTTTTGACTAAGTCTGACAAAATTTTATTAGTTTTTGTCGTTTTCTATCAGGTATTTATTAATATTTTACCTAGTACGAAGAAAGTTCGACTTCGGAAATTTCTTAGGAAAAAACTGAGATGCTTTGTGCATATGGCACCTGGAAAATTTTCCAAGTTGCAACCCTTGACTTTGCACAGATGAGAAGTCTGTCAACCCCACCACTGAGCCTCGCATGACATCGCCTTAACCCGTTCCATCTACACACAATTTTAGACTGGTCGAAAATGAAAGAAGATGTTCACGACAATTTTAGGTAGATGTAATTCTAATATTCTTTGTCTTTTGTGGTAGAAAACATTATGACACAAGCAATATCTTCTTTGTCCACAATGTTTTGCAAAGCCTTTTTAACGGCGGCGTAAAAGGGGGATTGTGTGGAGAAGAGTGAATAAAGAATCCGTATCATTCTTTGATAAAGAAATCGTTAATTAAAATTTAGTAAATCGTCTTGTAAATTTTCTTTGCTCAGACAATTACTCGTATTTGATATTTTTTCAGAATGTATTCGGAACTTGGTGGGTACATTCTTTTTTTTTCAATTAAAAAATCATAAAAGTTCAAAAGTGTCATTTTTCTTTCTATCTTTTCTATATTTACCTTTAAAAATCTTTTAATAGACCTGCTGTGGAATAATATAGGATTGGTTTAACGGGAACAATAACTTATAACGAGATCATCTTATTTGTTGCAAGTAGCAGGGATTAAAAATAATCAAAATAAAAGTTAAATGCTTAGTTCTTTACAATGTTACCCTCATTTAAAAGGACAGTCAGTTTGGCTTTGTCCTTGTGCGTACATTAACCTCCCGAATCCTTTCTCTTTGCTGCCGGGCGCCTGGCAGAGATGGAGGTAATGTTACCAGATGGTGGGTCAGTTCCATGGGTGTGGTATTGATTTATGATCCGTCTCTCGAAAAAGCATATCGGGAATTGTTCATGTTTCAATTGCAATCACTTAGAATAGGTTCAAACCCCTAGTTTCCTTCATCCCTGGTTTAATACTCTTACAGAAAGTTAAGTTGAAGTTGATTTTTAACTTGGGCTCTACCGAAATGAGACTAAAATTTAATCTGTGGATCAGGACATGCGAGCTACTAAACGTTTAACCCATTACCAGATTGCCAAATTTTAGATTGATGACAATTCAAAGAAGTTGCAGACGTCAATTTCAAGTTCTGAGAATCTTAGTCTATTTGGGTAGAAAACAAAGTTTGATAATGAAGAAATTGCTTGGAACAAGAAATATCTTCATTTTCAACATTGTTTTCCCAACGTCTTTTCTTGGGGTGCGTAAAGAAGAGGGCTTGTGTTGGAATGGGTTAACTACATACATGTATTGGTCTTCGGTGCAAACCTCGAATCATTCTAAGATATGATTATGGTCGAGTTTAAGGTATAAAAGAATTTCAACACGACGGCATATAAAACAATAATATATTACCTTCGTTTTTGAGACCGGGAAAAATCAAAATTATCATATTTTGGGGAGCGAATGTTGTTTTAATTACCGATTTAAACCGAGAGCTAGCTCTCTAACTAGCGAGATCGGTGAATGTGCAATCTTAACCGACTTTATGCGGGTCATTACCTCTGCAGATATTTTTCTTTCTATCATAAGAAGATATGCAATTTGAAACAATTTGTCTGTTAGGCCTAAGGCCAATTTCACGTTTTTTCTGACAATATCTCCCAATTAGACTTGGATATTATAAACACAAAGTGTTTCTTATCAATTTAACAGTGTTCTTGGATACACATATTCACAGCTAATATTAAAGTTATGTTTAATTCATTCATACACTGCGAACTTTAAGACCGGTCCATATTGAAAGAAGTTGCAGACAACAATTTCAGAATGTTGAAATTTTTAAAATATTTGCCTCAATGAGTAAAAAACAATGTGGAAATTGCATAAATTGCTTGTAACAGCAATTTCTGCATTTTCCACATAGTTTTACAGATCTATTTTCTTGAGAGGCGTATAAAGGAGGGATTTTGTTGGAATGGGTTAATGTTAGATTTTTGCTGACTCGATACGAGTTGAACCTAGAATCTTCGTCTTTTAATTTTCTGGTCTGACATTATTCGCAAGGACTTTTCTATCAATGAGTATCAAGATTAAGCCATTATCACAAAATACCGCGTTTTCAAGCCTCAAAAAGCTTTGGAAAACATCATGGAAATGGAGGTATAGCTTGTTTAATAAAAACTTCTTCATTATCTGCAATGTTTTCTTTTTTAAAAAAAATTACAACGATTAAAGTTTCACCAACAAAAATTGTTGTTTGCAACATCTTTGAATTTGGACCTGTCTAAAATTGTGTTATCTGGTAATGTATAAACGGAAGGGTCCCGTAAAAAAGATTTATTCGGTTTACTTTACCATCTGGACGTTAATCATTTATTTGGCTATGAATGTTATGGTCGCTTTGAGGATTTCTTCACTCGATTAGCATCCGATTCCGATAGAGAATGATTTACGGAGGAGATTACGAGACAAACAAATCGACCTCGACCGAAACAACGCTCACTTCCGTTGAAGGAAGAACTATAAGCAGTGAAAAATGACCTTAGCTACAGCTACTATAAGTTGTAGATGCGATATTTCAGAAGCCCACCGACGAGAAAGCATTCCGAAATACGATGTGTGTAATCCAACCTCTGTGTGCGAAGTCTAACAAACTGACCTAATTTAAAAGGTGGCTATTCTGCGAGCTCTTGTCTGACATATTTAGCCATTTCACATGTGCGTGAAATTCGGAGGTGTGTTCTTTTTGTCGAGGTGAAAAATCCCGCTAAATAAGATTTTTAAGATGTCTTATAGAACGATTTTTGTCATTTTGCTTGTAACAAGCAATTTCTTCTTTTTCCACAATACTTTCTACCCTAGAAAATGGTTATTTTTCAAATGAAATCAAGTTTAAATTTTCGAATGCAAAACCTTTGAATTTGGACGGGTCTGAAATTTTGTAAAACAGGAAAGGGTTAATCTAAAGAACGCCTATTCTTAAGAATCTTAATCTAAAGAACGCCTATTCTTAAAAATCTAAAAAGAAGCTTAAGAATCTCCACGAAAAGAACGCACCTCATACTCTTAGTGGTCTGGACAATCGATAGGTATCTATAGAATATTCGCTGATTGTATTTACCCAATGTAACGCGACACAATTGTAGACTAGTCCAAATTCAAAGATGATGCACACGATAGTTTTTAGTTTATGAAATTTATTTATTTGTTTTCTTTTGTCTTTTGAGGAAGAAAACATTTTTGATATTGAAGAACTAGCCTGTAACAAGCAATTCCTTCATTTTCCACAATGTTTCCATTTCTTTGATTTTTGAGTTCGTCATTTTGTGGGAATGGATTAAGACTCTTTGAGCCAGTATCTATCTGTAGAGCGTAAAGTGAAGACTCTAATCAGACTGTGCGGATGCACAGGCTTGTCTTAGTCTTTACTCTGCGCACAAATTTAATGATTGGGTACGTCACAGGATCAATGACGCTTTAAAGGGAGCATCAGTTAAGCTTTCAAAAACATCAAACTAGGATCGACATTTAAAGTATTATCAATTGCTATGCCTCCGATATTTTTATATTATATGACCCTCCAGGTGAAAATGAGCCTCCTGTGGTAAAGGGCTAATCAGATTCGAAATTTTGCTACTTTAACAGTTTGCGTATCTATAGTAACCATTCTACCTTATTTTATAACTCCGTCCGTTTTCGAAATGCGACCTCTTATTGACCTCTGCTGGATCCGATCCAGTTTTGAAGTATTTGTTTTACGAAAAATTAGAAAGGACACTTTTTCATCTGACGGATCACAATAATATATTATCATAAGTCAGTTGTCTACACTCCCGACAACTAGGTAACGACCTCTACCATTTGAAAGTGCGCATTTACGATATCTGTCACAGCGATCAAATGTATCTACCAAATACTAATCCTGTTACAGTTTCTGCAGGAAAGAACATAGGCCTTGTCCAGAAAACGTCCCGTAACGCAATTCTCGGAGATTATTCCTTGAAACGTGAGAATCTATTTGTGATCTAAAGTTGAATTGTGTGATTTTGTTCAAACTGTGTACTTGTTGGGGGAGTTACAGTCCTTTTACTCAATTTCTATGGCAACAGATTTGGCGGATCTCCGCTGTCAATCAAATTTCGATGACGAAACAATTTATTTACGCCGGAAGATATCTTTGAACATTTGTGTCAATCATTTTTGTTGGTTTAGCGACTTGAATGACCTAACGATGGATTTATTTCTTGTATACAAGCTTTAATTACGGCGTTTAGGTCGCAAACCAACCATTCTTTGTTTTGAAACTATTGCTTACTATAAATTTGGAAAAATGGTGCCTTTTGCTTCCTAAACCAGAACTATCTATTTTGATTCGTATGTGACACTGAATCACCACTGGTCAGTAAGGGTTGGTAACCAAGTTGACTGGTTAATTTGTGCAGTTAGTGAAGACTAAACAGGATAAATACTTTGTGAAATTTCGAGATCGGACCTTTACGCGTGACAGCTCATACCGTTGACGGATGGCCGGCCCCCGTCCATCCACTCCAGGAAGCTCTACTTTTGATATCAAACGCCGTGTTTTTTTTTTTTTTTTAAAAATGGTCACTACAATAAATTTAATTATGCGTAATAGCGTCATATTAGACATATTTGACCGACGGGGAAAGGTTGATAAAAATACATCAATCATGTGATAAATTCAAACCTTTCCTGATCTTTTATAAATTTTAGATTGGTTCAAAATCCATAGAGGTTGCAGACGACAGGGAAACTTGGATGCAATTTGAAATGAAGTCATCCCACGTGGTGGAAAATATTGTGGGAAAAAGGAGAAATTGTTTATTACAAGCAATATCTTCTTTTCCACAATAATTTCTCAAATACTGAATCAAAGTGACGTTGTAATCCGGGTTTGTGAAGGAAAGGGTTTTAAACAACACGTGTATATTTAAAGAGCTTTAAATACTTTCACTTAAAATAGGACACGAATGATTGTTGATGTTAAAGTTGAAAGCGAATCTAAAATAGACAGATCGCTAGCCACACCTACCAACCTCCGACATGACTGAGCATAATAAATGATATACTGTATGAAGAGGATTCATACATTGTGTGATTGGGTTTTTCGGTTCATACCTCCATGAAAACTAAAAATACGCTCTTCATCTTCTTATAATTCAATAGCATCGAGCGAAAAAACCAAAGGCTTTACAAATCTTGATATCTTTTGGTATGGGACTATTTTCTGCGGAAGCATACAAAATCGCTGAGTGCTCAAAATTTTGTTCATGGAGTTGTGAATGACTTTTTTCGACCAATCAGAACGTTCGTTTCTGATAGACGAAACTAAAAATTAAATTATTGTAAAATGTTTGGTCGGGGACATTAAATGAAAGGAACCAACGTCGTAACTACAGATTGAATTAGCTCTTTTTACGACGTTTAAATCACCACGCCAACAAAAATGCTTAACATAAATGTAGGTCAAAGTTCGCTTTTGGTCTAAATGAATGATTCGATTTTTCGAAAAAATGTAGAAGAGCAAAGTTCACTTTCGGTCAAAATGAGTGATTTTATTGGTCAGACATTTTTGTTGCTGTTCTCGGCAGCGATCCGTCAGTTGAATAAAAGTATGCAATGATCTCAAAATAAAAGGGATAAATATAAGGATATGGGTTTCGCTGTTAGCAATAAGCTTAGATTATGCAAAAATATTACATAGCGATCAAAATCTATCAGAATGTATTTTTTCTTCAAATTTCGTCTGGCAATTTAGATAAAATGTTTCCCTTTCATACGAACATGCACCCTGCCCAGCTAGGGGTCTTTGATGTACGCCATTTTGAAATGGGAAAACCATATTTCCTATCCGCATGCAAACTGATCTTGATGTCTGTAAACTTGAAGTATACCGAGCAATGTTGTGTGAAGAAGGAATTTTACCATCACACAAAATAAGAGACTGAAAAGAGTTTGAATAAAGTACTATTTCAATATATTTTTGTTAAGTCGATACTATGTGTTTTGATTAGATATTAAATCTTCGTAAGATGTTCGCTTATGATTATGATTAAAAAAGAAATAATGAAAATAATTCGAAAACATAAATAAGGCCATCATCTAAAGTGTGCTATTTTACAGTAAACAAGGTCCTCAATTCCCATCACCCACACCAACGTGGTGTGAAACGCGATATGCTCAAAGATTGAGGCCGCAAACTCGAGTCCCGACTTATCTTCCAAATATAACTCATTATGGCAAGCGACGATTCTTTGAGACAATTTTGAGAACGAAAGGTAGGATGATCAGGGTCCATGACTATTAACTTTTTTCGTGCTCAGTTGAGAATTTACTCAAACAACGAGTTTGGATTAAAGATGTATTTCTGCTTAGATGTTATGGTAATTTCATGAAAATAATTGACAATATTTGTAGGTTTTTATTTATTACCCTTACCACACAGTCAAGATTAAAACAAGCTATTTATTCGAATTTGAAGTTTGAGTAAATTCTCTGTTGAGTACGAAAACAGTTTTATAATTTCGGGCCCAGGTGTTTGATGCAAGCGGTTGTTGTTGTTTAAAATAAACAAGAGAATTATGATAGTCCGGTATCGCTCATCTCAGGAGAAAAGGTATTAAGCCATTCTCACACAATTCTCCCCCCCCCCCCCATTTTACGCCTCTCAATAAAAAAAACTTTGGAAAACATCCTAGAAAATGAAGAAATTGCTTGTATCAAGCAATTTCTTCATTTTATATAATGTTTTCTATCTAAAATGAAGAACACATTTAAATTACACCAACTTGAAGTTGTCATCTGCAGCTTCTTTCAATTTGGACCAGTATAAAATTTTGTTGTGTGGGAATTGGTTAAAGATTCCCTTCTTATCCTTATCTAAACTCCGGAATCCCTAATTTTGATCTATGAATAATGTTTTAGCTGTTGGAGGATGACCATTAGGCAACGCTACTTTGAAAATATAAACGTTTTATACAAAATATTTTGGTGGGATAGCATTTTTCTACTCATTCAAAATTCAGCACCCAACAATATATTTTTTTGTATAATTTAGCAATAACTTGAAGTATTTCATTAAATGGTCACATACCAACCATTGATTTTACGTAATATTGACTTTTTCAAGGACCCAAAGTATGTTTTGGAAGGTTTATATTGATCCTAGGATCTTTCACCTTATTTTCTTTGATGCAAGTTGGTCGTAAATTCATGTAGATTTTTCTTGCTAAGGCTCGTAAATAATTTTTCTGTTCTAAACTAGGCTTGCCAGGAAGACATTCTCATTACTGATTCCATAAATTTCGGTCTTTGTTAAACTATGTTATAAATCTTGGTCTTTGTAAGACTATTCTATGAATTTTCGTCTTTGTAAGACTATTCTATAAATCTTGATCTTTGTAAGACTATTCTAAAAATATTGGTCTTTATAATTCTATTCTATAAATCCTGGTCTTTGTGAGACTATTCTATGAAAATTGGTCTGTGTTAGACTATTCTATAAATATTGGTCTTTGTTAGGCCATTTCTTAATAGGACAGTACTTACGAATATACTGGCTTATTATCGGCTATGAAAGCTCCCTTTTAATCGATTACTAGACAACAGAATTCTAGACTGGTCTAAATTCAAAGAAATTGAAGTGGAATAATACCTAATTGAACCATTCTGAGAAGTTGTAGACAAGGACTTAATATTAATGATTTTTTGAAATTCTTTGTCTTTTGGATAGAAAACATTGTTTATAATTAAGAAATAGCTTTTTATTTATTGGGGCACGAAAACCGGTATCGAGTAGGAATGGGTTAATCGTCATGGAACCTAAAAAGTGTAAATGACCCGCCCCTAATCTTCGAGCGAAAAAAGTTTCCAGTTTCCAAATTTGTCGCCTAATCACAAATTTATCGGAGGGGCGTTTGGCTTTGACGGTATCACGTCACATTTTATTAAGTCCACGCATCAATTTATCATCATTTCTGTTTGCCGAAGAAAAAAACTCGTCTGAGATGATCACGTCTGGACGAACTCGAGCTTTAAATTAGAAGCTATTCTAACAAACTACTTCATTATTTTCTGTCCTTTTTAGGACGACAACGATCGAGTGGTCAGGTGTAATAAAAGTGTCAGGAAGGAATGGCCGAATTAACATGGTGACAATTATCTGGTAATTTTGATAAATGATACTTCAAAAAATTGTCAATAGAAACAGAAATAGAAGTTGCTTTGTTCGAGTGTTTGAAGGAATATATCGCTCAACTTTTGTTTTAAAATAAACAAACATACACGCATACACACTTTGCCAAAGCAGATCTTGCAGGTTCGATGGCTTGCTATATTTGTACGAAGTAGGAAATCGGCCGAGATACGAGTGTAAACATGTTGTTCCGGTCAAATATTGGCTTAGACCCCCGCTACCACCACCACACACACAAAAAACAAGAGGACCATGATGGTCCTAAATCGCTCACCCGAGGCATCTGCAAAATTACAGTACTTTTTAGTATAAAAAAGACACAACTTGAGAAAATAAATAAATCATAAATAAATCATAATAAAGATTTTGGGCTTTGTACAAAACAATCCAGTAATGCTTTACAGTAAGAATGAATGCCTTTGACGTTATAGTTTAATCCATTACCAAACCATCCAAGAATTTGTCACCCTCAGGGGATATAGGTCTGAAAAAAAAACATAGTGAGAAAGGGAGTGACAAGCAATTTATCAATTTCTCACAATGTTTTCTACCTGAAGTTCTTTGTATTTAGATTTCATTCAGACTCTAATTACTGTCTGCAACTTCAATGGGTGTAATTTTAGCAACCTTGGTAGAGAACAATCTTGATGTACTATAAATCAAAATATGAATGCACTACAACTTATACATGAGGAGTGGAAGAAATTTGAACATGCTCTTATTGGGCGTTTTTCATATCTTTGGATGCCTTGGGAAGGGCCATGTTTGTCCAAAGGATATAAACATGGTAGATAACAATAATGTTATCCTGTGTTTTTAATGTAAATGCTCTAGAACCTATATTTAAGAAGAAGAATTCGTTCAATGCGATTTACGCAATTTTCGACCCCTGGAGCAGAGACATATGCTACACTCAAAATATAAATGCCCTCCTCCTTAAAATGAAGAATTATTTTTAAGCATACTCAAATTTTGAGTTTTTCCAAATTTTTGACCCGAGGAAGACAACTTTTAGTGATATAGAACAAAACCACCTAGTTATGCTACATACCAAATATGAATATCAATGACCTTATAGTTTAAGAGGAGAAGTCTTTTGAAATTGCTCTAATTAAGCATTTTTCCAAACTTCGGACCTCAGAGGCGGGGCCATTTTTGACCCCAGACATAAAATATTTTAAAACGTGGTAGAGAACCATATGATTAAGCTCAAAATAAAATATAAATGCCTTTGGCCTTGTAGTCTGTGAAAAAAGACAACAAAGATTTTCTAAAATTTCCCATTTTCATGTGCCGCGGTTACAAGAGTTTTTCACGGAATGAAATTCTTTAGACAACTTTTGAAGAGCTTCACCCAAGGAACATCCCTGCAAAGTTTCAATTTGATTGGCCTACTGGTTTAGGAGAGGAAGATTTTTAAAGATTTTTACAGATTAACTTCAGATTCCCGTTTTCAAATGCCGCGGCAACCAGAGTTTTTTACGGGATTAAATTCTTTTAACAAATTTTGTAGAACTTCACCCAAGGAACATCCCTGCAAAGTTTAAGCTTGATTGGCCTACTGGTTTAGGAGAAGAAGATTTCTAAAGAAATTGTTGACGGACGGACAGACGGACAGACGGACGGACGGACGACGGACAACGACCGATCACAATAGCTCACCTCGCACTTTGTGCTCAGGTGAGATGAAAAAAAAAAAAAAAAAAAAAACGAGGAAAAAATATTCATAAATAAATACAACACCAATAACAATAATGGCTATTATAAATATTACACTCGGACATTCTTAGGAAAGGGAAGTGTGATCATCGTAATTCTATTCTTGCTGAACTATTTTTGTAGTTTACTCCAACTCTGGTAGTATGTGAATATACGAAAAGAAAACTGTGATTCAATTGCAACCAAGCCATGTTTGAAACATTGTAGAAACCTAACAGTTGATGGTTTAGAAAAATTCAAAACATCTTAACTCTTATCATGCTGATCCCGGAATATTCCTGATTTGACAAATGTTGTGGCAGGCTTATAGACAAAGATCAGCCTGCACAGACGTGCAGTCTGATATTAGTCTACATAACCTGCTTGTTCTTTTATTGTTCAGAAAAGATTCAAATACAGAGTAGATGCGAATTGGACAAAAAATCAAACTTTTGTGAAGAAAGGATAAATATTCAGCAGGGCAAGAGTTGGTGAAACAAGAAACTTAACTCGACTTTGTAATCCACAGTTTGCAAATGAGGTCACGCCGCTGCGTTACATGTAAGTTATGTATGCTTGTACAATGTTCCCCAATAAATCATGTTCGGTGTTTGTCATAAATAGTCCCTAATCGACAACGGATTTTTTCACGATGTCTTTGATGTTTATCTGTTATGCAAGCTTTCATGGCTCCAATCAATAAACACGCTGTGCTTGTTTTTGTTGGTCCGTCGGGTAACGTATTCCAAAATGTAGCAAAAATTTACGAGACATATTCGATCATCGTTAAATATCTTGCTACATTTCTGTCTGAATCCGATGTTTATGGTCTGCTTGAAGAAGGAATTGGTATAATTTTGGAATTGTTACTGTGCAAACTAGGAATAGGGACACAATGGAGAATCTTTCATTGTCATTTAAAATTGGAATCACGCACAAAAAGGAATAACAATTGTTTATTGTAATATATAAATTACTTCTCTTTTATAAAAAGTCTTTGTTCTATAAGTTTAAGCGAAAGCGGCGACCAGTTTCTATAGTGTTCTAATCATTAAAAACTAAAGAGAGTTATAATCAAAGTTCTGACAAGATTGTACTTGTGTGCTTCGAAATCATTATGTTTTGGAAAACCGTTTCTGAAATGGAGAAATAGCGCTTCACAATTAATCTCTCATGTTTAACATTAACATAGATACTCCGCATAGTTATTCATGGTGACCTCGTCCTTATTTCAATAACTCTGGAAGATATCGCAATTGAAACCTTTTGACCTGAAAAGTCCGCTCCACAAATATGACCATGCCTTCGACTTAGCCCCCCCCCCCCCCTCCCCAAATTAAACCGCTACCTACGAGCCTGGATTATCGGCAGGTACTACTGAAATACCAAATATTCGGCACCTATAAATTATTGTAGCAAATATAGAATTTAGGGGAAGGTTGTTTCAGTTACGCCAAAAATGGCAAGATTTGGTGTCTACTTATTTCGCCGAACTAATTTTGTAATATATCATATTGACTTAATTTAACACGAAAAAGTATAAAATATGTATATGTTTAACGCTCTGGAAATTAACACAAGGTTTCTTTGTAAGAAAAATGCATATTATATACACGTGTCTTTCCTGGCCTTTCATTATGTTTGAAACATTTCTCTTAAGTTTTTTTTTTTTTTTTGAAATATCAATTATTTTTTTATTTCAGTAAACTTCACTCACAATTCATGTTGTTTTTGTCAGTCAATTATATGCCTATTTTACACGAAAAATTTGAATTTTCAAAAACTGCAATTCTCTCGGAAAAATGCATGGAATGCCATCCTGATTTTTCGACTTATTATCTCATTGATATTTCCTAAATATTGCACCAGTTTCATAAATATCGCAACAACTTACCAACTATATCAGACTACCTTAAGTTATATTCTAATTAAGAGATGAAGAGATGAAGAGTATAATTTTTGTTTTCATGGAGGTATGAACCGAAAAAACTAATCACACTGTATGAATACTGTTTAAAATCCCATATAAATAATGAACTATTTAGATTTTTAAACGACATTTTTTTTTCTTTTATAAATGATTAGTCAGAATGACAATACCAAAAAATAAGAATCAAACATAAAAAATCGACGTCAACATTCGGCGCCAGATCTATTTATATGACAGAGCGATAAGAAGACTGTCAGATGATTAATACATAAAATCATGTATGTAACTCGAAGCACGAGAAATCTGATTATTGACATCGTCTTTCTGCCAATCAAAACTCTTTAGAAATTAACTGCGACACTAGAAATGGTGATGGCAACATCGTGTTTATAGTTAACTTGAAATTTTCGCTACACGTGTTTCCAGTTGCTTAATTTCATGCTAGAATAATCGTAAACTCCAAACCATATTTAATTATTTCAACTCATTCCCCCGCAATCCCGCTTTCTAACGCACTGAAGAAAAATGCTTAAGAAAAACATTGTGAGAAAAGGAGAATTGCTAGTTACAAGCTATTTCCCCTTTTCTCAAAATATCTTCTACCTCACATGGCCTTTTTTTTCTGCAACCTCTTCCAATCTGGACCAGTCTATAATTTTGTCAATTTGAAATGGGTTGAATAACGGTATATCTCTAGTCTCCAGAATAGTAAAATCACAACAGTAAAAGTCTAACCGAATTATGATCCTTGTCGTCATTGGACGATCAAAACCTCGCAACATCATTTTTCAGGCTGTCGTGACGAGGTCTGATCGCAATGGAGACGATGTTGTTTAAAACAGTATAAACTTTACAAGGTCAAGAGGAAAAGGGTTACTGAATTACTTTCTTCTGGTGCCTCAAAACCATAGTAAGATATCTTTTCCTACTTAACCCTTTCCTGTTTTACAGAATTTTAAACCTGCCCAAATTGATAGGTTTTGTAGACGAAAGTTGATTTGATTTGAAAAATATCCTTTCAGTAGGATAGAAAATATTGTGGAAAAAGAAGAAGTTGCTTGTTACAAGCAACTTCTTCTTTTCTGCAATATTTTCTCAATTCATTATTTGTTGTTTTTAACAATTTTTATAAAACAAATTCAAATTCATAATTGCAAAAGTGACATAAAGAATCATTTTGTTCAGATATACATGAAAGACGTTTTCAAGCGTAAATCGAACTTGACATAACCGTATGCTTCTCTTATACACAAAGAAATTATTATGATAATAATAACAACAAACAAACAAACAAAACAAACAACAAGCAAAAAAAAAAAAAAAAAAAAAACATAACAAACAAACGAACACCCTCCAAAACAAAAATACTTACAAAAACAAGATCTTAACCCCCCCCCCCAAAAAAAAGAAACAAAATACAAAAACAACAAAACAGCAGCAGCAGCAGAAACAACAACAACAACACAATCAACAACAATCCAAACAAACAACAACAAATCAACAACAACAACAACACGGTATGATACAAACAAAAACATTAAAGAATGTGTCTTTAATTCTGAAAAGCAAAGGGATTACATGACCTGGGGTAGAAGGGAATATCCACGTGCCTCAAATAGTCATCTTTAAATAAGATGCAGTATAGTACTTTGTTTTCACTTCGACTCATGCATCGCAAATCGTCGGTGTTCTACCAAGAACCTTTTAACTACAGCTTGGAACAAGCTGTAGTTACGAGGTTTTGGTAGAACACCGACGATATCCATCAGCCAGAAACTTGAAACAATCTATTTTTCATCTACATACAGAATAATTTCAGTAGTCATCTTTTATCAGATCGGTGCTGGCATCCGCGTTTTTTTGTGCTCCCTAAAAACCTATGTCGCCGTACAGTGCCATTTGTTTGTTAGATTTCTCGTTTTTCTTTTCATTGTTTTTGAAAGGAGTGACGGGCCGATCGCGACCGAAGTCTGTTTCCACACTACAGATATGTCATGTAGTCGGAAATATGATTAATAACCTAGTTATCTTTACATCGGGATGGCCCCTCGATCGAATATGTATAAAATATACCCTTAGTACTATTTATTATTTCTCCAGAGCCTTGTGAATATGTGGGCGTTTTGACCCATTAATAGACGACAAAATTTGAGACTGGTCCAAATTGAAAAGAGTTTTAGACGACAATTTAAAGTTTATGAAATTTTAGATTTTTTTTTCAACTCTTTTGGTATAAAACATTGTGAAAAATGAAGAAATTGCTTGTCGCAAGTAATGCCTTCATTCTACACAATGTTCGCCCAAAACTGTTATTAGGGGCGTCCAAAAGCATTATTGCAGGAGAATTGGTCAAAGCTTTTAAAAGAATGATTTACTCCTCAATAACGACTCTACAACTAGAGGTAACTCTGAACGATAGCTGTGTTCTGTCTTTGTAGTGTATTCATGCAGAGTCATCGAATTACATACTGGCAGCTTAACTTTATCCTAATGAGCGGTAGTTACGAAGCTTAAGTCGCCACGCCAACAAAAATGCTTCGCTTAAATTCGATCATTGTTTGATAACAAAGTTGATTACCGTTTTAAATGAATATTTGGATTGGTCCATTCAATCTTTGACTGACAGTCCCCCGCGATTGGTCAATATTAATACAAAAAAAAAAAAAAAAAAAAAAAAAATCACTTGGAAAGTGTTACATTGTAAAATCCTCTTTCAATATCTTATTATTAACGTATGTTAAAAAAACATCCGTTTGAACAAATATCTATGATACCAAATATTATGGACCTGATTTTTGACAAATCATGGCTGACAAAAATTAATGAGCTGACCAACCAAATATTTTATTCATACCAGAAGTGTTCTTTTAACTCCAACATTTAAGATAAGCAATTTTGTCTGTTGAGGTTGCCAAACAACCTTTCTTTAATTTGGTGTCACAATGAACCCATTTCACATATTAATGGCGTTTTCGCCTCAATCTAACTGAAATGTCTGAGTTCATTGGGCACGGTGGCCGGCGATCCGTCACAGACCTCGCCAGACGATCTTCACCTTTTCATTTATACAAGCATTTCGATACGAGGTACAATCATGTCAAATATGAACATTAGTACCATCCTTTGTAAGCGTTTACACTATCAAAGACGGGATGTGACACGCATTTTTCTGAAGTAGTTAAAATTTGGTGGAAACGTTTCAGCTAATAATCTGTCTTGCATTTTGTCGTTTAGCCTTTTTTACATGCTTTATGTCTTTCAAAAGGGCTGATCAGTCATTATTTAGGCTAAAATTACCCTTTTCGTATGTTTTTTTTTTCTAACTTTTGTAATAGCACTCCTATGATATTTTGTCGAACACAATACACCAAGATGTCCAGAATTAGTTCGAATTTGACTTAATATTAGCTTTAAAAAAATAATGAGAATTTTCAGTCTTGAAAAACAGGAAAAGGTTATCTTTCTTTATGAACTTTATGAACAAAATTAGTTTCATCTGATATCGTTTGAACTTTTTTTCGATTATCTTTATATTTCACACAATTCTAAATTTTGAAATCAGGATAAGTAAAATAGGTGTATTGGCGTATTTCTATTTTTCCTTAATAGTTTAGTACCATGGAAACGGACTGGAAAAAATGATTAAAAAAGCCATTTTTAAATGAATTTCTACGATTTCGCAGTGACACTACATGTACCAAAATATTATCTAATCGTTTAATTGTAAATGTGTATGAACTCAAAACACTAAATACATGATTGGTATAACTCCTCGGGTTTTGTGGAACTTGACCAATCACGGCTGTCAATCAAATAACCTGTGGACAAATGAAACAGTTTATTTTGTCCTTAAATGAGTTTTGAACTCCGACTTTGGCCGTCATTTTTGTTTTCGATTTTGTTGTTTTGGCGACTTAAACACGACGTAACTACAGCTTATTCAAGCGGTAGTTACGACGTTTAGATCGCCAACAAACGATTCTTCTGTTTTTGTAGCATGCTACTGGCCATGATGTTACAAAATAATGCCGTATAAAAACGAAGCGGGACTTCCTGTCGGAGGCACCGGGCGGTGCCAGCGATTGGCCAATTGGAATATGTTTTTAGAAAAAGACGAGTTTTAAGCCACCTTCAAATATCTGAGATTTAATCCCCAAAATATCTTATTGTTTTGAGACAATGTACATCTGAATTCAATATGTCCAATAACATGTCAAGGGAGTGGTGCTGCAAAGTAAGAGTAATATTGCTTTTACTCCTAAATAATATAGCTTTTCAACCAGTTTTCGTGGCGATAAAATATTAAAGAAAAGGGAAATCACCTGTTATATGAACCCTGATTACAGGATACAAACTTAATTGAAATAATATAATAATCGGAGCAAGGGTCAAAGAAATAGTATTTAAACGGATTTATGACAAACGCAGATCACTTTTTGTGACTTTTTATGGTGAACATTGACCTGTTTTCAGTCTGGGTTTCCATTATTCACCAATCGCTGGTCCTGCGCACTCCTTCCGTTGGCCCCACCCATTGAGTCAAACATAAAGATCCGCTTCGATTTTAAACGGCGTTATTTTGCAAAATGTATAGCCGGTAGCTTGTATCAAAGATGTGGAATGGTTGGTTGGCGACCTAAACGTTGTAACTACAGCTTATTCAAGCTGTAGTTACTACGTTTAAGTTACTAAGCCAACAAAAAGTCTCACAAAAATAGCGGCCAAGGTTGGAGTTCAAAGCTCAGTTCCAGGCAGAATCAGTGACTCCTAGATTGACAGCCGCGATTGGTCAATCGTGAAATCGAATCCCAATGATGTCATGATTATATTGTGAAGGCAGACATCTTGATTTTGTGACTATGCGTGCCAAAGTGCTTTAAACGGCTCGAAGAAATAGTACAAAAAATGAAAAATGCTACGCGAGAAAGTTAACTTTTTGCCAAAGAGAAAAGTACAATAATATGTCGCCTATGCATACATTTTGATTTGAGGGCATAAGAAAACATCTGTTCAGTTGTGAATCATATTAGAAATCGGGAAATGCTGTCCCAGTAATTCACTCATAGCAATAAATTCACCTGAACAATTTAAATTTGTGTTTTGTATTCGCTAATTACGATGTTTTTAAAATTATAACTTTCTTCGTTCTTCAGGTTGTAGATTCACGCCTTCAGCGTTAAACACAGCGATACTTCTTAGGAAATGAAGCAGGCCATTTGTACAATAAGAGAATTCTCAGCCATAGAAAATTAGTCTTGTTTTCATGCACTATTTTGGAACTTTGATAGAAACGTAAGGTAAACGACTTAATTTTGTTTTTGTTTTTTTTTTAAATCTATCAATTATCTGTTTTTCTATGATCTATTTAACCCTTCTCATGCTGAACCAGGAATATTCCGGTTTTGGCAGGAGATGTAGACCAAGATCAGCCCGCACATAAGTGCAGGCTGATCTTGGTCATGACCTCCTGCTTGTACTTTTCCTGTCAGAGTGGTTTATGAAGTTGATTTCTAAAATAAATATTGATTTTTGAACATCGACTTCTGACAGTGCTTTCAGCCCTCTGATTTTACAACAATTCAGTAAGGTTATATATACAGCATGACAGGGGTTAGGGCACAGTTACCATTCTACAACAAATATGCTAACATGAAATTGACATTGTAATTGATCTTGTACAGTAAAAAATTAAAACCACGAATTTCTGGCTCCATGAAGAAATGTTTGCGCACGCAGCTATTTTGTATGCTTCCGCGCAAAATAATCCCGTTCAAAAATATAAAAAAAAATGTAAAATGTTTGCTTTTTTCGAATGATGCTCTTAAATTATAAAAAATGAATAGCGTATTCATACATAAGTGTGATAAGGTTTTTCGGTTCATACCTCAATGAAAACAAAAAATATTCTATACATCTCTTAAATGAATGGTTCAGATAAAATGACCTACATGTTGTGTCCGACATTCTATAATGATGACTAATCCATAAATAGTCCTTATTTAGACCCGACATCATGTCTGGACGAAAAGAAATGTCTTGCATAATTTCCCCATAATTTTTTACTACTTTGGTTTATAGTTCATATGTAAATGTATGAATTGTACGGTCCTCGCGTTAGCCATCGCTCCAATGCCGTTCAATAAAAAACCTATTATGCCATCGATCGATAGAATTCCGTTTAATAACTCATTGAATATATTAAGTTTATTATAACAAAAATGTAGAAAAAAATTGATATTTCACTCTACAACAATAAAATCATGAAAAATAAAAATAAAACAAAATAAAATTAAAGAATAAATTAGATAATAATGATGATAATAATAATAACAATATTGATAATAATAATAATAAAAATAATAACTATAATGACAATAATATAACAACAATAATAATATTACAAATTAATTGCCATACTTTTAACAAAAAATGATGATGTCAATTATAATTATAGTTACACGGCACAAATGATTTATTTATTTGTTTATTTCATTTTGCAGCCTTTCGAAATAACCAACCAAATTAAAACAAGGAATTTGGTTTTATCTAAAGATAGAGTGACTTTACAATCCTTACATTCAAGCTGTAGTTACGTCAATTAGGTCAAGAACCATCTATTCTACTTTTTGTTATATGCTGCCGGTCATATTTTTAACGCCGTTAAGAATCGAAGCTTGACTTCCTGTTGGAGTCGATGGGCATGGCCAATGAAGTATTTGGACGGGGCCAGCGATTGAGCAATTGTAAGAAGATGCACATTTCTGTAGATAAAGGTATTCTGTTGCTGCATTAAATGGCCTTTTACAAAACTTTGTTCTTGTAGGCTTTACGAAAAATGTAGTAGTAAAACAGTAACTGACTGATCGCTGACCCCGCCCACTGACCTCCAACAGGAAATTCGACTGAGGCAATCAACGTGGTTATTTTGTATACTATGACGTCATATTTACAATTTATAAAGCCATACTATGTTTTTGCTCAAAGCCATCGATGTGTGGTGTTGAGAATGGTTTTTATTGACCTTAACGCTTTATTTAATTAACTTAATCTTTTTTAGTCGAATGTGTCCAGAACTGAAAAAAAATAGAAATATGGAAATACCGATCTCTTCACCCCCACCCCCAGTCCAAAAAAGCAACCATAAACAAAACAAAAAAATCCAAAATCTATCTAAAATCAAGAAGAAGAGACAAGAATCGACACAGACCGATTAATGCAGGGTTAACCTATTCCCACACAGCCCCCTCCCCCCTTTTTACGCACCTCAAGAAAAGGATTTGAAAAGCATTGTAGAAAATGAAGAAATTCCTTGCATCAAGCAATTTCTTTATTTTTCACCATGTTTTTCATCCCAAATTAAGAAAATACACCATTTTTAAATCGTCGTCTATAGCTTCTTTCAATTTTGGAATGGTCCAAAATTGTACAGTGTTGGAATAGGTAAAGGTGCATTTATATTTACGACCGTTGAAGTTGCTATTTAGCGCAGGTAATCAATTTAAGCCAGACTACATGAGTTATCGCATATACAATTACCGAGGTCTCAACGGTAATAAAATGGACGTTTTCGTCTTTAATTTATATCACTCACTCAAACAGTATCTTCTTTTTTCATATCCAAAGGTTTGGCCTATGTGAATTCTTTATGAAAACGTTATCATTTACTTTATTCAAGATGGATTCTTGTTACATTTAATTAAATCGATGATTCTATCTATGCGAACACAGAAGCATTTTCCTATAGCACCATGACTGTATATGTTATTATTAGCGTCACTATCATAATTTCATTTATAAATATGAAGAAGCATTTCCCAAAAATATAAACAAAACATGAGAAATACGTTATTGTACGTCATTTTATGTACTTGATACTGTATCAAATGAATTAGAATAATAACAACAAAAAGTAAATAAATAAATAAAAATAAAAACGAAATCTCTTTTATTCTTTTTTTCTTCTTTTCTAATAACGCCTAAAAAGAAAAAAAATATAATTGAAGAGAGTTTTTGGAAAAAGCGTTGTCCGAAGTTGAATACGCATTAGAGTAAAAAATATTGACACCCAAATCATACATAAGAAAACAGGCAAGCAATAGTAGAAAATCGAGTATCAAGATAGCTTTTCTAGCGATGTAAAAGTTTCCTTTCTTAATGGATTGTAAAAAAAATGTAACATATCCTTTTCAAGGCGTGACGAATGATTGCAGATATATACGTGAGGAAATTGCGAGAAATTGGTGGTTTAAGATTGTGCAAGATACTTTTAGATTTATTTGAATATGTTCAAATGCGCCTTACAAAAACATAACATGTTAGTCTTGGATTATAAAACAACAACTTAACAACTGAACAAAACAAACACCCCTATATAGATGAGAGTTTAGAACAGATACATACAA
Organism: Fragum fragum; assembly: GCA_946902895.1. Lineage (NCBI taxonomy): Eukaryota > Metazoa > Mollusca > Bivalvia > Cardiida > Cardiidae > Fragum > Fragum fragum. Next base: position 39,073,338 of record OX336372.1, read on the forward strand.
ATAAAGATTACAATATATATATACAGTCTATCTTGCTCGAGTTCTGGTAAGCGGCCACTTTCATTAACCGACCATCTTCAAATTCCTGTTCCAAAAACAAACGACCGTCATAACTTGACCTTTTTGCTGATAAAATTCTGAAAACTAAATCCTATATTGGTAGATCTCATTAGAATCGTCTCATCGAGACGATTCTATTGAGATCCACCAACAAAAGAAAAAAAAGAGAGTAGAATCGATTCTTCGTACATGTCAAAATGTGGATTATTCTTTTTCCGTTTCCTTAAACGATCACGTTTTGGTCGTCCTATAGAGTGGTCGCTTAATACAAGTTTGAGCGTATGCGTGACATTTCCAACCATTACACATGTGCGCCAAGTAAAGACTCAGATCAGCCTGTGCATCCGCACAGTCTGATCGGAGTCTTCCCTCTGCGCTCTGTAGAAAGATACTGACCCAAAGCTTCTTTCAACGAATCAGCGAATGATCTAATTGCCCAGAATGGTTGTCCAGGCTGTTCTATGTGTGCGAGTCACGCAAATGCGAAATGGTTGGAAATGTAAAGCATAGGCTCGTTTAATTGTAAAGAGTAATTTAAAGCTGATATGAATCTATTTTCTTTTTTAATCTTAGAACTTTGTTACAATTTTAAACTCTGCTTTACAAAATTTATATGTGAAATAAATTAAAAGACTGTAGTTCTTTAAAAATAGTTAATAAGCAATATTAATGAATAAATATTATACAATCATATTCATTTTTTTTACATTTGGGAGATTCGTTTTATAAAAATACATTTTCAAATGCTGCATGGTGCTTTTTTATAGTCACAAATTTAGTCATCAATTTTCTAGAAAAAAAGCTATATTATCAAAAAATGTCTATTCCAAAAACTTTATTGAGCTCGAATTTAGGAAACGTATTCACAAGCTAATCTTAAGTCTGCATTTAAATTGAGTATAACTTCAGTTCGGGAGAACTTTTTTATTAAATGAACAAAATACAGTGAATAAAGAATCGTTTTCCTTCAAAATAGTAGAAACTTACAAAGATACAAAACACTTTAAACCAGTATCTAAAGATACGATGATAGAAATAAGGTAAAAGAAATGAAAAAAAATAAAAAAAGAAAAACACATACACACAAAAAATAAAGTCGTCAATCAGTTGTTGTTGTTTTCTACCGATAAAGCTTTAGAATGTACACAGTGAAATATTACTTGAAATTAAAAATAGACTCTCGAATGAACAAAATTAATAATTTCCTTTTGGGGTGATTTTGTATAATTGTTCAAGAATGATTCAAATCAAATATTCACCTAAATACACGTCTTGGAATATTATATTAACAGGAGTAAAAATATTTGCCGGTTACAAATAGTTAAGAATGTACTCTTGTGGCATATTCTTTCTGTGACAACAATATGTATCGCGACAAAATATGCCGAAAAAGCAAAAGTAATGAGAGCAGCAACGGTTCACAAAAATAAGACAAAAACAATAAACAAAAAATGAAAACAGGTTCATCTAACGATGAAGACGTAAAAAGATAAATTTCAGTCTCGCGCCTAGTCTGACATTAATGGTTGTTAAATAAATTCAGAAAGTGATATATTTCACACAAAAGTTATACGCTACAGGGGACATTCCCGACTTGATTTATGACCATTTCTCTCACAATAATACAAGTTTTTATCATAAATATTAAAACGATGCGTTTAAATGTAAAACGGGAAATTATTTTTTATTGCTTGACTTTTTCCTTAATCTTATCTTTGAAGACGTCCATCATAGACTTCCGGTATGATCATTGGATACAAATCATTTGTTATATTGGGTTACATCATGAAAATTTAAAATACATGTACCTGTAATACATTTCCTTACAATCCCGACTTTTAACGCCCGTCAATTTATGGGTTCAAGAAAACAATGTGGAAAATGCAGAAATTGCTTGTAACAAGCAATTTCTGCATTTTTCACATTATTTTCTACTATAAAATACAGAAATGTTTTAAATTGTATCCATTTAAAATCTCTGTCTGCAACTACTTTGAATTTGGGTCAGTCTAAAATTGTCTTGTCTAGGAATGGGTTAATGTGTTCATAGCTGCTGATTACAAAGATTATATGCGATTTTTTACGAGTCTATACCGTCAATAGATCTACCAGGCCTTTTAACTATCCTTCAAAAATACTATCAAATATTCATTCTGCTTTTGTTTAAAATCCTCTTTTCTTATAACGTTTTAGACGCTATAAAGTTTTTTATATACTATTAGAGTAGTTGTTTCGGGGGAACCCTAAGTAATTTAACGGTATAGTCGTCGGCTGCGTCGTCTCGTCATTGCCGTTGTCGTTGTTGTCGCCTCGAAAACTTTGACATTTTGCAATATTTCTTATAATGCTGAAGACATTCACTCGAAACTTGGAATATGTTTACAACATCAATAGAGCAACAAGAAAGATAGCTCTAAATTGATTTTGACCCGTTTCGACTTTGATGTTTTATCTACTGCTGAACGTCAGGCAACCTCATTTTGAACAGTCGTCTCAACCTTTTTTTCTAATTTTGCTAGTTGTAAATATTGCCGTATGTCAATCGGTTAATCCATTCCAACACAGCAAAATTTTAGACTGGTCCAAATTGAAAGGAGTTGCAGAAGACAATTTCAAGTCGGCAGAATTCTAAGTTTTTTCCTCTTTTTGGAAGGAAAACATTGCGGATAATGAAGAAATTGCTTGATACAAGCAATTTCTTCATTATCCACAATGTTTTCTGAAGCATTTTTATTGAGGGGCGTAAAAATGAGGGATTGAGTGGGAATGGGTGAATGAATTGACCGTCTCTGAACCACGCCTTTATTTTATTATTATTTTTCTATTTTTTTTTTCTCGTTGACAGAAGTAAGTCATAAATAATAATAAAATCAAGTTTAACCCATTTCCCTCGTTTTTACGCCCCTCAAGAATAAAACTTTGGAAAACAAAGTGGAAAATGAAGAAATTGCTTGCATCAAACAATTTCTTCATTATCCAGAGGTAAAATACCATCAACTTGAAATTGTCTTCTGCATCTTTATTTCCATTTCGGACCAGTCAAAAATTTTGTTGTGTTGGAATGAGTTTTAGTGTTAACGTTCTGCATCAGCCTTTGAGCAATTATACGCGCTTTATTGTTCTAAGCATGTTTTTAAGCAAAACATGCTAACATCTGTACCAAACTCTGACTGGGTCTTTGATTAATCTCATTTATTTTGAATACAAAGTAAAATAAATTTCAACCATTAGAACCAGAAAAAAATGTGATGTTGTTAATTTTAACATCAAAAACTAATTTAATAAAGTAAAACAAACTTACCACCGAGATTTGCTTGTTGTTGTTGTGTTTGTTGTTGCTGCTGGTTGGGCTGCTGTTGCGGAGGTTGTTGCTGTTGTTGATTTTGGTGTTGCTGTTGATGATGACGCTGTTTGCTGTTTTGCCGAGACTCTTTCATCCATGGATATATCTCCTTTTTCATTACTCCTGTATTTGGGCTAGGGGAACCCACGTGCGGATTGCAACTTAAGTTTTGCACACATTGTGAAGAATAATGCTCCGAAAAATGGTTCGGGCTCATGTCACCACCCGAGCCCCCGGGTGGACCCGGGGGTAGATTGCACTGTCCCTGTGGAAAGTAGTCTCCCCCGGGGGGAGACGGGCTAGGATCACCATAACTCCCACCATTATTCGGTACGTTTTCAAAACAATATCCATTCTCCGAGGGATAGAAAGAATTAAATTGTTGCTGGTTGTAATAAAAGCCTGTTTTCTGCATCTCTCGATATCTAAAATTTATTTCATTCTGCTAACTTCCTGACATGTTATCCTTCAATTCATTGCCAGCGTTCACATTCTAATCAATCACGTGGTGAAGAGTCAACCAATCACGAAGCAGCTAGACAGAATACTATCGATCGGGGGCTGTATCTGTAAAGAAGAAAACAAGTTCAGTTTTCCTCGCTGTACAAAACGCATCGCTATGAATATCGCATCAATTTTGGTAGCGCCATTCCTTTCGCATAAATAACTTCACTTTGACACATTAACAAATCTCTTAAGTACTCCAAACAAAAAATAGAAAACTGGCTTTCTTACTTAAAATACGCTCCGGATATTAGATACATATCGCATTAATTCTTCACACTTTTGACTCCCTTTTTTATTATTTATGTACGATAAAATGGACTTTTTTAATATCTATGTACAATAAAATTGGCTTCGGCAACGTTAACAGGCATAAATTAAAAGAAAGTATATAATTATGATAAACCTATAAATAAACGTAAAATTAAACAAATTCTGTCACTATGAAACGAAACCACATTTACAAAAAAAAGCTTTAATCCTACGACGAATATTCATGAATTATTTTGTGATCTCACATACACAGTCTATCATAAAATGATACTGTTAAAAGCCAACGCTGAAACACTATCATCCAGGAAAGAGCGTTACGGATCGTTAGTTTGAAGTAATTATATTGTATGGAGGCAAAAAATGAAACTCGCCTAGCCGTCCTTAAAAGTCTGAGTTGAAACTAAATGTATTATGATAATATACTTGTATAATAAAATATTATTGGAAGGTAAGAAAACTCCTCCTGCAATAGTACATGTTTTTTTTAACCCTTGACTGTTTTCAAATTTTTTAGACTTGTCCAAATTCAAAGAGTTAGAAAAAGACAATATAAAGTAAGTAAGTAAGTATAATTAAAAAAGTAACCAATTTATATGAGAAGAAATATTGTGGAAAAAGAAGAAAATGCTTGTTACAAGCAATTTCTTCTTTTTTCACAATGTTTTCTCAAGGAAAAAATCACGGGGGAGTAAAAAACATGGATTTTGCAGGAAAGGGCTAACTGAGCCTTACTCATCTTTATCATTTTCTATGGTTGTTAAATCCAGGTGAAACCTGCTGGATTTCTTTTGTAAAACAACCTTAATATTTGTCATTGAGCGAAAAAAAAAGAGACAAAATAGTTGACACCTTCTTCCAAACTTTATGTGCAAAAACTCCTTATGATGTGATAATATTCAAAGGTTGGGGAAGCATTTGCATTAATAACATTGTTATAAACTACAGAATATGAATGAAAAGAATCAACGATCCTGCATGTTACATTTTCAACAATTTCACAATTGACCAATCGCTGACCCCGCCCACTTACTCCTTTTGCCACGCCCATCGACTTAAACAGGAAGTCCGGCTTCGATTTCTAACGGCTTTACTTTGATTTTTTGCAAGTAGCATGTAACAAAATGGTAGGATAGTTGGTCTGCGACCTAAACGTCGTAACTACAGCTTGAAAAAGCTGCAGTTACGATGTTTAAGTCGCCAAACCAACAAGAAAACTTAACGAAAATGGCGACCAATGTCTGAGCTCAAATTTTATTTCCGGGCTAAATAAATGATTTGATTTGTCGATATATTCCTTAGTTGACAACCGCGATTTGTCAATTTTCTGAAGTTCAGACACGGAGCAACCAGGACAGCCACTCTGGCTATGTTGAATATTCGCTGGTCGCCTAAAGAAACGTTGGGTCAGTATCTACATGTATATATAAATCTACAGTTAAGACTCTGATCAGACTGTGCCGGATGCACAGACTGATCTGAGCCTTTACTTGGCATACCCTTGTAACGGTTGGAAATGCAACACACGGGCTCTAACGAAATGTACACATTATTTATTTTATTACATATGGTCTTAGGACAAAAAAATGTAAGGAACATTTCGTCAAAGATTGAATACTATTCGAGATCATTATTATCATTGTTACTATAATTATTATCATTTCATTAAAAAAAAACCCCAAAAAACACACACACGCATATCTTGCAAAATTATTGATTTACTCTGATACAAAGGCCGCAGTATCAAAAGGGTCATTTAGATAAATCTTGCTCAATTGCTTAACGATCCCGCATTTTACGCCCTGAAGAAAATCATATAAGGAAACATTGTGGAATTAGAAAGAAATGTTGATAACGAGCATTTTTTTCTCCTTTTATTATCATAATTTTTTCCTTTTCCAAAATATATTCTACTCTGTCTATAATAATCAAGAATTTGATCACTTTAAAAAAAAGACGTCTTTAAACTCATTTCAGTTTTGACCAGTTTAACTTTTTGTCGTGTGAAAATGGGTAAATACAGCTAGAATGCACGCGACACAATTTTAATTGGCATTATTCACACCTTAGTTACCATGAACATTTCTATCCAGGTTAGGCTTTCTTATATAAGAGCTATAGAAATGTTCAAGTTGCTCCGATTACAGCGTAATTGCGAGAGAGCATGGTCGAGTGTCTTAATTTGAAAGCACATTCCGATCCTTTCATTCCTGTTTAGTTTCGCTCTTGACGTATAAAAAAAGTCTTGCATAATACGTTGTAATGCAACATGCGGCCCTTTTCATGACCGTTTTACACCTCTTTACACCACGTAGAGTGGTAAAACCTTGAGCCTTTATCAAAAATCGTTCATAGACTAGATCTGCAACAAAAGATGAACACCTTACCAAATTGGTTAGTTCAGTTTGTAGAGAGCTGGACTTAAACATCAAGATCCCGGGTTCAAGCCCTGTTCTGACTAAACTAACATCTTACGGATGAAACGCTAAAATGAGACCCCGAGCGACGTAGGTTTACATGGAGCCAACTAAAGATTAAGGCGAGGCTCTCTGTAGTTTCGCCCTATATTTTTGCACTGTCCTTCGTCTTCTAGCGTTTGCTCATCTGGGCAAATGCTACGATAGCAAAATATAAGGAGGGAGTATTACAACAGTGTGCTTGTTGTTGTTGTTATATGTTCGAGAATCGTGTGCAGGTATTTTTATTGGATGAGACCGAAGGTCGAATCCAATAAAATACCTACACACGATTCTCGAACATGATAACAACAACTAGAAAAGCGCTCTGTTTTAATTTTCCTTTTATTATAAACCTTTTCAGACTGGACATAAAGAAAGCCCACTGAAAGATGAAGAAAGAAAAAGTATATACTAACGGCACTTTTACGGAAAACCCGAACGTCAGTACAAAAAAAAGTAGTCCTCTTTAAAGGTACACGACGAATACGTTTTTTTTAAACGCCAAATAAGGATGTTTTTCTTTCAAGTTGTATCACATAGCCAGAACTTTATTCAGATCGTTTATAGTTATATATAAACTAATATACTTTATTACCAACTAGGGATTAACGTGCTTGTGTTGTATGCGAAGTAAATCACTTTCTAACGAAAAGTTATAATAAGTGTTGGATATTTTTTTATCACTAAAACATCTAAACGGATAAGAAACTCATCAAAACATATTTATATAAATATATATAATAAATATATACAATCTTAAACATTTTGATTTTCACGCGGAATATAAAAATATGTACATAATCTTGACTACCGAATTTTCAAAACATGTTCAATATTCATGGCTATGCATATGTTTTTGATCTGGCCATCCAGTTTGCTTCACTTAAAGAGATAAAAAGAATATGTTTTGTTTTCAGGGAGGTATGAACCGAAAAAACTAATCACACTTTGTGAATACATGAAAATTAAATTATAATCAGCGAGATCTGACCGGGGTAGGTGCATGTATTTTTCCTTTTCTTTCTTTTTTTCAATAGTCCCTCTTTGAGGGACAGGTCATGTAACGTTGTTGGTCGACCCAAAACTAGTTATTTCAGCTTAAATAAAAGTAATCACTCGTCAGTGGGCGAGCAGAGTGTCGTGACTACTGCTTTATTCAAGCTGTAGTTACGACATTTTACATGCCCAACGATGCATTGTAGATGCAGGGAAATTCGGTTCGTTCCTCATTCTGTACTTAAAAAAAAATAGTTTCTAGAACTAGCATTTTACATTAAAACAAACATTTTAAGCTCGCGTGGTGTGTCAGTTTCCCGGATATTGGTCAGAGTGACGACAATTTCCGGGGTATATCCGCACGTGTAATTTACAAGTGCATTCATGTGAACATGCCATAATGATTTCATATCAGCATCGCAGTTACAAGTAATTTATGGAGGACACATGCGGGGAAGAAAAAAGGTTAACACTAAACTTTAAAGTTGAAGACAAAATGATTTGAAATTGTGAATAAATATTCATTTCCACGAATATCCAATATCCCTATTGATTATCCAATGGACTCCGCTTAATTGCAATTCTGATAACTGCAAATCACTTCTTAATTGCAAATGACTATGAACAAACATTAGATTTAAAGAACAAATAGCTCCTTTTAATAGCAACTTCTGGTTAATTGCAACAAAAGTCTTGACAACTTGGTGTTACAATTAACAAAATTCTTCTGTATTTGTATATATTAAAGGGAGGAGTAAGGCTGACCATTACGTAGAATTCAGCCTTTCCGTGGCCAGAATATGCAGAAATTGTCTTTTGAAAAATGAGAAATGGATATAACGTCAACGTATTTCTTATAACTGCATTGATCTTCTACCATATTTCTTTCGTACCATTTTGTTTGGTTCTTTTTCTCCCACTCTCTCTTTCTGACTTAATGTTTTCTCTCTCTGTCTCCTCCCCAATATCCTTACCTCCTCTTTGGCTCTACACTCTATAAACTCATGCCTCAGTTTGAATATCATCGGATTTCATCCAACAATGTTAGTCTAAATCCGTAATAAAAAGATATTTAGCTCTAACGTGATTTCTTTTATCAAAGTAGACGACAACATAAACTTTTCAAACCTTTCATATTTTGTCCAAACCTTGCTTGTTCTGAGATGCCTCATTATCGCAAATTGAGGGCATAGAACACCACTATCGTAAATGCCTATATATTATATGGGTTGTAAAGATAGTGTTGCTCTTCATTTTACACAATGTATTCACAATTGTTTTTCTTGAAGGGCGCAAAAAAGTCACAGTGTGGGAATAGGTTAATATAGAATCGCGATTTCACCCTAATGGGTAAATACTAAGTGACATGTCGTTGTTGGGCGAGCAAAAAATATTCAAGCTGTATTTACGACATTTCCCCCCCCCCTCCAACGACTACGTCCAGGTTATGGCTCTTTTTACAAATATTATCAAGGATAGCCGGATTGTCACTTTTCGTAAGACGAGCCTAATGATAGACGGATAAATACAGCTCTACCTTCCTTGACCAATTACAAGACGGTAAAACTTGTAGTTTGGTCAAAAGTAAAAAGAGTTGCAGTCGACATTTAAAAATCGTTGTTGTTTTTTCCAAGTTATCATTGCATTGAGTAGAAAACTTATTGCGGAAAGTAGTAATTGCTTGTATTTACCCATTACCAGACGTCAGAATTGTAGACTGATCGAAATTCATAGAGGTTGCAGACGACATTTTTTATAAATGGTGGATTGAAAATATTTGTTATTTTGGATATAAAACAATGTGGAAAACGAAGGAATCGTTTGTAAGAAGCAATTGAATAAATTGCTATAATGTTTGCCAAAGCTATATATGTTGAGGCGTCAAAAAGACATATTGCGTTGGATTCGGTTAAGCAAATTCCCTTCTTTTCTTAAAATATTTCTCCAAATATAACACAAGGATCGTAAAAAAAGGGATTTTGTAGGAATGTGTTTAACACCCGAAATACGGAATAAAGATATCGCCAGACAGCGCCATATCTAAGGTACAGTCAAATGTATCGGCCATATATCATACGTTACACATCAAACAGCCAGCTATGCCACTTAACATACATAAAAATTAATTTCACATTGCTATAATCATTTACAGAACCATAAATATGATGTTGGGAAGTGATTTAGTGAGTTTCAGCTTTCCTATAACACGCGTTTATTTGCTTACCGAGTATTCGAGATGTTAAATTAGTATGATATCATCGATACTCTTGCCGTTCTTTTTGCAGAGTTATTATTAAAAAAAAAAAAAAAAAAAAAAACAAAAAAAAAAAAACGAAGTTTGAAGATAGGTTATCTATTTATTAAAATGGCAAAAAAATGTACACCATCAAGTTGATTTTGTAAAATTCATTATAATGTTTGTTTATTTATTTGTTTATTTGCTTGTTTCCTTTCTCATGCGTTTGGTCTGAATGTCAACGTTGTATCTATTCCTTTCTTACAGGTTGAAGACCTGTGTCACATTGACAAAAATTTAACTTATTCCCACACAGTGACACTTTTGAACACCTTTCCGGAAAAATCATTGGGAAAACATTGTGTAAAATGAAGAAATTGCTTGCAACAAGCAATTTCTTCATTTTACACAGTGTTTTCTTTCTAGAAAGTTGAAAAAATCTTAAATCTCACCAACTTTAAAATATTGTCTGCAACTCCTTTCAATTTGGACCAGTCTAAATTTTTGTTTTGTTGAGTGGGAATTGGTTAAATGGAAAACCGTGTATTCTAATGTTTAATCATTTCATGTTCAATCCATGGTTTTACGTCCCTGTGATTTCTTAATTGAGGAAAATGGTTGAAAAAAGAAATTGCTTGAGACAGCAATTTCTTTTTTTCCACAATACTTTCTTCTATATGGTTGCTTTTTCAAATAAAATCGACTTTAAATTTTCGTCTGCAAAACCTTTGACTTTGGACAGGTCTAAAATCTTGCAAAACAGGAAAGGGTTAATGTATCATGAGTTGCATGCCCATCGGAAGTAGTTTAGAACTGGGGTGGCTGATTCTGTTATGTTCCAATATTTTGGAGGAGTTGCTATCTGAAGAATTGATTGATTGATTGAATTGGGTTTAATGCCACTTTTAACAGTATTTCAGTCATATCGCGGAGGCTGGAACACCTAACAATGAATTCCTGGTATTTCTCACACCAGTACTACCACTACATACTTTCCTAGCCTCCAGCTACTATTCCATGTAGGTTTACGATTATCCACCCATTGGTGAGAGACAAATGTCGGAAAGAATATGTGCCGCCGCCCGGGGATCGAACCCATGACATCCCATGATTGAAGATTAGGAGTCTGACGCGCTACTTAATGCGCTATGACGGCGGCAATAACTGAGGAATTAGAAAAATGTAGTGGGTACATACATATAAAAACGTATGGTTTTAAAACGTAGGGAATTCATTTTAATTCGGTTTCAAAATACTTGTGTGATGAAATGAGGGTGTCTTTAAACTGACTCGCTTTTACTTGGACCTACATTCACCAGTATGGTGTTTTGTGGAATCTTTTACATCTATCGATGTCACACAAGATCAGATGTAACAACTTTGGGTTTTATTATTGTCTGTTCCATAAGTGGGTGATCTTTTATTTAGATCAAATTTAATATATGTATAAAACAAAATATATATCTGTATCTTCAAGGTCATTGCTACGACAAGAGGTCAAAGATATAAGTTATTATCAATATTATGTCAATGCAACCGTCTTTTTTAAGTTGCAATGGACATACTTGCTTTCTTGCGTTGCTTTCAAGGATATGTATTTCATGATGGTCATTGTCGAAGGTTAGTGCCATCTGGTAGGGGCAAGGTTATCTATCAGGGTCATATTCGTGAGAAATTAACTATTTATATTAATTTTGTTTTAGATAAGAAATTCTTGGCAAAGATCTGCTTTTGAACGTGTACAAAACTATACAGTATATAATAGGCATCAGTATTTCCTTTGTTGAAAACCTGAAAATTTTTAGAAAACTTGGAAATTAACAATTTAGCTACAAATTTAATAAAATTAAAAACTTATCACGTTATTTTTGATAACCTAAACCCTATCCAGTTTTACAAAATGTTAGACCTATGAAAATTCAAATGTTTTGCAGACGAAAATTCAAAGTGAATTTAACTTAAAAAAATGACCATTTAGAAGGGTTCGAAAATATTGTGGAAAAAGACGAAATTGCTTGTTACAAGCAATTTCGTCTTTTTCTACAATGTATTCTCAATTATAAAAACACAGGGGCGTAAAAACCAGGCATTAAACATGAAAGGGTAACTACATGCGTCATCATCGCTATCATTAGGTGGAACCGTACGGACTTTGTCTGTCGTGAATACTACATGTATTTCATATGAAAAAAATATACATTAACTTCACGAGATACTTTTTTTTCTATTTTCTTTTTTAGAGGTTGGGGTTGGTTATTTAGTAACAAATATTATGCAGCGCTATCACAAAACTAGAAGGGAAGACTAAATGTGATTAGATGCTTAACTACTTGGAGAGACATGCAACCAGGGAGCCACCAGCAACAGGTTTACGCAATGATCAAAAAGTATCGTAATGTTCGTCATGTTGAGATTCGTTGTCTAAATGTGGTTACCGCATGGTTTCTAATCTGACCTTGCAACTAGAGCAAGAATATCACTTTGATATTGATACGCGTTTAATTATATTTCCGATTTGATTCCAAAGCCCCGTAACTACAGCTTGTTACTAGCTGTAGTTACGAGGTTTTGAAGCAAATCTATATTCTGTGCTTTCACTGGCGCAGTTCTAGCTGAAATATGAATATTTCTGGTCACATTAATACAAGAGTAAGCTCCCTTGTGGTTTTCACAATGAAATATTGACCAGGACTGATTAAAGATAACTGTATTACAGGGGAAATATTTATTGTTTTCGCACCTTTTATATCTCCGCGGAGTATGAATGGATTGGTCTGGGGAATAACAATCTGTATCGCGGGGGTTAAACTGGGTAAAAATCATTTCCTACAAAATTAAAGTAACCTCGGCTTATTGAAGTAGTAGTTACGATTTTTTTGAAGCAATGAATGTGATTCCAATGCAATATTTCTGCAAGAGTCGAGTAAGCTTAGATGGCGTTTTGATATAGCTGTAGCCCCAAGAAATCATGCCATAACGGAATTACATTTGACAACCAAATAGTTCAGCACCCGACATTTTTATTTCAAACTCAATGCTTTTGAGGAAAAGTTTTATTTCAAATGCTATCTTTATTTAAGTTGCTTGTACAGGTGTTTCGTTTATAGGATCTCCTTACTTTCCAGCAACGATGCGACGTGGGAACTTGGTCTATAGATTCTACAATGTACGATTATCATCTTTCTTTTTAAAAAGGCGTTAATGTTCAAAAAGGCTTAAATGGTCAATCGAACGATTAAAATGTCGACATAGACCTCTTATTTGCGTTGCCGTAAATCTATCTATTGACAATGTATGTTTCGCGTATATTAATCCTATCCGGTTTAATCCCCGGTTTTACGTCCCTGTGATTCATAATTGAGAAAACATTTCAGAAAAAAATTGCTTATGACAACCATTCAGCAGGGTAGAAAATTTTGTAGAAAAAGTAACAAGCATTTTTTTCTTCCTTTTCAATGTTTTCTCGATTATGAAATTACAGGGGCGTAAAAATCAGGGACCGAACAGGAACAGATTATTTTCGAAATACTTTATCAAAAGGATATCTACTGTCTCAGATCTCATTTTCAAATCATTATGCCAGGGGGCTCTTTGGAGTTTTTTCTTTGTAACATAGATATTTATATGTATATAAATGTGGTTTCTGTTCAATAAATGACTAAGAAATAAAAAATCTTTTGGATTTATAGAATCTTTCAACTTGTCACCCTTTTACAACAAAACTTAAGTCGATGAAGATTAAAAGCATACTTAAGATTCCAAATCTAAGACACAATCGTGTTTTGAGTTTCATTAGCTCTCCCATCTCTATCGGTGAGGTGTTTGATAATTCGACGGTGTTCAAACAAAACCTCGTAATTACAGCTTAGAATAAGCTGTAGTTACGATGTTTTGGTAGAACACCGACGAAATACACTAAATAAGTATCGTTGCATTAAATTGTATTGTTTCTGTAATGTTGGTAACAGATCCAGCCAAGTTTTCCCTTTCTAACGTTGCCAGATATTTCACCCATGTCGGAAACAGAGGTAGTGGGGTTATCGCGATTCTAATTAAATTAACGAAAAACATATAACAGAACTGGAGTTGTAGATGGGTATGTTTGGAGCGTCTGACTGCTTTCCTCGTAAATAGATGAGGCGAGATGTTCGTAGTATTGCTGTCACAGTGTGAACAAAGGAATAATGTCAGTCTGTCTTGAACGCGCGCTTCTTACATCCGTCTTTAATCAATTCCCACTCGACTAAATGTTAAACTTGCCCAATTGCAAAGAAGTTGTAGACGACAACTTTTCAGTTGATGAATTTTTCAAATTTTTTGGCTTTTGTGGCAGAAATATTGTGGACGAAAACGAAATTGTTTGTAACAAGCACTTTCTTTATTGTCCACAATGTCATCGGAGACATTTTTCTTGGGGTGTAAAAAGAAGGGACTTTGTTGGAAAGAATTCAGAGATCGGCAATCAATGTTCAAGATCAATATAAATCAAGAGATAAGGGATGTCGCTACAAAATAAGTATATTTTTTCCATTCGCCATGTACGTGTGTGCACTTTTGTGAGTATATGCGAGGGTTATTTAAATCGTACAAGAGGGGATAAACATGATTCACATATGAAAAAATATATGACAAAACTTGTTTCATACCCCCATGAAAAGTTTGAGTGAGACACTGTCTTTGATGCTTACACATAAAGTTGTTCCATAGAAAAATTTATTGACCCAGTAAAATCTACGTTTGTATGATGTTTTTTAACCCTTGTCATGCTGTCATAAGTGCAGTCTGATCTTGATCTACACCTCCTGCTTGTACTTTTCCTGTCAGTTTTTTTTATGAAATTGATTCCTAAAAAAATTATTGATTTTTTAACAAGTTCTATCAGTGCTTCCAGCCCTTTGATTTTACAGCAATTCAGTAAGGTAATTTATACGGCATGACAAGGGTTAAAGTAAGCCTTGATATTGAAAAACTATCAGAAATGAAGAGAACTGTTTTTGCTTTCATCAAGGTATGACACTAAAACCTAGTTACACTCACAGTGCGATCTGATTTTTAGTTTAATTACCAACAACAACAATAATAAAACACCTTCTCTTTAAATCTTAATTTCTTTTTAATATTATGACCACTTGTTTAATAATTAAAACGTTTACACCCATTTCAACACAACCCCTTTTTTTACGCTCCTCAAAAAGCTGGGAAAAAAATCTCCATTTCTCACTATGTTTTCTACTCAGAAAGTCAAATATTATTTGTTTGTTGTTTTATCAAATTTCATCATTTTGATATTGCAGTCTGCAACCTCATTCAATTTGGACCGATCTAAAATATATTCGTGTAGTAATGATTTAATTGAATTATCCTAATGTCATTACTGATTCATAGCTACACCAAGAATCAACTGCAACCAAAAAATATCCAGCCTATATTTTTTCTCTCTGTTTGACTATTATTCTAATAAGACGTATATATATTTAGAGGTAAATATAAAAACTATATTAACCATTTCCCACACAATGACGAAAGAAAACAATTGGGAAAACATTGTGAAAAATGAAGAAATTGCTTGTGACAAGCAATTTCTTCATTTTACACAATGTTTTCTACCCAGAAAGTTACAAAAATCTGTAATATCATAAACTTTAAATTGCCGTCTGCAACTCCTTTCAATTTGGACCAGTCAAAATGTTTGTCGTCTGGTAATAGGTTAAACAACAACTAACTTAATAGATTGAGATATTCCAGGGCTGGATGAGTTGATCGCATTTTTAACCTATGATTATATACCATGATAATACTACAACACCGACAATATGTCTCTGTGCTATCTATTTGTCGGTAATTTTGAGATTTCGCCGATATATGTATACTTTTCGCGAAGTCTTAAGAAATCAGTATAAGATTGCGTACAAAATGAGAAAATGGGATGAAATGGAGCGAGGCATGCAGTATAAGAGAATTGTCTTGAAGGATCGCGAACCAATCAAATCATTCATTCAAACCAGATGTAAACTTTGAACCCCCGACTTTGATCTACATTAATTTGTAGCAATTTTGCTGGTGTGGCGACTTAGACGTCGTAACTACAGCTTATCCAAGCTGTAGTTACAACGTTTATGTCGCCAAACCACCAAATTTATTTTCTTGATCCTGGCCATACATTTTTCAAAATAACGCCGTTTATTTTGGAAGTGGAACTTCTATCAGAGTTCAGTGGGCGTGACTAGCGTGCTGTCAATCAGACTAACTTGTTTGATGTAGACCCAAGGAAAAATACACGCTGTCAGTTTCAAAGGTAAACTGTCAACAAAAAGAACTATTTTCGAATACTGTTCATTAAATCAATGATAAAGAAAGGAAACCATGTGGAGTTTCCAATCTAGTATATGAGCCTATGCGTGACATTCCAACCATTTCGCATGTGCCTGACTCGCGCACAGTGAGCACCCTGGACACCCATTAGGGGCAAATATTCGTTGATTGTTTAAAGAAGCTTTGGGCCAGTATCTATCTTCATAGCGCAGGGCGAAGACTCTGATCAGACTGTGCAGATGCACAGGCTGATCTGAGTCTTTACTTGGCGCACAAGTGTAATGGTTGGAAATGTCACACACGCGCTCATATAAAACAGAGGACTGAATGACAAAGGATAGAACTGAACTCCATCTGGAAGCAAGTTATCATCCTATTTGCCAGTAGAATCCACACAGTGTGTTCAGTCTTTGTTCAGTCTCAGTTCTCAGATAGACCAATCGCGGCTGTCAATCAGATAATAATCAGTCGACTGATTCATTTAGACCAGAAATGAGTTTTGAACTCCACCATAATCCACCATGTTTGTTAAGCTATTTGGTTGGTTTGACGACCTAAATGGCGTAACTACAGCTTTTTCAAGCTGTGTTAACGACGTTTAGTTCGCCAACCAACCATTTCAGTTTTTGTTACATGCTACTGGCAATAAATTTTGCAACATAACTTCGTTAAATATGTAAGTCGAATTTCCTGTTTGATTTCCTTTTGGTGGGGGCCAACATTGTAAGTGGGGGGTGGGGACATCGAATGGTCAACTCTTTAAAGACGTGTTCTACGGAACACCTGTAAGGTCCCTTTATACCTGACGTGACACAAAATACCCGTAGATCTTTGAGAAGGCCACATAGTCTGAAGGTCTGAACCAAACTCACATTGACGCGACCGACTGTCCTTTTATGTGCCATTGTGTATTTCAACTGAAAATGATGGATTAACAAAAACTCGATTTTTTTTTTTAGTTAAGTCCTTTATTCTATCTAGAAAACAATCTCTTCGATTCGGCGTCCAGTTTCCAGAGAAGATTTCTAGGGTTTGTAAAAAATACTCTTTACTAAAATGATCGTACATAGCTCGGTGATAGCTTTTTAACCCATTACCAGACGACAAATAAATAGACTGGTCAAAATTCAAAGATGATGTAGAAAACAAATTTCAAGTTGATATAATTTCAAATATTTTACTACCATCCTGGGTAGAAAATAATGTAGAAAACGCAGTAATTGCGTGTAAGCAATTTCTACATTTTCCATTTTTGTTGAATTGAATCTTTTTCTTGACGGGCGTAAATTCAAAGTACTGAAAGTACTGAAAGCTAGCAAAGCATGGTTGGATCTAGAAAATCTTTCACTTGTTGGGTAGAAAACATTGTGGACATTGAAGAAATTGCTTGTTACAAGCAATTTCTTCATTGTCCTCAATGTTTTCCAAAGCGGAATTTTCCAAAGCGGAATTGGGTTGGAATGGGTTAAATAACATGCTTTTGATAGAGTTCTCAAATTTGAATAGAGTTTGCAATTTTCCTGGAAAACATAAGAACTATTTTTTATGGTGTAGGCATTCAATAGATTTAATGGTTAAGCCTCCAGTGGCAGTTTGCACCCATTGAACTTTGAGAAGACCTCAACATTTTGTCTATTAACTTAAACTATCATAGCTGACGCCTTGCTAGCAAAAAATGATTGTAGTAAAGGGTTTAGTTACTTGTAACAACATTTAATGAATGAATGGATGGATAAACTTCTTCGTATGGTTCTAAAGGCTGCTGCCATGGCGCAGTTGTAGCGCGGTTGACTCCTGGTCAAGGGGTCCCGGGTTCGATCCCCAGCCGCGGCGAATATCCTTTCAGACATTAGTATCCCTCCAACATTGGGTGGATAATCGTAAATCTAAGTGGGATTAGCAATTTGAGGCTCAGAAAGGATGTAGTGGTAGGACTGGTGTGAGAAATACCAGGAATCCACGACGAGGTGATCCAGCCGCCGCGATGTGACTGAAATACTGTTAAAAGTTGCATTAAACCCCATTTATTCAAATAATCAAGTAGACAATATATGACTTTTGAACGACGTGGCCTAGTATTCGATACGGTCCAGAGATCAAAAAGATACAGCGGAGCGCTCAAACGTCCATCAAAACGTTGACAATTTTGTCAGTTATTTCGTCCGTGAAAAAAATTGGGAGTGATGGTTTTTGACAGTTTATCGCTCGTACGTCAAGTGAAAAATTAAAATGAAACTTGATATATTTAATAAGAAAACATCCTTTTAAAGCTAGGTTCTGTATATATTTGATTTTTGCGATAAATCGGGGAGCGAAAATTCAACCGAAATAAGTAAATTACCTAAGTTACACTTTGCTAGTAACGAAACGCTTTACTCTTATTTTGATGAAAATGAAATTGACAGAACACTGGTCAAGCCCGCTAAACTCCGACAGGAAGTTCGGCGCAGATATAAACCACGATATTTCGCAGAAAACACGGTCAGTAATAAATAAATTTGTTGGTTGGCGAACTAAATGTCGTAACTACAGCCTAAATAAGCTGTAGTTACGACGTTTAAGACGCCAAACCAACAAAAAGCCTCACATGAATATCGACTTAAATTGGAGCTAAAAGGTCTAAATGTTTGATTTGATTGGCATGGCGATTTTTTGATTGACAACCGTCAATTAAATTGCTACCAAACGACTGAGGAACATACAACTTGAAAAAAAAAAATAATCGTTCTTGTATTGGTGTGGAGGTAACCTACATTTTCCCCAAAATCTGCTTGATCACAACAAACTAGGGATTACTTAAATCAATTAATGTAAGCTAGCAAAGCAAGTGGTCTTCTCTGTCAAAGGATATCATGATGAATAAACGAGGTTAAAGTAACCCAGAAGTTTACCCATGACATCATGACGAAATCTTAGACTTGTTCCAATTGAAAGAAGTTGCAGACGACAATTTTAAAGTTGGTGGAATTTGGTAGAAAACATTGTGGACATTGAAGAAATTGCTTGTTACAAGCAATTTCTTTATTGTCCACAATATTTTCCAAAGCTTTTTACTTGAGATGCTTAAAAAGCGAAGTTTAGTGGGAATAGGTTAGATAGTATGCTTTAAAAAAAAGTTTACTACAATTTGAATAGAGTTTGTAATATTCTTAAAATACACCAGAACTACTCCTTATGGCATAGGAATACAATGTGTTAGTGGTTAAGCCGCCAGTGGCAGTTTGTACTCGTTGCAAATTGAGAAGACCTTGAAAATTTGATTGTTAACTTAAGCTTTCAAAGCTGACGCTTTGCTAGCTAAAAGTGAAACATTTAATTTGAATTTCGTCCATCAAATTTCCTGCCATCTTACTGGCTAAAAATGTTATCACCTCCACGAAACAACAACAACAACAATAACAAAATAAAATGAAACTATTTTGTTTGCTTACACCTAAAGAAGTTCCATAAAAACTGTTCAAAACTGATATTTTCTTTATTCGTTTATTTATCATTTTATTTATTCATTTTCTACTTTGACGTTTCGTGGCTTCATACAGATGGGTAAAGTTTTTTTTTCGCACTTTCATGAAAACACACAAAAAAGTACTCTGATATACTCATGAATGAATTAAGAAATTATATATATATATGGTAAAGTTAATAAGTGGCCCTCATTATTATATATTATTCAACAGGATAATGTAAAGCGAGTTTATCTATTCAGAAATAGATTTTGGCGGGTCAGAGAATAGAACATACATGCGTTAGAAAATTTCCAGATTTCACACAGATTCTCATTCAAGCGTACATGACATGAAGATATACTAGCATATTTGAGGGTTTTCGGTGCATTTCAACTGTCTACATTTACCATGGTTTCTATCACAGCTTATGCAAATAAGAGGCAGTTTACATTTGTCATATTTTATTCTATTTCCTTCAATATTAAACAAAGTTATTTCGCAAAAATATGGCTAGTAATGTAAAACAAAACAAAAAAAAAAAAAAAAATAAAATTGTTGGTTGGCGACCTAAACGTTCTTACTGCAGTTTGAATAAGCTGTAGTTAGGACGTTTAAGTTGCCGAACAAACGAAATTGTATCATACTAATATCGACCAATGTCAGAGTTCAAAGTTCACTCCCGGTCTAAATGGATGCTTTGATTGGTTGATTGATTCTTGATTGACAGGTGTAGTCGGTCAATCTCAGAATTGTTTTTCTCTAGTTTCTTCTTAAAATTATCTAAAAAAGATTTCTAAAAATTTAAAAGAAAGAGAAAGAAAATGTTGATTTTTAAATGATTAATTGTAAGAAATGTTTTCAAACTAATGAATGTTGTTTTGTTGCTAAAGGCATTTTCTTCATTTCCCAAAATGATTTCAACTCCTAAAAACAACAGATTTTTTAATTTTAATTTTTTATCATTCGATGATTTGGAATAGATAAAAAAATACGGGCCTGAGGACGCTAAAACCATTATAGTCTCGGATGCTCTCATTTGTAATAAGAGAACCTGATAACAAGGCCATGTCAAAAAAATACATTATTTTGCACCAAAGTTCTCACCCCCGTAAAAATGTCGAAAAGTGGATGCCATACCATGGTGCGTTGGCATTCTGGTGAAATAGTGCATCTTCAACCCATTCCCACATGATATAATTTCAGACTGATACGAATTTAAAGCAGATGCAGTTAGTCCGGGTTCAGCATGGTAAATTTTAATTTTATAATGCTTTTATTTCCATACCTTACAATGTGCTTTTTCGACATATTCTTTTCGCGAAGTTCCGAGAAAGTTCCTTTTCGCGTGAAAAGTAACAAATGTATCATTTTATGTACAGTATATACAATGACTGTGATGAAATGATATAGGGCGTAATAAGATCCGTCTTTAGAATTAAACTCTCTTAATATGCTAAAACAAAATCTCATCGCTTTTACCGGGTTCTCACATAAATACATAGCTTTTACTGGGTTCTCACATAAATAATTTAATCTTTAGTTTCGTCTATCAAAAACGAGCGTTCTGATTGGTCGAAAAACTTTATTTATTCAAAACTCCATGAACAAAATTTTGAGCCCGCAGCGATTTTGTATGCTTCCGCTAAAAATAGTACCATACAAAAGGGTATCAAAATTTGTAAAGCTTTTTGTTTTTTTGCTCAATGCTATTAAATTATAAGAAATGAAGAAGACATTTTTTGTTTTCATGGAGGTATGAACCGAAAAACCTAATCACATAATGTATGAATCCGCTTCGCGTATTCATACAGTGTGCTTAGGTTTTACGGTTCATACCTCCATGAAGACAAAAATATTCTCTTCATCTCTTAAATATATTTCTCAAGAGTCCTTTATCCTTTTCCACACATCCCTCCTCCCTTCCCTAAAGAAAAAAGCTTTGGAAGAATATTGTTAAG
The DNA here is from genome assembly GCA_946902895.1 of Fragum fragum. Taxonomy (NCBI): domain Eukaryota; kingdom Metazoa; phylum Mollusca; class Bivalvia; order Cardiida; family Cardiidae; genus Fragum; species Fragum fragum. Next base: position 39,094,922 of record OX336372.1, read on the forward strand.
AGATGAAGAGAATATTTTTTGTTTTCATGGAGGTATGAACCGAAAAGACGTAAACACACTGTATGAATACACTGAGACGATTCTAATTAGTACCAACAACATAAGATTCAGTGAGAAGTCGGTAATAAGTTATGTATGCAATCGAAATAATCCCTCGTATATTTCACAAAAAAAAAATGTGTTTTAAGCGACCATTTTTTTAAGCGACCACTTTTTGGTTGTCCCATAGGTGGTCACTTAAGCACTAGATTTACTGTAAACATAAGCAATATGTACGTTGTGTAAATCGCAAAGTGTATTTGTCTTTCAGATAGAATCGCAGCTGGGGTGGGGGTGTAGGATCGTCTGATCGCTGACCACGCCCACTAACCCCCGACAAGTAAGTTTGACTGAGGTATCAAACAGCGCTGTTTATATCAAATACCCCATTAGGAACATGATATTGGTTGATATAAAGATTTCACTTTTACCTTGAATAAGTTGTAGTTACGGCGTGTAAGTGTCAAACCAACAATATTTCATGACATTTATTTCAACATTCACTTCCGGTCTGATTAAATATTGAATTTACCTTTTATTTAATATTATTATCTTACTGACTGCGGATATCTATACATGTAGGTAATAAACAACAGCAGAAAGAAGTACAAATGCGCTTTAAATAACAATATTACCATTCAGAATAATTAACGTGTAACGTGGAAACAGTTTAAAGTGCATTCTAACACCAGAAGAATGTGAAACACACGTTTAAAATGCTTTTTGACGTCATCTGGTTCGTGCAAATGAAATCTATCTTTAGCATTTTACCGATCAACTTAAGCTTAAGATAACCTGTAATAACATTTTCGTAGCTCGCCGAGAATAAACCAATGACGATTTGCATATTTATGCAATTCAATATGTAATAATAGTTTTACATTTGAACTGGGATTGAAATATGTAATATGTAATCATAGTTTTACATTTGAACTTGGATTCTTAGAAGACCAATTTATAGGCTCGAAAGCAGCAGGTCGAATGTAAACCTCTTATATGTCAATTCAGCACGTAAGCATCAAATGAGTAATGATTCATGTCATGCAAAGAGGAAGCTTAATCTTTTGAAGTAGTGAAAATTTCAATATATACATATATAAGGACGTTGCCCCTTCATAAGTCATACCTATCGCAAAATTATAGAAGATTTTCAATGCATGGTAATGAACTACAAAATTTCTTCAACGAGTCATCTATAAATAGAAAAACAAACAAACAAACGAACAAACAAACAAACAAACACACAAATAATAATAATAAAAAATAACCGAGGCTTTCCTTGGGTCTTATCTGTTTTGGATTATGAGTTTGAATCTAATTCGGTATTCCATGTTCATGCATTATACATTCGAAGTATATGGTCTAAAATTTTGCGATGAACTGATGAGAATTTCTAATTCATTAAATTTCGTGAATCATAAAACGTCCTTTTCAAAAATGACGTCAGCAAGTGCATTCTGATGTCATCTTGGCGATAGCGGAAGTGCATAATCATAGCCTGACTTACTACACAAGTGTCATATCACCCGTATAATATGGAAAAAAATATTCAGAAGATTTATTTCACTTCCGCGCCGCAGATCACATTATACAATTATAAATACAGACAGTGTGCTTCTTAACCCATTACGAGACGGCAAAATAATAGACTGCTCCAAATTGAAAGAAGGTGCGTTCAACAATTTTTAGTTGATGGAATTTTAAAAACCTTTGTATTTATGGGTAGAAAACATTATGGATAATGAACAAGTTACTTGATACAAGAATTCTTTTCGTTTTCCACAATGTTTTCCAAATCTGTTTTTTCTAAGGGCTCCAAAAAGCGTCTTTGTGTGGAAAGTTGTTGATAAGTGATATCAATCACAAACGTATAAAAGTATTAATTCATACAAAAACAACGAGGAGAAAACATTTCAGAGAGAAAAGTAAATAGATAAACCAGCATGCGGTAATAAATCGTTACAATCCTTATGAAAGCCGATCCGACATTTAAAAGCCACTTGTTTATATATACGTTACTTCGAAGATGAAAGATATGGAAAAGGAGATATATTGCCTGCATATCTATACCATTGAGCTGACATACTTTACATTTCAATAAGTCATAGCCTGTAGACGAGAACGTCAAGATTTGTTTTGCAGAACTTGAAGCAATGTCAAAATTAATTACGGAAAGTACTGCAGCTTAAGAACATATGCTGTAACCCTTTATTGAGTGAATAGGGAAATATTGAGAGCTCTCACCAACAAGAGAACGCTATCGAAGCAATACTATAAATATGTACAATCACCCAATGTCTCAAGCTTCAAATATTTCAAATGAGATGATGATTATTGTAAGAGGAAAATGTAGCCTCAATTACGCAACTTTTATCGTTCAGCATGAAGCCAATAGAAACAACCTTAGAATGGGATGATGGGTTTTGTTAGAGGAGGAAATGCAGTCTCACTTTTTCACTTATTATCCCTTAAAATGAAGGCAATTCGAACAGTCATTCTTTTAAATCATTATCTCTTAAACTGAAGGCAATTCGAACAGTCTTTCTTAATCGGTCACGCAGATCAAATCGTTCAGTTTCTATATCGCCGTATATTATTACGTCACTCGGTTTCTGCCAATTGGAAACGGTTGAGTTGTAATAACAAGAATGGTCATTAATATATACTTAGGGCGCAACGAATGTCCAACAATATCAAGAGTTATGTCATTGTTTGATGAATGAGAACTTTAGAAAGATTCCACTTCATGTTTGCTTTCCTTATGCGCCTCGAGCTTGTAGGTTGTTAGGCATGAAACTGTAAACAACGTAATGGCATTTGTGACCATTCGTTTTCAATTAACGACAGCAAAAAAAAAAAAAAAAAAAAAAAAAAAAAATCGTATTTTATTACGCATATATCATTCCATGGTGCATTTAGTAGAATCTATTCTTCTTTGGCGAATGAAACTTTCGGGACGCTCTACTAAAGTGCCGGTCTAATAAACTCCGATTTTTGTGCGAAAGAGTATTAGTGTTTTCAAGTTTATCTTGATTCGAACAATCTATGTTAGCACGGTGAGGCATTCAAAAAGTATTTTCGTGAATAATGAGGGTACGCCTTATGTCAAATGAAGATTTGTTGTAAGCTTTATAGTCCATAAGAGTTGTAGCAACCTTAGTTAGACCCTTTAACCCATTACCAGACGTCAAGGAATTGGACATGTCCAATTTCAAAGAAGTTGCAGACGACAATTTCAAGTAAATGGAATTTCACATGTCTCTATCTTTCTGGGCAGCAAACTATGTGGAAAATGAAGAAATTGCTTGTTACAAGCAATATCTTCATCTTCCACATTGTTTTCCTAACTTGTTTCTTGAGAATCGTACGAAAGCGTGATTGTGTTGAGATGGATGAAAGTCGATTACAATGCGCAAATTTTGAAAAAAAAGGAAAAAAAAAAAAAAAAAAAAAACACACAAAAAAACTAACAAACAAACAAACAAACAAACAAAAAAAACCAGAAAAAGAACATATAAACTAAAATATTAAATTATTGTTCAAGAGATGTCATTATTTAAATCAATGTGATAAATACAATGTATTTTAGGTCTGCGATGAGTATTTTTCTCTGACTATAAAAACCAAAGCCTAGATATCTCTTATACGACGATTATCACTGAGAATAGCTGAAAAATCTCAATATGTTTATCACATTAGCCATTCGATACCTATTTATTTAATCAAATAAAATATTAAAGGGTCGAGTTACTGCCTGAATGAGAACGATTTGGATTTTTGTTGCACATGCATAAAGTTGAAAGAAAGAGCAAAACCAGAGAAAAATGGATTCATTACATTTTACCAATTCCTATATTTCGCTTTTGTATGCCCCTGTAGAAAATAATAACCATTTACTGTATTACAAAATTTTAGACTTGTCCAAATTCAAAGGTCTTGCAAGCGAAAATTCTAAGTGGAATTAATTTGAAAATTAACCATTCAGCAGGGGAGAACATATTATGGAAAAAGAAAAAAATGCTTGTTACAAGCAAATTTCCTCTTTTTCTATGCTGTTTTCTCAATCATAAAAATCAGAGGGGCCTAAAGACCAGGGATTGAACAGGAAAGGGTTAAAAGTACATGTATAATATTAGCCAGATATCCTTTCAGCGCATGGAAAATATTTGTCTATTTAGACTTGTGTAGCCTATGTTTGCTATTTAAAGCAGACAACTTTTGGGGTAAGGTTCATCCTTTTGTTATTTCAATGAGGGACCAGCATCCGATTGAAGACTCTATATTATTTCATTCCCACAAAATCTCAATATCTTTACGCTTACAGCTTTTGAAAACATAACTAACAATGAAGAGATCGCCATTTCTTCAATGTCTACAATGCTTTCTACCATGATAAGCTAGGATTTTTGTTCATAAATTTCACCATCTTAATATTGCCGTCTGCAAATTTTACAATCTAGACTAGTCTAAAATTGGTCATTTTGTAAAGGATTAAACATGATATATCAGATACAGCTTTGACACTCTAGACATAAAGCCTGAGAGACGCTATGTAGCTATGTGACCAATATAATTTGTATGTTCGCTTACTTATCATTGCTACCGTAGCAATTGAATGTCCAAGAAGATGGTTAGTTGTTACGGGGGGATAGTACCAGGATACAGGGCGAAACTACTGAAAACCGTGCCTGATTCCTTTACGTGTTCGATTGATATTAATGTCACACGGGGCCTCGGTATATTATCTCGTCTAAAAGACAATTCGTGTATTCATACGATGCGATTAAGGTTCTAGGTTCATACCTCAATCAAACAAAATCATTCTTCTTAAGCCCTTCTCCACAATCCCTTCCTTTTACGCACCTCAAGAAAAATGCTTTGGAAAACATTTCGGAAATGACGAAATTGCTTGTAACAAGCGATTTATTCATTATCCGCACTGTTTTCTATCCATAAGACGGAAAAAAAACCCACCAACTTTACTTTGTCGTCTGTAGCCTTTTTAAATTTGGACCAGCCTAAAATTCTACCGTGTTGGAATGGGTTAAATGTAGAGAAGCAGTAAGTTAACATGAAGCCTGGTGAGTTAGGTGTAGTTATAGCCTAGACAGAAGGATAATGGAGCCCAGACAGAAGAACTTCACTGGATGACTCCTTGTACTACGGCTTGCCCAAACACAATGCCAAATCAGTCAAAATGCAACCCAAACATAAAGGCATGTGTCAGGTACATTTGGTTAGCATCATTGTTGGCGAGGAACCGTTTCATACTTGCTTGTTTACTAATTCCATACACTGTTGATGTACATATGGCTATTAACGCTTCACAAAATACCTTGAATCGTTAAGGTTCAGAGTCAAATGCAAACAAAGTACCCCACTTTTAAGGATGCCCAAATTACGGTCGCATAGAGGCCGCATCTGTATTTTTTATTTAGACCTATCTCGTAAAAGAATCTCAAAAAATTGTTTGTTTTAAAAATTTAATTCTCTTTATTTAAAAAACGATTGACTTCGTTTTAAATAAGGGTATTTCTATAACGCGGCATCATTTTTTAAGTTATTTATAGCTCAAATAAATAAAGACCGACTTTGATTAGATGTGTATCTCGTTCCAACGAGATAGCAATTCGTTTCCTTTCTGATTTTTTTTCACAGCACGTCTTTTAACGGTTCTTCAAAATTTCTCTAAACGAATTGCTATCGTTGCCTTTTTTAAAATTTATTTTCGTTTTTTTTTAAAAAGAAAAGAAAGGAATAACTATAAAACGAAATGTTTTTTTTTTACGAGACATGTCTAAATAAAATAAGCGCAAATGTAACCTCTATGCCACCGGACACAAAAAGGTTTTGTAGATCTTGTTGAGTTTCGAATGCATAGTGGTTCAGAGGAAGGTATTAGTTTTACATATAGAAGCATCACATAAAATTGTTTAAAATTGTATGAGCGCATGCGTGACATCTCAAACCATTACACATGTGCGCCAAGTAAAGACTCAGATCAGCCTGTGCATCCGCAGTCTGATCAGAGTCTTCAATCAGTGCTCGGTAGATAGATACTGACCCATAGCTTCTTTAAGCAATCAGAGAATGTTCTGATTGCCGCGAATGGCTGTCCAAGATGCTCAGTGTGTGCGAGTCACGCACATGCGAAATGGTTGGAAATGTCACGCATAGGCTCATATGTATTAACCTTTTCCTGTTCCGTCCCTGATTTTTACGTCCCTGTGATTTTATAATTGAGAAAATAATGTAGAAGAAGCAATTTATTCTTTTTCCTCAATATTTTCTGCCCTACTAATTTTTTTTCAAATAGATCAACTTTATTTGTTTGTCTGCAAAACCTTTGAATTTGGATAGGTCTAAAATTTTGCATAACAAGAAAGAGCTAACAAAATAGACCTGTGATGATTTCATTTGATTGACATTGACTTCATTGGCATATTGTTTCTTTCTTGTGTTTGAAATAAGCTGAACTTTGAACTCCGACATTAGCCGTCATGTATGTGAAGCATTGTTGTTGGTTTGGAGACTTCTTCAAGCTGTAGGTGTGACGTTTAGGTTTCCAAGCAACTTTCATTTTTTTCGGTTACATATTACTGGCTATGAAATTAGAAAAAGATACGACGTTTAATTACTTCCTGTTGGCATGGCCAAGGGAGTCAGTTGGCGTTGCCAAGGGAGTCAGTGGGCGTTGCCAGGGGAGTCAATGGGCGTGATCAGCGATCCGTTAATTCTTTACCAAGACGAGGGAGAGTTTAGAAAGTGTACGGGGATGTTTGTTTTTTACAGATATTAGTTTTTTTTCTGTTTGTATCCACGCAGTCTGTTATCTTAGCTTATTTGCATATTTCCAATAATACGTGAAGCTATAATGCGTCATATCTCTAAGAAATGCCCAGGAAGTATTTTACCGGAAATTCTATAGCAAGTAGGTTTTCTGGCTCGAATATGTAAATCTTGCTCTAAATTTCTCCCTTTGGAATATGTATTGTTCCCCCATGACTCGATTTGTTTGTTTTATTTGTAAACGTACATACGGAGGAAGTTTTAATTCTTTCGATTACAATCGCATTGTATTCAAGAATGTATAAGAGGATAAGGAGATATACATGTTATAAATAATTTCTTCTTTTCAGCAATCGAGTTCAAACTTAACCCCCTTTCAAGTTACATACGTTTGAAATTGAGGCCGTAAGTTTCTTCAAAAGTGAACTTGTTGATGTGTTTACAGATTCATTTGATTTTCTGAAAGTCCCATAGATATATTATGATGGCCTGATTTCGGTTTTGAAAGGTAATACTACTTCGAAATTTTGTGTGTATGTGCGAGGTTCAAAATTGGTCTAATTTTAAGCCATTTTCTGAGCGTAATTCAACTGCATGGAGTTCATTTACATTGCAAATATGTCAAAGCCCTTGGAAGATTCGATTGCCTTCATTTCCTCCTAAATACAGTGTACAATGAATAGAGCTATGGCAGAATCTAATGGTAATGAATTTCTACGATTTAGAATTGTGTGTAATAATTTAATATTAGTATGGTGTATCGAAATCCCTGCATCCTGAGTGGCTGAAAACTTTTCTATACACAAAAAATGTATACGGTACTTTTTTTTATATGTTTGCAACAAAGTAGTACCATAAAACCGTGTTAAACTAATAAAACATAATAAACTCATTTGATTTTTTTTTTCGTTTATCATATCAATCTACAAATTAAAAGCATGAAATTATTAGAAATGAAGGGGTATGGGGTCGAGGCTTAAAAATTTGTATGAATAGATTCCGAGGCCTTTTACGGTGTGGTTAGGTTATTAGTGTCATACTTCGAAAAACTCTCCATCTTTTAATTGACGGATCGCTGGCCCCGCCCACTGAGCTCCAACGGAAAGTTCCTCTTCGAAATTGAAATAAATGGCTAGTTACATGTAACAAAAGCCAAACGGAATAAATTAAAAAGGTTGGTTGACGAAAGAAACGTCGTAATTACAGCTTTAATACTCTGTAGTTGCCAAGATTAAATTGCAAAACCAACAAAAATGTTTCACAGGATATCGTCCAATATTAGAGTCCAAAGTTCACTTCCGGTCTAAAAGAACAAATTGGTTGTTCGATTGATTCTTTGATTGACGTTCGTTATCCGACAATTCTATAAGCAACACAATACTTCCGTGATCAAAATGTCATAGCTACAGCTTCGTTTAAGCTGCAGTTACGACACTTTGCTCCTCACCGGCGTAATGCTTCCTATCCCACGCTTTTTCTGACATCAATATAGAGGTGACCCATGCGAATGATACAAAAATGGAAGGGTAAAATAAACGAAAACAATGATAATATCACAATTGATTGATTGATAATCATATTGATGATTCGAATAGTAGTAAGCATTGTTTCAGATTTTTTTCCGAGATGATGATCGATAATAGATACGGTGTTATATACACGTTTATCTTTCAAGTTATGATAATTAAAATGTTACATCTTAACCCATTCCAACTCAATCCCTCCTTTTTACGCCCCTGAATTAAAGGGCTTTTGAAAACATTGTGGAAAATGAAGAAATTGCTTGTATCAAGCAATTTCTTCATTATCCACAATGTTTTCTACCCCAAAAGACAAAAACAAATAAAATTTCACCAACTTGAAATTGTCGTCTGCAACTTCTTTCAATTTGGACCAGTCTAAAATTTTGCTGTGTTGGAATGGGTTATATGTAAATGTCATATCAGTATACATATAACTGGCGCTTACATTCGGCAGAAAAAAACGAGAATGTCGTCTGCAAGTCGGAAGCACGTGCTACTAAGGTTACAGACATCAGTGTCACCAGAAGCTTTACAAATTTGATTTATCGCCTATTGTCATTCCAGGGCCGTAGAAAGCCAAAGATCAAAGCTTCTAGCTACATTACTGGTTAAGTCGGCGTGCCGTGTGTCCATTAGAACTGGCGACACCCTAATCGAATTGAGCTGATCACATCACGAAAACAACCACCGTTAAATTGATTTCAATGTTCGGAGAAATGGTGATATTTTGAGGGAAATTAGCAAAACTTGTACTGGTGAATCGCAAAGTTTCCATTAATCTATTAGCTGACATGTTTTTTTGTTTTGTAGCGTTTTATGTTTTATTGTCGTTTCCTACCCATTCTAGTGTTTCATATCTTTACTAAAGGTGACGTAATCTGAGAGATTGACTTTATCGTCTTATAGATATAAACACGCAAGTAACACATATACAATTTACTGGGTTTTTTTTCACTACCTTTCCATTTCTCAAACTTTATCTGAGTTTACTGATCGCCGATGCTAACATAATTCGATTAACAAAACCAATCATTCATTTAGAATAGGTGTGAACTTTGAACCTCGACATTTATATTGAGAATTTTTCTTGGTTTATCGACTTACACGAAATTTTATACAAGCTATAGTAACGACGTTTAAGTCGCCAACCAACGATTTGTTTTTTACTCTATGTTCCTGACCATACAGTGTATAGAATAATTCCGTTTATCACATGAGTCGAATTGCATTGTCGGAGGTCAGTGGGCGTGGCCTGATATCCGTCACTTGAGTCTTTGTGTGACATTGACAACAATTTCACAAGTGCGCTAAGTGAATATTCAGGGCATTCTCTTGATGCGCACAGTAGGACCAGGGTCTTCTTTCGCACTCTGAAGAGAGATAGTGCCTCAGAGTATCTTAAACCCATTCAAAAACAACTAAATTCAGACTGACGATTATTTTTGTTTGATGAAAACATTAAACAACTTGGTCTTTTGGGTAGAACATATTGTGGATAATTAAGAAGTTACCTGTACAAGTGATTTCTTCATTATCTGCAATATTTCCCAAGTAATTTTCTTTTTTGTTGGGCATGAAAAAGCAGGATTAGGTGGGATATGGATAAACTATAAACGAATCTTCAATATTTAGTTAAAACGTTTATGTCTCCAAACAACCATTTTGCTTTTTTGATATATTTTACTGGCCATAACTTTATCAAAATAACACATTTAAGCATCTAAGTGGAACTTTCCTGTTTAAGCCCAGTGGGCGGGGCCAGCGATCCGCCAATTGCCCCCGAGGTATTATCAACACTGAGCAGGGATTCGGTATGTCTTGTACAAGAACATGCCGGCATAACCAGAAGCACGTGCGAGATTCCTACATAGGACATCAACATCGCTAGCATCATGAGAACGCCGCCATAATCGTCATTGGCCGCCATTTTTGTTAACATATGTGTTGGTTTTGCGACTTAACCGACGTAACTACAGCTTATTCCAGCTGTAGTTACGACGTTTAAATCGTCAACCAACTATTCTTCTTTTTTGATGCATGCTACAGGCCATAAATTTCGCAAAACAACGCTGTTTAAAATCGTAACGGGACTTCCTGTCGGAGGCCCTGGGCGTAACCAACGACGTAAGTGGGCGGACCAGGCATTGGTCGATTGGTTTGTAACTCCAAGTGAAAACTCCAAACAAAAGGGAAACAAATTTGCAAAACTCACTGGAAATAACTTGGTGTCCGACTTTCTTGGAAAGCAGAATTGACATTTTCGGAGTAGAGCAAATTTTAAAACTCAGCATGGGTTATTTGTGCTAGACACCTAACATTATCGCAATTAGACGGAAAAATCAGTGTGCGACTTGTTTAATTAGTGCCTTGCAGGTTCTCATTTCTCTCAATTTGAATCAAGTTTACCCTATAACAGACTAATCCCGAGTCAAAGAATTACAAATGGTTATGAGAGAAATTTACAACAAATTGTTGGAAAAAGAAGGGATCAGGCTTTCGTAGATTGTGATATTTAGAATGGCGCACTAATTGAGTTCGAAATCGACTATTAGTCGTAATCTCTAAACAACAACAAAAACAACAACAAAACAACAACAACAACAAAAAAAAAAAAAAAAAAAAAAAAACCGCTAGCACGCTGCAGTTGCCAAAATGAAATTCAGGCGTGCTTGCTCAAAACTGAACCTGCACGGGTATAAAATGTACGAGAGCGCATAAAATGATATAGAAAGTACATCTTTTGACAAATCTGGGAGCTATTTCAACTCCTGAACGTCGGAGTAATGTCTGTGGTAAAGTTTTATTTGTAAGACGCTGAATCTCTTATTTCTACTGATGAAAATTTGACACATCGCCGGTTTTCTTCTTAAACTTCGTAACTGTTGATACAAGTTTTTACAAGAACACCGACGATATACAAAAATAATATCATGCTGACTGAAATTGCGACGAGCCAAAAAAATACACATTTTTTTTTTAATCTATGGGATTCAGTATAAAAGACGTACCGGGAGGGGAACCGATAAGCACCCGAAGAGATTTTTTCTATTATTATTAACACTTTCCTATTTTTCAAGATATTAGACTTGTTTAATTTAAAACAAGTTACAGGAGATAAGTGAAATTGAATCGTAATCAATTTTCAGGGTAGAAAATATTGTAGCAAGCAATCTTTCTGTTACCACATTTTTTTCTCTATAAGATGGCCTATGCGTAAAAAGTATGGATTGAACAGGAAAGTGTTAAATGGCGGAAATCGTTTTCGAAACCTTTCTCCATATGTGAGTATACTTTTATTGTTTTATTATCTCAGTAATTTTCGGAGATAGACGAAGGTATTTCTGTCACACTTTACTGAAGCCTTCTATATTGTTGTCGGCGGAGTACTTCGATAAATTATGATGTCTTTGTTATAACTAAACGCAAATATTAAATGGAATATGTCTTGAGTATTAAAAGAGCAATCCATACTGTCAGGGAAGGTAACTATAACTGTATTTTGTCGGAATTGCGCCCCTTTTCGACTTGGAATTTTTTATTTTCTATCCAGCACCTAACAGCCGGGCCGCGGCCAAAGCACAGTTGGTAGCCCATCGGACTCACAATCATGAGGTCCTTGGCTCGATCCCCGGCGACTGCACATATCCTTTCCCACGTTGTCTCCCACCAATGGGTGGATAATCGTAAACCTAAGTGGGGTAGCAGCTGGAGGCTCGGAAAGGATGTAGTGGTAGTACTTGTATGAGAAATACCAGGAATCCATGGTTAAATACTCCATCCGCCGCGGTATGACTGAAATACTATTAAAAGTGGCGTTAAACCCCATTCACACGAACAAACAAAACCTAATAGCCAATCGCCTGGTATCCGCATGAGATGTTCTAATTTTGGATAAAAGGTATTGTTTCTTCTAAAACATCACATTTCGGAAATAATCTTAAATTTATAATGATCTAAATGGGGATTTACACGGTGACATTTTATAGACCAAATCTAAATGTAGCTCTGTCGGTATATTTGCTATTGTTTCATCTAATACCAATGAATAATTCATAATGCTGTTTGCCCTACAACAGCAAAGGCGATAATTCTGTCAAAAATTTGATAAATGACTTTTGTGGGGACGGTTTAAGCTTCACTTAAATTCGAACAAATAGTAACTATGCCTTGTTTCCGAATTCGAGTGGATTTGAAAAGGGGTCTTTTCAAATGTAGCTCTCAAGCTGTGGTGTTTTTTACAAGCTCTCTCATTATCTCGTTTCACGAACACGGCGTTTCTATTCAGAAACTATTTTGTAGGCCTTTCAAAGTTTAAAAGAAAGTAAACATAGCGAAACATGTATTGGGCTCGTGTTTTTTCCCGTCCTCCCAATGTGGCGGAAATAATGCATGCTCACGAAGTATGTTGAGTTATACAGATGTCTGCCTATTTCACTTTCATTTTGGACACGTTTTGATTTTACCTTTCATACTTTCCTAATAATATCAACCCATTATCAAACGAAAAATTCTCAGAATGATCTAAATTGAAAGAATTTGCAGACAATATTTAAGTGCATTTGAATTGAAAAATTACTGTCCTATCGGACAGAAAACATTGTACGAAAAGGGGAAATTGCTTGTCACAAGCAATTGTTCTTTTTCTCACACTGTTTTCAAAACCACTATTTCACCAGTACGTAAAAATACTGAATTAAGTGGTATTGGTTTAAAAATACTTTTTTTTGGGGGGGGGGGGAGAAACCAAGGAATGATACTTAAAACCTAAACACATTGTATTAGATAGCTCAAACAGATCTGTGGTTAAGGTTTTTTATTACAAAGCCTAATGAAAACAAAAACTATAAATTCTGTTTCCTAAGTTTCGATATTGCCTATATCTATATCTGTAAAATATGACAAATAAACAACGACCTGTACCGGTTTCAGAGAGTGTTCACGGAACTTGGAGCATTGGCATACCGAATAGATCCGTACTAAAATTCTCACAGGGGGAAAATGGAGGTACTGGTATTATCTTGGTAGCGTTTGCGTAGATGGAGGCGGTGGCATTTTCCAACATTGTCCGTCAAACGAAAATGGGTCTTCTGGGAAGTGCAAAAAGTATCGACCAGGGTGAGACTGCGCTGTATGCGTAGGCTGGCAAGGGTCGACTTATTTCACTCCTCGTACACTTTCTTAATGTAAAGTGCTATCTCTTATTGACCTCTGCTAGATCTTATGTCTTTTTCGAATATTCGTTTAACAGAAACATCGAGAGATCCCTTTCCGATTGAAGGGTCACCATTTTTCAATTCCAGTACGAGACAGCTTAAGCCGAGTGTAGGCAACCGCATGTCGAGCTCTGTTTTACAGTATACATAAGCTATAGGTTATCAGACTCTACAACCCATACAAAGATATACAAAGACAGTTTTTCCTCAGATTTTCAACGGACAAGCCTATCGATTATGTCCAATTAGATGCGTAACTGGAGACGATTTTTGAGCCAGATCGAGGTCGTAAATCAACTCTGAAGCAAAATCAATCATGAAAAACCAAGTTCTGCCGATTTCGGTCGTGATTACAGACGCCCAGCCTTTGACGAAATATGACTCTGTTATTTGCCTAGTCAGATTAAGCTTTGGTCTGATTTTATTCAGAGATTGGCTTAAATACTTGTCAAAAACTAAAGGGATTATAGCTAAATAGATTATATCGACGAGAATGGCATACCTTTGTTTGACCCGTTGCCGTAATTTGATTAGTAATTCACAATAGAGAGAAAACTGTTGATGAACTGGGGTACAATCAATGGATCGCTGACCACGCCCACTGACCTCCGACAGGAGTATCAACTCCGCTAGTATACGGTGATATTTTGCAGGATTCATGGTCACTAGCTCCGTGTATTCATATAGTGTGATTTGGTTTTCGGTACATACCTCCATGAAAACAAACAAACAAACAAAAATATTCTCTTCATCTCTTAAGTAAAAAAAAAAAAAAAAAAAAAAGAAATATATATATATATATATATATATATATATATATATATATATATATATATATATATATATATATATATATATTATGAAAAAAGGGTTTATAAAATCCTGGTTAATATTCTATAAAGAAACACTGCGTTCCAAAACCAGAACCTAACGTAAATCAGGGGATCGCTTATTTATCGAGATTTTCAAGCATGATAAACTCATTAAAGGGTATAAAAAAGATAAAGCTTAAGTGAGCGTGAATTGACAAGGAATAAAACTTTCGATAGAGACTGATTTATGAACTTAGTACGGAAATTTTATAAACATGGCTTGTGTCAGCTTTTTTTCATTGCATCTATTTACAAGAATACGTCGGTCGTCGCTATCCGTAGTTTGTGAACCGCTGTTGTAAGTGAATTAATCGATTGACCAATCAAATATTTCATTCTGTCAGGAACTGCAGCATTCTCTTGCGACGGCGCCGCGATATAACTGAAAGATTGTTGAAAGCGGCGTAAAACCCCATGCAAACAAACTCTTGCGACGATTTGCCCAATATTTATTCAAGCTTCAATAATTTAATATTTAGTTTCGTCTATCAAAATCAGGCGTTCTAATTGGTCGAAAAAAAAAGATTCATGACTCCACGAACAAAATTTTCAGCACGCAGCTATTTTGTATGCTTCCGCACAAAATAGTCCCATAAAAAAGGTATCATAAGATGTAGTTGTTTTTGCATTTTTCGCTCGATGCTATTAAATTATAAGAAATGAAGAGAATAATTTTTGTTTTCATGGAGGTATGAGCCGAAAAACCTAATCACACTCATGTATGAGTCCGCTTCGCGTATTCATACAGTGTGATTAGGTTTTTAGGTTCATACCTCCATGAAAACAAAAATACTCTCTTCATCTCTTAAATGAGATGTCTTTTACCTACGAAGGATCAAACGCCTGAGAGTCCAGGTCGGCCAAAGCTTCAAAGATCGGAGTCTTGGCAATATTTTAGTCGGAAATATCACGGCAGAGTTACCCTATTTGTTATAGATATACTTCCTTCCTTTTTGCAATTCCTCCCCGTCCTTAATTGAAGAATTATTCTATATCTTTTAACTCAATTCTAACGAATGTATATGTTCCCACTCTTCTATATAGACAAGAGTAATGTTTGATATTCGCTACCGAACTAATATTTCACGTTTTCACTTTCCTATATTATGGCTGTAAGGCAATAATTTTTTAGAAGATGTCCACTTTCTCATATTCATTCCACTTTCTATTTCAACTAGTACAATGCGGTTTTAAAAGACCGGTATTGTAATTAAAAAAATAACAGAATGTTCTTCAAGAAAACCAACCACATATTTCAAATGTGTTCATGAACAGAAACAAACAGACAAACAAATAAACATTACCTACAAAACTCGTTAACTTGAATAAGGTACACCAATGAAAATCTGTCAGTGGAATATCTTTTTTGTGTGCAAGTTACGCTGATAAAAACTGTAATATTTAAACTCGAGTAAAATTATCGTTACTTAATCGTCATGGTACGCATGTAACATAATAACTAATGTACATGTACAGGGATTCATTGGTTTTAGAAAATAATTTGAATGAGAGAAAGGTTTGCTACGGTGATGTCTATAACTTATAATGAATGTGGAAAAGCTAAAGTGTTGTTGAAGGGATTGTTACTTTTACTTCCGTGAAAGTTAGATGAGAAAAGAAACATATATGGAATATTTTGGCCTGTTATTAACGGATTTGCAATCATTTCACTGCAAAAATGCATCAATATTTGAGTTGCCATTAATCTTAAATTGCCCCAAACCTGTCAAATTCTATGTTGCCCTTAGCTCAGTTCAAATTATTGTATTATAAATGCCTTAAAACTAGCACCACTATGCGGAAGTACTTTAAAAGTGATTTATGATTTGCTATGAAAACCAATCGCAGTTAGTGTAAACAATATCATTCCATCCATCAGTGGCTAACGATGATTTTCACAACCGTAAAATAGTCGAAAATTAGAAAATAATGACCGCAAGGGTTTCTTTTTGTGATCAATTTTTCTACGTTGTGTTTTTGTGCTAGTTTGTTTTACATTAGTAACATCGTCGTTTTGTCTCAAGCCGTGTTTTTATGCCCACCAAAACGATAGCTATCAGATAGGAAAACAATGTTTGATAAATTACACTATAAAACATAGCCCGACAGACCCTATTAATAAAATAACTGTCATCTACTTAATGTGTGTTTGAGGATAGTTGCTTTATTTCTAGCATGTTTTCGGACTGTTCAGACGTAGAAATTGTGCATCTTTAGGATTATAACAGCATATCAAAATAATTGAAGTTACGCCATCAAACATACATAACGCATTTGGAGTGTAACATCATAACGCATCGGATATAAAGGGATAAAAATTTAAACACTCTGTGAATTGGATACATGACGAACAAATTCCGTCATACAAATGTATATCATGCTAAAGTGATTAAAGAACTATTCTCAAAGAATCATGCAACGATAGTTCTGCAAGCAGAGTCATGGAATTATATAGTGATAAATTCCGTCAGCTTATTTGAAGTGTGAAATGTTCACTCTTGTAGATTAAAACAGTGTACCACAACTTTCATATTTAAGACTCGAGGCGTTAATGTAGATGTAAACAATATATTATGCATGTCAGATTTCTTCCATAGATAATAAAATTGTAGACATACAAAACCTTGATTAAATGTGATTCTCAAAGAACATTTCATATTATTAAGAAATACAAAAATACGAAGAAATAACAGACCTTTATCATACTCACTAAGTTGCATGACATATAACATAGAATTCAAGTTATCAAAACTCAAACTATCGAAAAATCAAGTTTCCATTTCCACAAAAGTTGCTCTATATACTCTAAAATACGGAGTTTCCGGATATCGTAGAGTTTCTTACAGTTCGATTCGTGTTTCTCGTAATCATCTCTTTATTCAAAAGATACTGATATCTTAAGTGTTTGTTAAATTTCTTTATTCTATGTTCTATTGTTATATACATTTTACTTAATTAAATTTCTTTTAGACTTTAATCTACGTTTTATTTGAGATCGCCTGTTAAAGGCATGCCATAAGTTTTCTCAGAAATAGTTCAATTTGAATCTATAAGATGAAACCTTTTCTGACTAGGTTGGTCATTTTTCCGTACTTATTTCACGAGTCCTGGCTTTGTTTCTTTAGAAACTGCAATTGTTAAACAGTAACACTCATGGAAATTAAAGAACAGTATACATATACATATCTAAATTTAATTTCAGATTCGTCTATCAAGATACCAACGTTTTGATCGGCTGAAATTTTCTTATCATACTTCCATTAAAAAAAATTTTAGCACGAGAGTATTTTGTTCACTTGCACACAAAGTAAATCTATACAATTTTACTCAAAACCAGTACAAACATTTCCTTTGTTTCTCTAGTTATTCGCTGGATTGTATAAAATTATAAGAAATGGAGAGAATATTATATATATCCGCGATTCATACATCAGTGTGATTAAGATTTTAGGTATCTACGTCAATGGAAATAAATTATTTTCTCTTCATTTCTTTTTTTAATCTCTAATCTAATGTTTTTTGCGATGACAAATGCAGAAACCCCGTAAACATTGCGATACTTTTTATGGTAGTCCATGAGAATAATTTTGATCATAATAATTATGTTGACTAACACGGATATTTATCTAAGACTCAAGAAAAATCGGAACGTATTCGAAATAAGATACATAGGTGTTGCTCCATCTAAGTCAGTTGGACTCAGGAATATACATCGTAGCTATAAACCAATACTTCTGCTGAATAAATATACTTTAAGCGTTTTCAAGACCCCGTTTTTACTGCAAAAACACCCCTAAATATAGATGGTAAAACACTATGACCAATGAGACGTCTTTACAAGCTAATACTCTGGCTATACAGCCTGCTGATGAAAAGAATAGGATCTCTGGGATAGAAACAGAACTTTAGTTATGATAGAGTGGTGACATTCAAAGCCCGATATTTTTTTTAATACAAACACTACGTTGTTGGATCTCAGTGGGATCGACTCTTCAAGACGATTCAAATGAATACTCACAACATAGGTAAAGATTAACGATGATAAAAATACAGTAAGGGTAAAGATTACTGTTTTTAATCGCGTTTAGATAAAGCATGTACGTGTAGATACTAGTAGATATCCATTTTTGGATCTATCCTTCTAAGACCATTGACTCCGAATCGACTACTCGCTGACGAGACTAGGCGTCTATAATCTTGGCACCAAGCTCAAAACACGGCTTGGGTGACCACAGGGAAATATACTTTACATCGAATACAAAAAAATTACTAATGGTGGCTATTGTTAACCTTGTCTGTGATTCTTATTATCAGACAAATTAAACCAGTATCAATGTACGAGACCAGGAGCTCCCGAAAGTTCCCATGCTTCCCTTGCGCGAGTAGATCTTGTCATGCGCGCATTGCCATTTACTGTTTTCGTGCTAAACGGGTTTTTTTAAAACGATACTCATTAAAAATCTATACACTTGTATGGCACTTATTTTCTTTCTTATGCAATTACTCTAGTCCATGACAGCTAATGTGGGTTACCGCATATGATAAAGAAAAGTATTCTTTATTTGATAACATAGCAATCGGACTATGGTCGGAATATCTGTCTACTTTTACTTATGATTTCGACAAATTATTTATTAAATGGATTTTTGTCAAATGGATCATGTTGAAAAAAAGAACATTTTCAGTAAGGTTGTTCAACGCAGTGTCATTCATTCGGTGAGATTTTTTCAAGATGTCTACGATGTAAAGTCTGTTTGCGTTTACAGCCAATCTAACGACACATCGCATTAGCCAGAAATCAGGAAGCTGTGAAACATGCCACTTAATTTTATGTTAAAAATCCAATCTCTGGAATATTAATTTCCTAGTTACATGACAGGTCCTGAACCTAAGGAGAACCGCTTGTACCTGAATGGCAGCCTAGCAAAGAGCTCTTTCTTTACGTGTTGTGTAAAATTACAGGTACACAATGGAATCAAGCACGGACCCTTGACGTGTCACCACGAAGCGACTTGGGGCTGGGAAAACTAGAATAATCTCAATGAAAGGCATTACGCACCTTTTGTGGTCGTTTTGTTTGTTTTGTGAGATCAAGTGTAGGAATGCTGTTCAATAAGGGAGGGATTTGAATAAATTTTACGTTTTTTTGTTATGACTAACAAACGGCGTAACTTGTTCTAATAACACACTCTTGCCTTGAGAGACATGGAGACGGCAGGTCCGTGCATTGTTTCGTGGACGTTTTGATAGACATTTCGGTCACCTTGGGAAATACGATTATACAGTGCTAAAATTTCTTAACAAAACGCATTTCATACCAATTGCTCGGAGGGTTCTAGATTTCCCATATTCTTTCGTCTTAAGAGAATTATACAGATGTCTATCCGATGTTATAAAAAACATAACTGTCAATATTAATGAGTTTAGATATATAAGTTAACTAAATTCTTTAATTATTATCACGCGAGATTAACTCATTAGCTTTTCAAGAAAATGGTGAAACGTGTAACTTTGAATTCTATCACGTGATGTCGCAAATCAGTCACATTCCGATTGTTATTGAGTTTATAATGAGTAAATTCGGTGTAATACATTTTTTACCCAATGGAATTATTTCCGTTTACACTTTCCTATTTTTTCCCTCTTTTTTCTTTGAAAATCGACACAAAGCTAGTTGACTTCAATTTGTCTCTCACCAACGAGCGAATGATAAGTAATTCGGCAAAGCTGAATGAGCAACTGCTGGCTCGAATCGAGTGGACAGGAAGTAAAGTTTAAGCACACCAGCCGCCACGATATGACTGATATTCTGTTGAAATCATTGTTAAGCTTTCAAAATTTTGTTCTACCTAAAATATTTAACAATGAGACTTGAAAAAGGATTCTAACATTTGTTAAGTATCATAGACTAATGTGTTCACATAAAAATATATTCATATTTTCAAAGATAATTGCTTACATGTAATAAGAAAAGAGCAAATAAAAAAATATATCAATCTATAGGATTCATTTATAATTCGATTATCAAAGGCAGTTTGAAACGAATATGCTGATAGTTACTTTCAAATGAAATGAAGGGCGAGTACTTAACGTAGCTAACCACATAGCTTATATATTGGTAGCTGGTGGGCGACCAATACCTCGAGATTCCAGCTTATACAGCCTGTAGTTACGAATATTTAGTCGCCGTACGATGATATAATGAAATTTTTGTAATGTCCCCTTCAAATGGATTGCTCAAAAAAGATTCTAGTGTTCAAGGGGAGAATTTCGGGTCGATGTAATTTTATTCCCGATTATAGTAGACTGACAAGGATGACACTACTCACGTATATATTGTAAAGGAATCCCGAGAGGGCTCTCACTATGTGCTGTCACAACGTCGACAGTCTACTGTAAACCTAGAGGGCACCCGTCCCTGGCTGTCAATCAAACTGAAAATATATACCGTGTAGCCGTTACTAACGTATTCATATATTGTATGGTGTATCAAATGGATCAAAACTGTTTGCATTGACAGGGGCATGTATAGTTTGTTTGTTTGAATGGGGTTTTACGCCGCTTTCAACAATCTTTCAGTTATATCGCGGCGGCTAGAGCACCTAACAATGGAATCCTGGTATTTCTCACACCAGTACTACCATTACATCCCTTCCTAGCCTCCAGCTGCTATCTCACATAGGTCTACGATTATCGACCCATTGGTGAGAGACAAATAGTCGGAAAGGATGAGTGCCGCCGTCGGGGATCGAACCCGGGACCTCTAGATTGACTGTCCGACGCGCTACCAACTGCGCTATGACGGCATGTATAGACACATAATATATGTTACAAAGCGTATTAGTAAAATGCACTATGCTCCAAAATCTGCATGTCTAGTTACATATTTAAGTAACTTTCGATTCGTGGTATCGGTTATATCTTTTTTCTATTCTAGTGCCTTAAAATAAACATGTACATGAGTTTGTCTTTAGCAGAGGACTTCGCTGAATTTGTGCGTTAAATTTCTTATTTTCCTTCTTCTTTTTTTGGTTTTTGTGTCAAAGCTTCAGTATACTCGTTCTCAACTTGGTAAACAACTGAAAAAAAAAGTATTTTCTTTAACTTTTTGTATAAGAGCTTAATGAAATGGACGACTTTTTCGAGCTGAAATAACTGAATATTCAACTGGATTATTATTTTTTGTCTTTCTTTTCAGTCAATTTCTTTCAACTAAATCTACTTAGCTGAAAAATTTGGTAGCAGTGGGTGTTTTGCAATGAATGTTTGAGAGCTTTCGTTGAAATCAAAGTAAAATGAATTCGTATAAACTAGACCAACTTCAATTCAGTCCAAAAGCAAACTTAAATTTACAAATGGCGGATATTTTTACTTAACTCTTAGTTGCCCTTGGTACAGTGTGATATGAGGAATATTTGGTGGATCGCCGCTGCCAATCACAAAGGCGAACAGACCAATCAAATTATTTATTTAGACGAGAAGTTAACTTTGAACTTGGATAATGAGTGTTTGAGAGCTTTCGTTGCAATCAAAGTAAAATGAATTCGTATAAACTAGACCAACTTCAATTCAGTCCAAAAGCAAACTTAAATTTACAAATGGCGGATATTTTTACTTAACTCTTAGTTGCCCTTGGTACAGTGTGATATGAGGAATATTTGGTGGATCGCCGCTGCCAATCACAAAGGCGAACAGACCAATCAAATTATTTATTTAGACGAGAAGTTAACTTTGAACTTGGATAATGAGTGTTTTAGAGCTTTCGTTGCAATCAAAGTAAAATGAATTCGTATAAACTAGACCAACTTCAATTCAGTCCAAAAGCAAACTTAAATTTACAAATGGCGGATATTTTTACTTAACTCTTAGTTGCCCTTGGTACAGTGTGATATGAGGAATATTTGGTGGATCGCCGCTGCCAATCACAAAGGCGAACAGACCAATCAAATTATTTATTTAGACGAGAAGTTAACTTTGAACTCCTACAATTATATTAAGCATCTTTGTTTGAAGACTTAAACGTGGTTACTTAATACTTCCATTCTTTAATGACATTAACAAAGATGAACTCTATATTCGAACTAACACCATAATTGACCGATCGCTGGCTCCAACCACTGACTCACTAGGCCCCGCCCATTTACTCCGACAGGAAGTTCCGCTTCGATTTTTATGGCGTTAGTTTGCAAAATCTTTGGCCAGTAGCATGTAACAAAAAAGTAAAATGGTTGGTTGGTGACCTAAACGCCGTAACTACAGCTTGAAAAATTGCGGCCAATGTCGGAGTTGAAAAGCTCGGGTTCGAGCTGAATAAATGATTTGATTGATCGGTTTATTTATTGATTGACATCCGCGAATGGTCAATTTCGTAGCTTGACACGAATTTGTGCCCTATTTCTGGGTGGACTTTTTTCTTATTCATTTTTAAATCATTTATTGTTTCATAAACATGGAATCCCTGAAATCACATCATTATAGTGCATCTCAATATTAGTTCAACGTTTCTGTGGATATGACCTTTTGATACAAGAGAAACGGGAAAATATTTCCCCGACTGTTAACTAGAATTCTTGATTCCTAGCTCTATGGGAATACGGCGACAGAAACTAGACACAAATTGGACACGAATCCAAGGGTCAAAAATCAAATCATTCTAATAAACTTGGATTACAGTTTTTCTCTTGGGGAAAATTGGGAAACAAAACGACGGAAGAAGATAACGTATTCCTCAAAATAGTTGGATGAGATGGCATTTAGACCTTCCATATTTAGTCAAGCACCAATATCCCAAACGCGAGTATTAATTTCGATCAATTTGCTGAGAAATCAGAGAGGAATGTTGGGGGGAATATTTTTTTAGATAATTTATGTTTGGATTGTTATCAATATTTTCTAGCATTACCTTTGTTTTATTTAATCGCGGTTGTCTGTAAATAAATAGCGAAAACAACAAGAACATGAAAAAGAAGAAGAAGAAGAAGAAGAAGAAAAAAAAATAAAATAAAGACAAACTGATTAACTGGTAAATTATTTCTCTCCCTTAAAAGTGAACCTCGATATTGGTCGACATTTGTGTAGCAATTTTGTTCGTTTGCGACTAAAACGTCGTAACTACAAATTATATAGGGTTGAAGTAAGAACAACTAGGTCGCCAATCAACAGTCGTTTGTTATTTTAGTCGAACTTCCTGTTGGAGGTTAGAGGGCGGAGCCAGCGATCTGTCAGTTATAATAGACAAAACTAAAGGAATAAACTGTTATGGAAAATTCGCTTCTTTATTGATCTTGACAGTTGGTACAACAGTTTTAACCCATTCCAACTCAACCCCTCCTTTTTACGCCCCTCAATAAAACAGTTTTAGAAAACATTGTGGAAAATGAAGAAATTGCTTGTAACAAGCAATTTCTTCATTATCCACAATGTTTTCTATCCCAAAAGATGAAAAAAAAAAAAAAAAAAAAAAAAAAAATTCCACCAACTTGAAATTGTTGTCTGCAGCTTCTCTCAATTTGGACGAGTCTAAAATTTTGTTGTGTGGGAATTGGTTAAGTAAATTATTTGGTGATCCCGTTTCCGGCAAGAATTAGTTTTATTATATACCTATAAAAGATATGGAGTAAAACATGGCTGTCAAATACAACTCGACAGAAAAAAAAATCAATATTCGGCGTGTAGCAAAAAACCATATTCGTCGAGTACCGTTAAACACGGACTACTATTTTGTGTATTGACGTCCGCGGGTTTTGCGGAATGTTGATTATTTCTTAGCCATTTAAGAGAATTTCCTTAATGTCATTTCCTAAAAGGTATATAATAAAAGGAATATTACAACAGTGTCTTTTTCTATTTGTTGTTATCGTGTTCTCGAATCGTGTGTTGGTATTTTTTTTATTGGATTCGACCTTCGGTCTCATCCAATAAAAAATACCTACACACGATTCTCGAACACGATAACAACGCATAGAAAAAGACACTGTGGTAATATTCCCTATGTAACAATGAGAGTCCGGACCACATCCTCAACCAGTGTGAATAGATTTTTGATAATAATTGGTTTTCAGAACGAAAAGATGTGTTATTAGAAACATTTGTTCAAGTAAGTTTATAATTCAAAGCCACAGATGAATGTCATTTTTTGTCCAGACAAAAGCTCCTTTACTTAATGATAGGGTTGATCATAAATGTTTTAGAATTGACCGATCGCTTGTCCCGCCCACAGACTCCACTGGCCATCCCACTGACTCCGACAGGAAGTTAAACTTTGATATTAAACGGCGATATTTTGCAAAATATATGACCATTAACAGGAAACAGAAAAGTAAGACCGTTGCTTGATGACTTAAACATCGTAGCTACAGCTTGAATAAGATGAAGGTACCACGATTAAGTCGCCAAACCAACCGAAGTGTTCACACAAATGTATGCCAATGTTATAGTTCAAAGTTCACTTCCTGTCTAATTGAATGATTTGATTGATCCGTTGATTATTCGATTAACACCCTCGGTTGGTTGATTGCACTCACTTAGTAGATGTGTCTTAACCCTTGTCATGCTGTATAAATTGCCTTACTGAATTGCCGTAAAATCAAAGGGCTGAAAGCGCTGATAAACTCGTTGTTCAATAATCAATATTTCTTTTAGTAATCGATTCATAAACAAATCTGGCAGGAAAACTACAAGCAGGAGGTGTAGACCAAGTTCAGACTGCACTTATGTGCAGGCTGATCTTGGTCTATACCTACTGCCAAAACCGGAATATTCCGGGTTCAGCATGACAAGGGTTAAAAAAAAAATATGCCAAAAATAAGGTCACACTAGAAGCGCCAATAGTTGTGTTAGGACAACCGGTACAACTTGTCATAGGGCAACAATTAAATTCCTTCGTCTAGTTTTTGGCTGAAAACGATGTGGATAATTAAGAAAATGCTTGCTGCAAGCAATTTTCTCATTTTCCAGCATGTTTCAAAAGCTTTTTTTTTTAATTTTGGGCATTAAAAGGGGACTTGTGTGGGAATGGGGTTGAATATCCTCTATACGAAACTTACTTTAAAAAGGAAAAAAGCAGTTGTAACTCAGGTGAAGTATATGTATGGTAATTTTGTTAAACGACCTCAAAAGGGTCGTTAGAAATTCGTCTCTTAAAGCAGTGGTAGCATAATGCAACAACAGAAGTATGCATTTAGGCCGGACCTTTCTGACTGTCATATACACGAATATTTTAACCTCTTATTGTGTTTGGGCACCATAGTTCACCATAGCAGTTGATTGATGAAAAAGCATTAGAATGAGGTAAATCTCTTGATAAGAGGTATCTTTTTTAATAATTCATTTATTTCTATGTTACAATCTACATTCTACTCCTGTGTCGTGGTGAAAATGGACTCTGAATAGAGGTGGTAGTTCAAGAAAGATAGACTTTAAAGAAAGACTTTTTTTTGAAGATACTCTATAGAGTACACTTTATACATAACTACTGACATGTACATAGATAATTATATCGATTTTAATGTAATTAATAAAATTAAGAAAAACAAACAAACAAACAAACTTTGAACTAACTTTCTACCCAATGAATGTATTCAAATATAATTGTGTGTATATATATATATACACAATTATATTTGAATACATTCATTGGGTAGAAAGTTAGTTCAAAGTTTTTGATAAATATTTTGTTTTCTTTTAAATGTTTAAACTTTTATATAACCTCTCTCTCACAGGTTTTATCTTATGTAAACGAATTACTCCTCTGATGGCAAATTATTTACTCTCAGTCACCACGTATATATCGCCGCGGTCATAGCGCAGTTGATACCGCTCAATCATGAGGTCCAGGGTTCGATCCCCGATCGCAGCAAATATCCTTTCCGACACTTGCCTCCTACAAATAGGTGGATAAACCTAAGTGGAATAAGGATGTAGTGGTAGTACTGGAGTGAGTAATACCGGGAATTCATGGCTAGGTACTCCACCTGCTGCGATATGACTGAAATACCGGTAAAAGTTGCGTTAATCCCCAATCAAATAAGAAATCAACACGCATTGTCGTTTAACTTATTTTCATTAAGATGATAATTCAAATTACTATAGTTATAGTCTAATTACAATTATTGCTGCTATCCATTTGTTTATCACCCTTTAATAATTATAAACTTTAAATGTGACCATACATTTGATTTTCCTTGACAGTTTGGCGTATAAACTTCACCTTTTATATGAAATAAAGCAGAAATATCAATCAAAATAGCAACGAAGATTGCTAGGACATGTTCCCCATGGAAATTTTATCAACAAAGCATAATCAGTCGATTTCGCTATCAAACATGAAGACAAATGTTCGAAAGCACTATCAGTGCATTGTATCGAAGTGTTATATAAAACGAGAAAATGTAGAGCGTTGGATAAGAAGGTTTATGATTATCTAAATTTTGCTATTTCTCTTTTAAATTCTAGGTTTTGAGCAGTCGATTGAATCGTCTTGACGAGATGATTCCCGTGAGATCCCACAACATAGTATTCCCTTGGTATTAAACAAGTATTTTACTTTGTAAAATCAAAAGCTTTCCCTTAATTGAAGCTCTGAGAATCCATCCGATTTTTTATGTTATCTAGTATCACTTTTTAAAATCTTGTTGCCATGAAAACCCCATTTTTCACCAATAGAAATTCAGAATCGGAAATTATCGTCGAGTAGCATCGAAGATTTTGTTCAGTTCCCTCCAATTACTTGGCCGTCATGCGCACTCCATGTTTCTCCAATAATCAATCTATTTTCATTTGCAGATCATATGGTCGCGAGAGTAAGTCAGACAGCCAGGCATCCAATGATTAATGACTTACGCGGCTTATGTTTCCTTTTGTATATGCTTAGATTTTCCTGACGTGTCCTCTTTTAATATGGATGAATTTTCGAAGTGTTATTCAAGATGGGCTAGACTTATGAATAATAATTTCTCCCACTTAACTAAATAACTGTGTTAAATAGATTTTTATTTACTCTGTATGACGTTTATTTAAACGGATGATATTTTGACTGGCTTTTGAACTTGCAATTAATGATGACAATAGGGATTAGTACCACAGCTTAACCCATTTCCACACAATCCCCTCTTTTTCACGCCCCTCTAAAGAAAGCTTTCGAAATATTTGTGGAAAATGAAGAAATTGCTTGTTTCAAACAATTGCTTCATTATTCACAATGTTTCCTACCCCAAAAGACGAAATGAATTAAAATTCCCACTTGAAATTGTTGTCTGCAGCTCCGTTCAATTTTGACCAGCCTAAAATTCTGTTGTGTGGGAATGGGTTAAATAAGTTGTTTAGAAGATGTGTTTATTATTATCATTTAGTTAAAGAATGAAAAGTATTCCCTAATAGTTCGTGGCAAAATTGTTAGAAATTGGCTGCGGAAACCTTAGGTTAAAATAACATTCACAATATGAGACTCTAGCAATATACACACACACATGCATACGCTTCAAAAGTACGCAATCAAACTTTTTTAATACTTGATATTACAATGTTTGTCTTTTTCTTTAAGTCATTATATGTTATATGTAAAAAGGTAATGGTTTTGTATTTTATACACCTTTTATTCATGAGCGGCGTATGGAAGCATATTAGGTGCCCGAGTAAGAAGAAAAGCAATAATAAAAACAACAACAAAAATAATAATTATGTATATATGTTTTTTTTTTAAAATAGTGTTGGATATAAGAGTGCGATTTACTTTATCATAAGAGCTTATCTAGAAACTATACTGTATTCAATCTATCGTTGAGAATAAGTTAGATATTAAATTTCGTTACTTCTACTGAAAATGAAAAAAAAAAAAAAAAAGAAATAAATTAAAATGCAATATCTAATACAGTGACGATCCCACCACTTTAAACATAAGCTAGTGTTTGCAGGCAAGGGCGTTGAATAATACACAATATATTCGTTCACCCAGATGAAAATAAGGTGAAACTTGATTAGCATTAATTACCTTAATATACTTGTCATAGAGCAGCACCGAAATTGAATTATTGCCGTACCTGACAGCTATCGATTCGCATATAATATGTGCTTGCTCCGCGAAGGACATAAAATGCTCATGAAACTTGAAATAATTTGCCACTAAACCAATAAAACGACAATATAAAATGGAAATGTATCATTTGTAGTATGCAAAGCGTGTAATTTATATGTTGAAATTCAGTTTTTATTCGTTGTAAAAATAGCCGGTCGATAGGCCTTATATACTTTTTATTATGTCGATCGGAATGCTATTCACAAGGTACTTTTTGTGCTTTTTACCAGCGATCTTAATAGATTTTAGAAAGAAAAACATAAACACAAAATAGTTAATGCATCTTTATTTCATATTCAAACAATTGATACGCAGTAACAGTTAACGTGAAAGTAAGATATCAACTGTAGGCAAAGTACAAAATTAACTGACATGGTTAATGCAAACTTGTTGTAAATACATATTTGAATTTTGGAACTAACAACAATTTTGCCATAACCTTTGAAAGGTTACGATATTCAAGCTGTCAAAGGCAGTGGAATTAACCCATTCCCGCACAATACGTCCTTTTCACGCCCCAGAAGAAAGAGACAATTTCTTCATTATCCACAATGTTTTCAATCCCAAAAAGACGAAAAAATTCGAAATCCATCAATTTGAAATTGTCGTCTGTATCTTCTTTCAATTTGGACCAGTCTAAAGTTTTATTGTGTTGGAAGGGGTTAAGAATAAACACAGAATAGTGTCCTTCTGACATATCACTTTCTTTCCAGAGCCATAAGTGACGGATCGTGACTGTCAATCAAAAGATCTATACACCAACCAAATTATACATTTAGACCGGAAATGAACTTTGATCTTTGACATTGGTAGACATTGGTGTGAAGAATGTTTGTTGGCTTGACGACATAAACTTCGTAACTACAGTTTGCTCAAGCTATAGTTAGGACACCAACCTACCATTTTGTTTTTTTACTACATGGCAATGCCATTTCAATGCAAAGTAACGCCGTTTAATATCTAAGCGGAACTTCCTGTTGGAGCTCAGTGGGCGGGGCCAGCGATCCGTAAATCACAATCAAGTTATAAATGTGCATGTATATTAGTGTTACATGTATAACAAAACTGATCTTCATCTGTTTATCTGTAGCTATTTCAGCATTTCTGATTTCTGTTATATTATATCTTTCCACATTTATTTGTTACAAGTTCACCGAGCTTTAGTGTTATCAAAAAAGAAGAAGAAGATGAGAGAGAGATGAAGAAAGACAAAACAAAACAAAAACAAAACAAACAAAAACCCATAGAAATATACAGAGTAAAATATTTTCCAGTTTCAACGTAATCTTTACCTTCTCGTATCAAGAAGAGGATTTCTTAATGCCTAGGGTTGAATTGATTTACCAACGTTGATATCTCGTTGGTGAATTTAATTTTACTAAGCCAAACTATTTTTAGAAAACGTTTTCTTTCTGAATTACTGCAAAATAAAGTTGACAGTGCAATGCTCTGAAGGATAAAACTAGTTAAATACGAAAAACATGGAAGTATTTTAGGGGTACAATATCCGACCATTGGTTACATCCGATGATATAAGATTGAACCTTTTCTGACATATTTAAGTGTAATCTAACAGTGAATGTATATTGCCGAACAGCCTTAAAAAACCATAAACAAATAAATAAATAATTATAGATAAATAAATAAATAAAATATAATGAATAAATATATCTATATGATTATATTGAAACGTTGAATAAAAGCATAGGCTAAATTATTATTATTATTATTATTATTTTTTTTTTTTGATAGAAGAAGAAGAAACTTTAATGGTAAATCGGCAAGTTGCCTTTGACCATTTACAAAATAAATTAACATAAATTATTGTCAAGACAGTACATATACAAATAACATTATTAATAACAATAGTTGTTATGATAAAAATGGTTTGTAAGAAATATATGAATAAAAAAAGTGTTTAAAGCTAAAACAGTCCGAGCATTTTGACATTGGCCAAACCTTTTGATATTTTCGAGATGGTCCCTTCACGCTAAAACAGCTCACCTAAATAAACTAATTCGATCATGGCCAAGATAAGCTAGCAATTTCTAACGTTACACTATACAGCAGACTGTGCTAATAATTCGTTATTTGTTTGAAAGTATGCTCAATATTTTCAAAGTTGTAATTAGCTGGATTCGTTATTTGTTTGAAAGTATGCTCAATATTTTCAAAGTTGTAATTAGCTGGATTCATTAATTGTTTGAAAGTATGCTCAATATTTTCAAAGTTGTAGTTAGCTGAAAATTAGTCTCTATGTATATATACTGTAACTATAATGACAACCATTTAAACCATTACAAGTGTGCAATCTTACAAAAAATCTTATTTAACATTACTTGATACTATCTTTTTTTAATCTAATACACATTGCCCGGTTAGTCCCTTTCTGTAACAGATGTAAATACATAAACGTATATATTTTTGTATCAAGATAGCATGTACACAGCATGTATAAAGTAATACTTGAAGTATAGAAAGCACGTATTAATAAGCTTAACTTGAATACCTTTTGATATCTGTAAAACTCCATTATTTATTTGGATGAGCAAACACAAACGATTACAACATAAACACAAAAATACGATCAGAAAAATGAGGTTGACTTGCCTCCAGCAGTAATCTCAACCAACAACTCGAATACCATCAAACTACGTTATCCGAGCTATGTATCAAAGGCAATGTGTGTCAAAATACTTTAAATAAATATATGTTATGATTCGTCTCGGCTTGAAATCAATCTTTTTCGGTCTGCCTAACCTCCGACCGTTTCCCTCTTGATTGATATCTTTTTGTCATTCTAAAGGAATAGTATTATTACATGCTTGCTTTTCATTTCCTCCCTTGAGGATATTGTTAGACAAAGAAAATTAGTTCATTATACAGTTAATTGACTTCAGCAACATCCAATTCTCAAATGAATTTAGATATATGTATGATGCTGTTAAATTAAACGAAAATAAAATTGAAATTATTACAGGTACAGGTCTGTTCTCGTCATACGTGTGCATGCATTTACTATTATTCCATGAAAAAGCGACATTTGTTATTTGTGCTTGGTCTTTTTTTGTAGTGTATATTATTCTTGGTATGAAATTGACATTTTGGACCGAACTGTCATTTTACAGAACAATTGTTATACAAACTATACTCAGTTTCAGGGACAATCAAATAAATAACAAAACATATTTAGACTTTTCTTTTATTTCTTTTTTAAGTAGGGGAACTGGAATTACAGAGCAGAACTTATCGCGAGAATAGGTAATAGTTTTGTTAAAAGACATAAACCTTGCAATTGTGATTTTTACAAGAATCTTTGTCTTTGTGTAGAATATGTGTACATTGTGGGAAATTGAGAAATTGCTTATTGCAAGCAATTTCCTCTTTTTCCACCACGTTTTTCCAAGCTACTTTCTCGTCAAAATCAGGATAGTTTGGGAATTGGTTAATGCACCATATATGTGTTTGTGTGTGTGTGTGTTTTTGTCTGTGTGTGTGTGAGAGAGAGAGACTGGTTGAGGATCGCGAATATGTTAAATAGTTTGACATATCACGCACAGGCTTACATTACGCACTGACTAAAGTTTTTAGCTACATTTTTATAAGGATTTTAGCATATTATGCCTTATGCTTAATGCAGTTCTTAAGGTCGGCGATTGATAAATAAAATCAAACTTCGTCACACGAAATGAAAAAAAGTGAGGCGATTTAAAGTTGACATGGTCCTTGTTGTTCGGGTTTCCATTGGATCATCAAACCACGATAAAATATCTTCTTTAAATTAAAAAAGCCATCATAAAAAAATATAATTTAATTGTTAGTTTCGTCTATCAATAACGAGCGATCTGATTGGTCGAAAAAATTTAATTCATACCTCCATGAACAAAATTTTGAGTACGCAGCCATTTTGAATGCTTCCGCACAAAATAGTTCACAACAAAAAGGTATCAAAATTTGTTAAGTTGTTGCATTTTTCGCTCGATGCTATTAAATTATAAGAAATGAAGAGAATATTTTTTGTTTTCATGGAGGTATGAACCGAAAAACCTAATCACACAATGTATGAATCCGCTTCGCGTATTCATACAGTGTGATTAGGTTTTTCGGTTCATACCTCCATGAAAACAAAAAATATTCTCTTCATCTCTTAAGTGAAAAAGATCACCGTCTCGATTTAAAGCCATATCTTCCCCCAAAATACATAACAAAATTAATAAAACTATACTCGAGGCCCCAAAGCATAAACTGAATATGAGGTTTGAAACTATTAGATCAAATAATTCTACGCGGTAAGATTGGAATTCCTGAAAGAAGTTGGAAAGTTTAAATTGTGAATCACCACAATTTAAGGTTTGTTTACATAAAACTTTGACGTCAGTGATGACGTTTAAATTTCGCTAGCCATTCAAACACCTAGCTAGGTCAAGGACATTAACGAAATCCTCGGTAAGGTTTTAACATCATTACAATGTTTATAATAGTCAATGTCGAAGATTAGCGAAGATTTCCGGTAAAGAATCGAGTGGATTCGACTCGATTTCAAACACGAGTAAAACCCAAAAAGAAAAAACACAAAATACTTTTTTTTGCGAATTGATATTGTGAATGCTCTTCTTTTCTTTGATGTCCAAATAACCGATAGATTGTTCAAACGTTTTTTTTCTTTCCTCGGAAGGAAGATATGACTTTAAAGCAAAGTTTGATTATCTTGAAGTAGTGGTTGTATAGATTATGACACAAAAACAGTGTTTTAGTTAATACAAACTTAGGCAGGAATTTGAACATGTAAATTTTCACACTAAGCATATAACTTGTAATTTTTTTTTTTTACTAATTGTGTAAAGTAAAAAAAGAAAGTGTGAATAAAACAAAAGTACAAGAACAAAATTCTAATTAATAAACACATGTTTCATGATATGCAGTTCATTGACTTTTGAACTTATTTGTATCTATATGTAATATATTTGAATGTTCACGCTTCAGTGAAAAAGGGAAACACATACCTACTCACAACGAACAAGCAAACAAATAAAAAATACACAAAAAAAAATCCTTACAAATTACTACAGATAGACAAGAAACAAAGATGTTGATGATTGATATAAGAAGAGCCAAGACATCACTATCAATTCTGATAATAGTTAAATGAATATGCGCTTAAAAAGATCCAAAATGTCGTGTTCACAAAATTTTAGACTGGTACAAATTGAAAGGAGTTGCTGACGACAATTAAAAGTTAACAAAATTTTAGATTTTTTCAACTTCACAATCCTCTCCTTTTCACGCCCCTCTAGAAGAAAGATTTGGAAAACTTTGTGTAAAATGAAGAAATTGCTTGTTACAAACAATTTCTTCATTTTGCACAATGTTTTCCCAATTGTTTTTCTGGGGGGGGGGGGGGGTAGGACGTCAAAAATTGTCACTGTGTGGGAATGAGTTAAAATACTGGTGTTGTTATTCATTTAGGAATTTTTATCTAGTATGTCAACATATTTCTTATTTAATTTCATGTGCGAAATACATCTAGATTATATTACATAGAAATTAATTGATATCTGTACAACTGACGGAAATACACATCGTAAAGGTCGATTTTAAAAATGTCACGTTGACGTTGTTTTTTCGACGTTTGAACGTTATATCATATTTATTTTTTTTTTCAAATAAAATACTTGTTCACAGAACCACCCAAAAAGGCATTCTTGTTTACTACAAGTTGCTTAAGACCGTTTCCTATTTCAAGACTATTACGGAATATTTTAAAAATGCGAGATGGAATGTTAAGTTTTCACAATGCTAATCACAATAACACGCGCAATAATCCTCAATAAAAACGTCTTTTGAACGGACGTCATTTATTACATGTTTTACCCTATATTTTTATATTTACGTCATATGCACTGCATGTGTACTAGTTTAAGGTCAGGAAGGCACCAGAACGCTTGACTAGAATGGAAACCGATTATTTCTCTCTGCATATAACTTGCATGGAAAAGTACTCCTAGTTATTGCTTGTGTAAGGGTTATGGTATGATCTAAATGATAATAATAATAAAAAAAATCTGAGAGAATTTTGAAGGAATAACAAATAAGCCCTCTGAAATTGAATCAACTTGGTGCATTGTTTAGCTTTGAAATATCATATTTTGAATGCGTTTATAAAAACCCATTTAAACACTTCAGTTTTTGCGAAAATAAGTCTAGATTATAACACGGAATATCATTAACAAAGTTTACACGTTTATGCTTTCAAAACAATTTAAAGCCCTTATACTGGTTTTGCTGAAAGTATTGTATACCAGTCAATGGCAAACAACTCTGACATCAAAACAAGCGGGAAAATGTACCGTGTACAGCTTTAACCGATTCCCACACAGTGACGCCTTTAGACTTCCCTAGAGAAAAGAAAGGATTGAAAAACCCAGTGGAAAATGAAGAAATTTGAAAAACTTGCTTTCAAGAAGCAATTTCTTCATTTTCCAAACTGTTATCTACTGATAAAATTGAGAAAATTCTAAAATTTTATCAACTTTAAATTGTCGTCTGCAACACCTTTGAATTAGGACCGGCCTAAAATGTTGTTGTCTATTAATGGTTTAATACATCCTATTCTATATCAAATGTTTTAAAGAAAGAATATTATTTTACGGAAAAACCTCCCCATGTGATGCACAAGTGATCTTAAATGAAAATGATTAAAGAAGTCTCAGAAATTGTCAATAAATAAATGTCTGTTCCAATCCCCCAAGGAAAAACCAGTTTCTTTTGTAAAATGTTATGAGGCTCTATGATATGTAGTTACCTAGAAATATATTGGTAATGTTGAATCAAAAATATAGTCAATGTTTTCGGAAATCTGAAACACGTGGTGTCCTTGTAAGAGATTTGTTCAGCTAGTCCTGTTCGACGAACTATATTCTTGTATTTTTTGTTGTTGTTAAATTATAATAATTTAATTTTTAGTTTCGTTTATCAAAACGAGCATTCTGATTGGACGAAAAAAGTTATTCATAACTCCATGAACAAAATTTTGAGCACGCAGCGATTTTGTATGCTTCCGCATAAAATAGTCCCATACAAAAAGGTATGTAAATTTGTAAAGCTTTTGCTTTTTTCGCTCGATGCTATAAGAAATGAAAAGAATATGTTTTGTTTTCATGGAGTTATGAACCGTAAAACCTAATCACACAATATATGAATCCGCTTCGCGTATTCATACAGTGTGGTTAGGTTTTTCGGTACATACCTCCATGAAAACAAAAAATATTCTCTTCAACTCTTTAATGAACCCTGTGATAAAATATACAAAACAGCAAATAATAGTAGTATCCTAAGCATCGGAACATTTTTTTTTACTTTCTAAAAGATTTGAAAAACTCTAGAAGTTGAAAAAAAAAACTCTTATTCGACAAACTGTTTGGATCAGAAATTCGAAAATAATCTGTTGTAAAACAACCCAAGTAGAAAGTCAGTCGCTGTTGTATTTGCATTTTAGTGCAATCAATCATTCTTGACCATTATCACTGCTGCGGAGTATTCAAAGGCCGGGAGATGGCACAAAATGACAAGATAGAACTAAAAAGCTTTTGACACGTTATTCCAGCAGCCAATCAAAAAGACACTTTACGTTTGTCAGTAGGTCATTAATAACTTTATTGGAAATGCCCAGTGATTATCGTGACGCCGGGGTCTCCGTTAGTTACATTATCTGTTGTCATAATAGCAGAGGTCAATGAAAAAAACAACTACCTTTATGAAATATTGACGTCTATGTATCCCTTTACTTCTGAAAGCAAAATCAGGTTGCTGCATGACTTATCAAATGACAACATTGGGATAACATAGTATGGCATATATAAAAACCTTTAACCCTTTCCCGTTCAAATACGGGATTTTACGTTCCTGTGATTTTATACTTGAGAAAATATTGTGGAAAAAGAAGAAATTGCTTGAAACAAGCAATTTCTCCCTTTTCAACGATATTTTCTACCACATAGGATGGGTTCATTTCAAATAGCATCCAGTTGTCATTGTCGTCTGCAACCTCTTTCAATTTGGTCTAAAATTTCCAAAAACGGGAAAAAGGTTAAATAAGTATATAAAATAACTACACCCTTTTGTTACTCGACAATCAAAAGAGACAATCTCGAGAGTAAATAAGTTATTGACAAGTTATTTCTAAATGCAGAAAAGTTATTCTATATAACTGCATGTTCGTTTTTGATGTACCAATCTTGATTGAATTCTAATCGATGCCATCCATTTTCAATTATTTGGTCCAGGGAATTTCAAGACGCATTGATTATCCTTTTTCGAGCGACGGTTCACTTTTTTCTGTCAAAAACCAGAAAATGGCCAGTTTCCTATGGTCGAATACTAAGTTTAACCCATTACCTGACGACAATACTTTAGACTGGTCAAAAATGAAAGGCAACATTTCAAATTGCGCTAAGATTGGAAAAAAAGTGCCAAAAAGGGAAAAAAGGATTGTGAGAAAATAAAAATTGCTTGGTACAAGCGATTTCTCCTTTTCCTACAAAGATTTCCATGATCACATTTCTTCAGGGCGTCAGATAGCGTCTTTGGGTGTTAATGGCTTAATACGCATGTTACCATTTATACCGAGATATTAAAGGGTTTGTCCAATGCTAATTACTATACAAACATTTCTTTGATAACCAGACATTCAAAATTCCTCAGTCAATTGTCTCTTTGAGGCATTTACACTCTCAAACGATGCCAAGAGAAAGCATGCCGTAAGCGTGTAGTTAGTTTTACAGATCATTTCTTGGTAAATAAAGTTTATCTAGACCGGTTTTATAGATAGAGGAATAGATAGTTGAAACAATGGCGTTGTTCTATACAATTAAACGTAAATAATTGATTAGATAAGATGAATAGGTTTATCTACGCTAAAATAGTACAGAATGAAAGCAATGCAAGTATTTAAGGTCATATGACGATGTTGTGTGTATGTGTGTGTGTGTGCTTGCGCGCGCGCGAGCGTCTGTTTTTTTGTTTTGTTTCGTTTTGGCGGGTGTCTGTTTTTTTCCATTGCACAAAAGTTAAAACCACATCATGTACGCGTTATTGGGATCAACGAATTCGATACATTTGAATAAAAACATGGGTCAAATATCGAACTCGGGTTATTCGGTTATATTAACATTTTTGCATAATTTAAAACATTTTAAGATAAATTCCTTTTCAACTTCTGAGTTTTTAATTCTATATTAAGTTGGGTACAATAAAACAAGACAAGAGTTCCATTTGACCAATCACGACAGTCTATCAAAAAATCAAACGACCAATCAAATATATCATTTAGACGGGAAGTAAACGTTGATCTACAATATTGACCGACATTTTATGTGAAGCATTTTTGTTGGTTCAGCTATTTAAAGGCCTTGACTACAACTTCTTCAAGCTGTTTTCACGACATTAACGTCGTCAACCAACCATTTTACATTTTTTTGGCTACGGCTGTAAATTTTTCCAAAATGATATCGTTTAATATCGAAGCCGAGCTTCCTGTTAGAGTCAGTGGGCGTGGCGAGCGGAGTCAGCTGGCGGGACCAACGATCCACCAATCCTTCCCGCGTAAAGAGACCAATAAAACTAGGATATACGTAACCATAGCCGGCATAAATGCTCAAGATTAGATTTTATAGTTAGCCAATCGCTGGCCCCGCCGACTTAATTAGTTGGTCACGCCTACCAACTCCAACAGCAAGTCTCAAGATTTTGACAGCGCTATTTTGCAAACATTATGGCCAGTAGCATGTAACAAAAAGTAAAGTGGTTGGATGGCGACATTAACGTCGTAACTACAGCTTGAATAAGCTGTAGTTACGACGTTAAGTCGCCAAACCAACAAATATGCTTAACAAAAATGGCAGAAAGTATCGGAGTTCAAACTTCATTCCCGGACTAAATGAGTGATTTGGTTGGTCGACTGTTTCTTTGATTTACAGCCGCGTTTGGTCAATCGACTTATCTCGTGTGTCAATAAAAGAATCAATCTAATAATCAAATTATTCATTTAGATCGGAAATGAACGTTGAAATCCAACATAGGCTAACATTTACGTGAAATATCTTTTTGAGATTTTGTCGACTTAAACGTCATCTGTTCAAGATGTAGTTACAACGTAAGAATCACCAACCAACGATTTTGATTTTTGCTGCATGTTCCCGGCCATGGATTTCATAAAATAACGACTAAATAGCGAAATTAAACTTTCTTTTTGAGATAGATGACGTGGCCAGCGGAGTCAGTGGGCGGGGTCAGCGATTTGTCATTTATTATGATAAACATACTTTATGCATTAACCTAAGTTTAAAGAATAAGAATATGTTGTGAAACTAGCTTAGCAAGGAGTCCGTCAACTTTTAATTCTGGAACTTCTAGGGTAAAGCTTAAAGAACCAATCGGACTAATGATTGGTTATAAAAATGAAATCGATTTCAATCGGAGTTCGGGCCCATCGACAGTTCTACACCGGTAGCCCCGATTGCAGTCGAAAGTGATTTCCTTTCCGCGTATTTACGAAAATGCTAACGGAAATTTAACGGGCTATTTTATATCTGGTAAAACTATGGGTAAACCAAGTTCTTCATAACTTAAAAAAAAAAAAAAAACAACAACAACAACAACAACAATAAAACAAACAAACAAACAAACAAAAAAACACCCCAGAAAATATTTTTCATTATAGATCTATTTCTTATAAGTTACACTCATTGCACGCGGACTAACTGGGCTTAACTTAAAGAAACCCATATGATATATGCACTGAACTGCTAAATTTTGATTAGATGTCATTAATTCCTTGGTAAAATGATGTCACTCCAAAAATAAACGTTTCTATGATTAAAACAACAACAACAACAAAAAACAAAAACAAAAACAGGTTGATATTAGATAAATTTTGATATTTTTTTAATTATCTTTTATAGACAAATTTCGTGGGTATATGGTCAATGGAATACAATGATGCTGTAGTTATACACAACCTTGTATTGGATTCTCGCCGCGTAGGAAAATTTTGATTTTCCTACGCGGCTCTAATCCAAAACAATGCTTTGTATAACAACTATAGCATAATATTCCTTATAGACCATAGACCTCTAGACGCATACATCTTTTCTATTTCACAATAGGTTATAAGCTTCCGTTTTTTCCGCTGCTTTACAATCAACAGGAAACTTTGAACCTGTCAGTCATCCGATTAAAAAATGTTGAGAGCACTTCAGCAAAAATTCAGACCGTTCTATTTTTTATCAAGAAAAGCTATTTGATATCCTTCACAAACCGCGCAAGGATTCGAAAAGCATGCTAGTTATTGGACTCCAAAGAGAGGAAATAGTTCCCATCTGTTTGATATTTGAAGTTGTTAAGTGGTTTCCCGACTGAATGTTGTTTATATTAAAAATATATAGTGTTTCTTTTTATCACAACTGATATGTAAATAACACAACAGGGAGCGCATTCTATCCAGTCGAGAATAAGCAATCAGAAGTATTAGCTGAAATTTGCCAAACTTCTTTTGACTTCGTCGTTTGTTATACCGTCTTGACGATGTAATACTTTGGAATTACGAGCTCTAATGAAATAATACGTTTCTCTGAGATGATGAAGACTGCTTACCGAGCTCCAATTAATACATAACAAAACAAACTAATCTTAAATCAGTTTGGACACATTCCAAATGGAGTTCCGAGGATCAAAGGTTTAATAGCAGCAAGAGACGGCATCATATTGTCTTAACGTCCTCTACTCCAACTGTACAACCAAGAATTTCGAGCACTTGAGGGATTACTTATGATTACGATTACAGATATCTTCGTACTTCAGTAACATTCTTATCCTTTTCCTGAACCCATAACCAGACGGCAAAATTTTAGACTGGTCCAAGTCAGAAGGAGTTCATTACAACAATTAAAAAAATGGAATTTTAGGTTTTTTTGAATTTTCTGTGCAGAAAACATGTTGTAAAATGTTACAAGTAATTTCTTTATTTTACACAATTTTTCCCAAAATGTTTTTTCTAGAGTGGCGTCAAAAAGCGTCATTGCGTGGGAATGGGTTAACCCATTACCACACGAGAAAATTTTAGAGTGGTCCAAATTTAAAGATGTTTCAGAGGATATTTTTTAGTTGATAAAATCTTAAAAATCTTTGTCTTTTGTGGTAGAAAATATAATGAAGAAATTGCTTATAACAAGCAATTTCTTCAATTTCCACAATGTTTTCCTAAGTTTTTTTTCTAAGGACGTTCAAAAGCGTCATTGCATGAAAATGGGTTCATTCGATTTTTAAAAAAATGTATTTCAATGATTATTACTTTTTTATTTTACCGTTTCAGAATCACTAAAGTATTTTACCATTTCCTGTACAAACCCGGGGATCGACGTCGTTGTGATTTTATACTTGAGAAAGCATTGTGGAAAAAGAGGATCTTGCTTGTTACGGTCAATCTCTCAGTTTTGCCTCAACATTGCCTACTACATAGGATGGTTCCATTTCAAATTGCACCAAAAGTTTTATTGTCGCATGAAACCTCTTTCAATTTTGACAAGTCTAAAATTTCAAAATACGGGAAAGGGTTAAGGATAATGCTTGGACGAGGTGGTGTAAAGAAATTATCCGATGTCCTGCCTTTACAGTGACTTTTTTTATTCTCTGAACTAGAATAATGGAGTTTAAAAATGAACTGTGTTTGATCATTGAGACTAAGGTCTAAAAATTTCGGACATATAACAATCTTAACAGTTAACCATGGAATCAGTTTCATAAGAACGCAATGGCAGAACTCTTCCCTTTCGTTTTATACTTCACCAATCACTTGTGACGTAATCTGTCCCTATTGCTGACGTCACCCAATGGTTTGGACCATTAATTTCGATTCGTTGTGGCTTTCGATCTCTTTGTTTATTGTATGCCTAAGACTTAATAAATTAAAAAAAAAGATTAAAATAGTTTCAGTAAAACCAACCTTTTTATTATCTCACCAATGCCATTATCAGCGTGAAGGTGTCCAGGAAATATGACGTCAGGTGCTTATCTGTGTATGTCCAATGAGTGCATTTTACAAGGAAGACTGGTACACAATCAAATGTCAAGAAACGTGAATTTGTCGAAATCCCGAATTAGAGTAGTATTTTGTGAGTAGTAATTTCCAAATGTACCTTGAGGTGTAATGACGTCATTTAATATATATCATTAACTGTTCGGGTAAAATAACTGACAGTCGATTCGACAAGAATCGAACAATGGTGATCCGAATTACCCGAATCGCTGTCGTCATCATTTAAGCAATGAAAAGATTTTTTTTCAAATTTTCATTGAGGTGTGAACCTACAAACTTTATCACACTGTATGATTGATTGAATGGGGTTTAATGCCCCTTTTTACAGTATTTCAGTCATATCGCGGCGGCTGGAGCATCTAACAATGGATTCTCGGTATTTCTCACACCGATACTACCACTACATCCTTTGCTAGCCTCCAGCTGCTATCCAACTTAGGTTTACGAATATCCACCCAATGGTGAGAGACAAATGTCGGAAAGAATATGTTCCGCCGCCGGAGATCGAACCCATGACATCCCATGGTTGAAGATTAGGAGTCTGAGGCGCTACCGCACACTGTATGAATACGCAAAGTTTTAAGGTTCATACGTAAATGAAAACAAAAAATATTATTCAATCTTATAATTCATTGCCACCAAGAAAACATTTTGCAAGTATTTTGCAAGTTTTAAGTACAATTTTATTGGTCTACTTTCTGCTCAAGTAAGCAAAATAGGTGCTTGCTCAAAGTTTGTTCGTGGAAGTATGAAAAGAAAGGTTCAGCTAATCAAACTTGCTTAAATCTTCATAGACAAACTAAATGTAACCCTTGTCTTGCTGAACCCGGAATATTCTTGTTTTGGCAGATGGTATAGACAAATATCAGCCTACACATATGTGCTGTCTGATCTTAGTCTACACCACCTACTTGTCTCTTTTAAGCCAAAGTTGTTAATGAAATGAGTTAAAAAAATTAATCTAAAATTAGTGCATCCAGTGCTGTCAGCCCTTTGTTTTAAATGCAGTTCTTTAGATGAATTTTATTCAGCATGGCAAGGA
Source organism: Fragum fragum (assembly GCA_946902895.1). Taxonomy (NCBI): domain Eukaryota; kingdom Metazoa; phylum Mollusca; class Bivalvia; order Cardiida; family Cardiidae; genus Fragum; species Fragum fragum. The sequence goes on from OX336372.1 coordinate 39,137,561, forward strand.
TTAAAGTATAATGCTGTGATATATACGTGCGAGCCGATGATTTCAGTTTGTTCCATTTGAAGGGATTTCGACATTTCTGTATCTACGTTGCTTGAACGCATGTAAGGGCTAAAAAGGCTTTACATAAACGGAATGAATATGAACATAAATGTGAAAAAGAAATACAGTCATTTAATTAAGCTACATCACATATAACTGTTGAGTAAAATTTATCAAACTTATGTCCCATGATGTAAGGAGAACTTCTGCAGTGTCCACGAACTAAAATACCGTATTTGCAAGGTGATGTTTTGAAATGTAAATTTAGCAATCTAGATGTAAATTCTTTACATAATTATTCATTTTGCCAAATTCCTTATTGCCATTCGACGTTGCTATGGTTTGTTCAGCATTCTGCCTAACTTGATTACAAATGAAACATACAATCGTTATATTTCGTATAAACCATTCGAAAGGTACATAACAAAATTATTTGATATTTAACTCTTGCCATGCTGAACAAAACAACAAGCCGGCTGCAGGGAAAGGATCAAAGTACATGTATATACCGTCTGATCTTTGTCCGTCGACTCTCTTGCAATCCGCGGTTATTACGGGATCAGCATACACCCCCGTGCCACCTGATTTACAAAGCTCACAAACAGTATACGGGGCGATTTTAACCCTCTCCTGCACAATCCCTTGTTTTTACGTCACTGTGATTTTATACTTGAGAAAACATTGTTGGAAAAGAAGAAATTGCTTGTTTCAAGCAATTTCTCATTTTCCCACAATATTTTCTTTACCTTTAGGTTGATTACTTTTCAAATCGTCCTAGTTTTTAATTGTCGTCTGCAATTTCTGTCAAATCAGATCAGTCTATATTTAAAAAAAAAACTGGGAAGGGTTAAATAAGCCACATGTTGAAAAGAAGTTCCAAACATAAAGAAATTCTTATACAATTTATGATACGTCCATAGTATTTTAAGTGTTCTAACCCCAATTGTATTGGATATAGAACATTTCTTTTTTAGATGAATTCATCAGTGATGTCATCGGCAAGTCATTACTTTGGATGATTTCAATTTGAATTTCGATGATAATTGTAGACAATGTGATGACCTCACCAAGAGCTGTGTAACCAAGTCGTTAAGAGAGTAATCGGCAGTAAAATCTTTACGGAGAGTAAACAAAGCACAATAAGAACAACGTTACACATGTACATATCACTGCAATTTCTCTTGAAAAGGTGTTCAAATCAAGCCTCTCAAAATTCCACCGAGCGCGATATCGAACATAGAAATTCTGGTTACCTATATGAAGATATGGCTAATCGCCTGTTTGCACCCCCCCCCAAAAAAAGACTCTCGATTTTTAGTCAATACAGTACAGTCAAATATGTTTACAATAATCACAGCAAACCAATTTACACCCCCCCCCCAATAAAAAAAACAAACACACACACACACACAAAACAGAGGAGATTACATGGATTAACAGAAGAACATGATATTACGTGAAACATTTCATTTTTCTAAACTTAGATACATGTTATATATATTTAGACAAATGTTGAACAGTTGGGTTTTTTTTTTTTTTTGTTGTTGTTTGGTTGTTTTGTTTTTTTAACAAGTTTGTAAACTTTGTAGAGTTGGCCAGGTAAAATAGTATCTTTTAGGATATTTAGTTCTGATTTCAATATAGTTAGGGCATGTTAGACGTGAAATGAAATTGGATATTGGATGTCATAATGTATGCCTAGATTTAAATACAAACAAACTTTCAGATACACTCCAAAAAGATTTTATAATCAAGGTAGTAAGATGCAATAAAAAAAGACGCAATTGTGTAGTTAGGGTGTAGTGGTAGTAGAAATATCAGGAATCTATGGTTAAGTACTCAAGCCGCCGTGATATGACAGAAATACTGTTGAGAAAGGCCATTAAAACACCAAACAACACTGAAATGTATTACAAGACCTTTAAAGATGACTTTACTACACATATGAAGAATTAGAAATATAGCTTCATTATATATCTATTAACATTTTTAGATTTCTGTTAACCACGAACAAATGATACATAAAAGAAAAACAATGTCGTCAACAGCCTAAGATAGGCACCAAGTTTTTGTTTTCTATAGAGATCAGCGATTTAAAACACAGAATCGCTCTTAAACTATACATGAAAACACCCGGTATGAAATTGCTACGGTCCTATATTAAAGAGATTCGAATAATGGGTTTAAAGTCCATAATTGTAAAGGGAATTTCAGATCCGATTTTCATTGAGTCTAGACCATCTGGATATCGTTTAGAATAAAGAAATAAAAATATAAGCTGGCTTGATGTGCGAAACCTTCTTTTATAGGATTTAACTTTGGAATGAAGAGAACATTCCATTGCAAGGGCATCTCAGGATAAATAAATGAAATAAAATAATGAACTAGAACAAAAAATCAAAATGAACTCGACACAACATAAAGTGTATTTTTATGAATCACTAAAAAAAAGAAGAACCATATCAATGTCTAAGCACAATAGTTTTTGTAGAGCAAATCCGTTAAATATATTTACATATTCCCACACAATGAGTTTTTTTACGCCCCCTAATATGAAAGCTTTGGAAAACATTCTTGAAAATGAAGAAACTGCTTGTTACAAGCAATTTCTTCAGTATCCATAATGATTTCTACTCCCAAAGGACAACGACTTTAATGATTTCACCAACTTAAAATTGTCTTCAGCAATTTCTTTCAATTTGGACCGGTCTAAAATGTTGTCATCTGGTAATGGGTTTAGGCTTGGTAATGGCCCGATAACGGATGACATTTTTACAGTTGAAACTAACGAACTTATCCCCATCTTCTTATTTATTTCATTTCTCTAACAAATATCTCTTGATCTGTAAACAATTCAAATTTTTTCAATGCTACAAAAGTAGGTGCATTCATATAAAGGAATGGGGAATTTTAACTAAGCTGTACCAATTATCATTTTATTCCCTTGAATAGCACTAAGCTTTGAAGATTAGTCGCTGCTTTTTTACGGTATCTTACAATCAAAGGAAATGGGCACTAATCTTATCTAGCAGATTTAACCATTGATATGCGGAGAACAAATAGACAATTCTATCATCCTCTCTCGTAGACTATCTTGGGTTAATAGGGATTATGTCTTTTAACTTTTAAAGATTTGAATTTAATTGAAGGCACGTGGATAGAACACTAAACCTTCCCGAGAGTCTGTGCGACGGTAGCGGCATGCTTACAGAAAAAACAGTGAGCGGAAAATCCAATCAGGCTTGATCCAATGAACTGATCAAAATGAATGCAAATTTCTCATGCGAGTGGAGTGATGAAGAAAATTCGGAATATTAGAATCGCGAATCTGACGTGATGATGATAAACGAGCGAACAAGCCTTATTGGTCCTTTTGATTGTTTGCCGAGTTCTAGTTAATTAACCCCTTTGCTGGATATTCAATCTGCGAGGACCGTTGCACAATATTGTGTAAACGTCACGCGCAATGATTTGGCCGATGTTCGCCTCAGGCCGGAAGACTGTACGCCCGATTAAAACAATCCGATGCGTTTGGGAGAGGGACCTGCTTCTTTCTATAAGAACATCCGGATGAAAGCGGGGAGTAAATAGTCCTATTGTGTTTGTAGTAAGAGGATATGTTCTTTTTGGATAAAAGACGCGTTGATTGTCAATACTAAGCGGCTGAGTAAGACGAATGACAGTCTACCATCGAAAAGAAACGTACAGTCCTGACATTCATTAATGCAACACAAAACATTTACTATACCATATTTCGATCGAACAAAAATAACGAACTATCGAGTACATACAATGATCTATATAGAGAAAAGACGAATTAAATATTTCGTTCGTTATGTTGAAGAATGTTTGGCAAGTAACTTGTAACGAAAATTAAAACGGTTAATTGGAGCCCTAAACGTGGTAACTACAGCTTGAATAAGCTGTAGTTGTGACGTTTAAGTCGCCGAACCAACAAAAATGCTTCATATGAATATCGGCAAATGTTGGAGTTCAAAGTCTAAAAGAAGGATATCATTGGTCGATTGATTCTTTGATTGACAGTCGGGATCAGTCAATTGGTGCAAGCTTGGGATCAGAAAAAATGCAACTTTAGAAACATCCAAGAGTCAGCGAGGTTTCCTTAAGTTAGAATGGGTTTTAGAAGGAATAGCAAGTACAGTTTGCGTGCAACATTGCATCTCTGTACTTTGCTGTAACCCCTTACCAATTGCAAAATTTAAGACTGGTCCAAACTGAAAGGAGTTGCAGACGTTAATTCAAAGTTTATGCAATTTTAATTTTTTTCAACTTTCTGAGCATTAATTTCTTCACTTTACACACTGTTGTTGTTTATAAAGATTGTTTTTCTTGAAGGACGTCTAAAAGAACCATTTTTAGGAATGGGTTTGAAGAGAAATAAAACTTGAACTATTTCGTTTATCTTCTGTATGGAATCTAGGTATCACACACACACACACACACACACAAAAGAAAGAAAACAAACTCGGGAAAATAAGACATAATTTTGATATGTTCTCTCTTTCTTCTAAATCATGCGACAGACTACGCGTTAAAACTTGTGATTATGTGGTAAATGGTTCCGTTCAGCAGAAAGGGTGGAACAAACCCAGTATTTTGTTATCCTTGGGCGACCAAATAATAAGTTACTACAGCCTATTTAAGCCGTAGTTACGATGATTTTTTCTCCCATTGACGTTATTTTGAAAGAGCTCAATACCGTATTCTTAAAATATCCAGTTGAGTAAGACGAATGGGAAAAGATAACATAGCAAATTGAAACACTTTAATTTCGTTGACATATCGAAACAAACAAATTGTACACCCCGAATCAAGAAACACCTATGAAAATAGAAGAAGACATAGAATCATTGAATCATTATGTGAATGAAATAAAATGATCTCTTTTTACAGACGACCTTTTTTTTTTTAATTAGAAACGTATTTATACAGCAAAAGAATAAAGTTTTATCATGATGATAATGACAGAAATTCGGCAAGGCATCAAGACGGTGATGTATTTGATATATGACTTGTATATGCGTGCTATTATATGGTATTAGCGAAGAGTATTTTACCCATTACCAGACGGCAAAGTCTTAGACAGGTCCAGATTCAAAGAATTTCAGACAACGATTTTAAGTTTATTAGAATTTGAACATACTTGTCTTTTGGGGTAGGAACATTCTGGAAAATGAAAAAAAAAAAAATAATTTCTTTATTTTTCACAATTTGTTTCAAATCTTATTTTTTTCATTAGGGGCGTTAAAACGCGGAATTGTGTAAAAATGGATTAATAAAACGATATTGCGAGAAAATCACAAGGTTTTAATGTGCTTCTTTTTTTTTTCTTCGTGTTTGAAAGTTTTAGTAAAAACAATATCTTTGATTCACACACACACATACAAAAGAAAATGTGCATATCTTAAAAACTGATATAGTAAATACTTTTGTACATTAATTCATTTCCAGGCGACATCATTTTAGACTGTCTCAAATTTGAATTTTTGGTTGTTGATTTCTTTTTTAGATCTGTAATTTTGGGTAAAAAATGGTAGATAAATTATAAAACATTTGTAACGAGGACTTCTTTATTTTCTTCAATATTTTCCAAATCTTTTACCCCGAGGGGGCGGGGGGGGTAGCGATCATCAAACAATTCCGACGTCATCAAAACATTAGAATTTTCCAACTTAATAAAGTAACGTTACTTAGGCATATTCAATAACGGTAACCGATGATCACGCCGATAAAAAATAATTATCATTAGATAATGTTTTACATGCAGTAATCATTTTCTCCTTTTATTCTTTCCTGTTCGATTCCTATTTTTACGATTTTATGTCCTTATGGTTTTATTATTTAGAAAATATTGTAGAAAATGAAGAAATTGCTTGTAAAAAGCAATTTCTTCTTATTCTACGATGTTTTCTTCCCTACTAATTGGTTATTTTTTAAATTAAATCCACTTTAAATTTTCGTGTGCAAAACCTTTGAATTTGTACAGGTCTAAAACATTGCGAAACAGGAAAGGCTTTACATATTACATTCTGTGTCATGTATGCAATCTTGCATCTTACTGTCTCACATTAATGTAACAATAAACTCAAATAGACATTAGTTCCTGCGGCGTTCAGGTCCGGCCGGTTTACTTGTAATCTGAAAGAAGCCGAATGTTGTGGGTTCGAACCGCGGCCGCTCCGCTGGCCACCTGGGTTTGTCCTTGGACAGGACATTTTAGAGCACAAGCCTAGTACTAGTGTTACCGAGGAAGCATATGAACAAGGGGAGTTCGTCATGATATGACTGAAACATTGTTCAAAACCAGGCAAAATACCAAATCGTTGAGCCTGGCCGCCAATTCTGACAAGACGAGCAATTATTTACGTACAGTTTATTAAATTCCTATATTTTGCTGGAAATGACTTTTTGAGTGATGTTCGTTATTATAATAAAGAAGAACTTAATTTAATATCCTATTTAATCAGTGAAGTATTTATTCATTTACTTATTCAATTATTACGATTATTATTTTGTTGTTGTTGCTATTATTGTTTAACTCTTTCCTGTTTTGCAAAATTTTAGTCCTGTCTAAATACAAAGGTTTTGCAGACAAAAATTTATAGAGGATTTGATTTGAAAAATAACCATATAGTAAGGTAGAAAGTATTGTGGAAAAAGAAGAAATTGCTTGTCACAAGCAATTTCCTTTTTTCTACAATATTTTCTCAATGATAAATTCACAGGGATTGCACAGGAAAGAGTTAATGAATTCTTTAATTTTGCTTGAAATGACTTTTTGAGTGCTGTGTGTTATTAACATTGAGAAGAAACAAATGTAAATCCTTTTAAATTGGTGATTCATTTATATTTCTATTATTATTTTGTTGCTGTTGTTTTTGTTTAATTTTTAGACCTTGCAAAACTTTAAATGTAAAATATGCAATAAAACTTAGCATGCGTTGCTAAAAAAGGACAAAGGCTACTTGACTTCGAAACGTCATCACTCTCGTCACCATTTAGTATATTTTCGACGAAGCATGTTAACCAAAATGAAGTATCGCAAATGTCAAAGGATGACAACACAAGTGGTCAAATACAGAAGCGTTTTCGATAAAAGGGAAAAAGTATTTGTTCAATTCAAACTTTTACAACGAGACAATTGAACCGGTTGTTTGGGGGACGGATTTTTTTAACTTTGTCATTTTTGATAAACGAGGTGGTTTTTCTGAAGGTGCCGCTCTCCTCATTTTTCATCCCCTATTAAAGAAAAGACGGACATGGGTTGAATTACAGAAGACAATACTCGCTACGGCAAGGTGTCTCTCCCTCCACTTAAAGGGTCATAATTCGAAAAAGTTCATTCGGTGTCGCGGCAATTATACGCAATGTTAGAACGGAGAAATTTTGGAGAAGACCCGTTAAACCGGAATCGCGAGTGACTGCCAGAGACATTTGGGAAGATGGAATAAGACAAAAAGAAAGCGAAATGCGACGGTATGAGGACTAATTTGAGTCGATATGGGTGTGAAATAAAAACTTGGGACGACTTTCCTAATGTTTTGACGCTCGAAAAGGCGCGAGGCTTGTCTGCTAGAAAAACATGATCGTGTTTGCAAATAATGGTTCCTCGTCCCTAATTGACAGCCAAAGTTTTAGATTAATCACCCGAGAAAAATGGAGGGACAGTTATGCGAATAATATATGAAACAGTAAATTTGATAAATGGTATTCCTTTCGCGTAATAATAATGTTCCTTAAAACGGTGTTAGTTTTTTCATGCGAAGGTATCAGTTACATTTGTGTTGAACACAATTATCTTGCGTTCTTTAGGCCTGCATTAACGATGATTATAATAATTTAGGTATCAACCATGTTTTTAAAGATATTTCAGACATACTGGTTCCCTCTTTTCTCAATTTCAATATTATCACCCTTTATTTTTGCATAAATTCAGAATTCCTCAATATTCAACATATCTGTTTCTATAATACTTTTCTGTGCGTTTTTGAAATACTATCGGTAGATAACAACCATTTGTTAAACGCGAATATATATGTATATATAAAAAAGGAAATGATAAACTAGATATTATTTACCCCGCTTCCATTTCATGACACTGGAATTATGTCTTTTAAATTCATAAAAAGATCACGAAAAGATAAGAAATTATTTATTTCAAGCAATTTCTCCTTGTCCTTTTGTTTTTTAACCCCATTCAACACTTTTTGGCGAATTTCGACCACTTTGAATTGTCGTCTGCAACTTCTTTGTATTTGGACAAGTCAAAAACGTTCGTAATGAGTTACGAATGAGTTACGAATGACCCGATGAGTTTTTTTTTAATGATTTCTTCGTGCAGCACTTTAAAAACATTGCATAGTCGTGGCTTTGCACCAGGACAGATACCCATATGACATGAACAAGTGAAAGATTGCTAATGCAAGATATGTAAAGTAATGTGCTGAGTTTGATAGTATGGAGCAAGTGCACACACAATATGATTGATTAATTGAATGGGGCTTAACGCCACTTTTAACAGTATTTCAGTACACCCAATATAAAGATGTTTAAATCCAAAATACGTGAGCAGGTTCTATCAAGTTATACCTGGAAAATTTAATCTTCGTCTACCCCATCTGTAATTTATACGTCTTATGAAAATGTCGCCAAAGTAGCGTCAATGTATTTACAAATATCGAGGCCATTATTCAGTGTATTGCTAGACTTTAACATATTCTAACTAATGCAGCTTAACCCATTCCAACTGAGCAAAATTTAAGAATGATCCAAATTGAAAGAAGCTGCAGATGACAATTTCAAGTTGATGGATTTTTAAATTTTTTCGTCTTTTTGGATAGAAAACATTGTAGAAAATGAAGAAATTGATACAAGCAATTTCTTCATTTTCCACAATGTTTTCCAAAGCTTTTTTCTCACGGGGCGTTAAAAGGAGGGATTTAGTTGGAAAGGGTTAAACATTTTCCTCACGAAATTGAGTCGACGATGTTATCATTTTTTAGCAAGAAATCTTTGAGCCAAACTTACCAAGTATACCCCCGCATACACTACCATAAGTACATTGAAAATGAAATTCTCCCTCAATGGAATATATTTGAGCCTATGCGTGACATTTCGAACCATTTCGAATGTGCGTGACTCGCACACATTAAGCACCCTGGACAGCCATTCGGGGCAATTAGAATATACGCTGATTGTTTAAAGAAGCTTTGGGTTAGTATGCATCTACAGAGCGAAGAGTGAAGACTCAAATCAGACTGTGCGGATGCACAGGCTGATTTGAGTCTTTACTTGGCGCACATGTGTAATGGTTGGAAATGTCACGCATGCGCTCATTTGGTAAGCACAATGTCTCACGCCTAGCTGAATCTCCACAACAAGCATTGAAAAGATACCACTAACCCAGGCAATGTCAAAAATAAACGATTGACCGAAAATAAACTAAGTCAGAACTCAGAAAGTAGATAACATGCAGATATAAGTTTGGTATGCACCATGGACTCCCCTAGTTGAACATTCATATAAAGTTTAGAGTCATTACTCTTCATAGTTCCTGAGAAAAATATGATGAAAATGTACGATTATACCAGGCTATTTTCGATAGTAAACTAAGTAGTTAAGATGCTGACCTAAATTCGGCAAACGCCATGTAGCTGAACCTCCACACCAAATTTAACGTTAATGTTATGAATAAATACCGAGAAAGATGCAGCAAAAAGAGACGACTATATACTAGGCAATGTATAAAGTAGGACTTGGATAAATTACGGACCTTAATTTTGAAAGCGTAATGGAGGGTCCCAAAATAAACTTCCATAAGTATCAAGTCGATGCAGTGAATGGGTGCTGAGCAATTTGCGACGAAAATATACCGCTATACCAGGCAATGTCCGAGAATAAACGAAATTATTAAACAGGAAGTACTTAATTGCGAACCTAATATAGTAAGCGCCTTGTAACCGAAAGGACGGACATGGGTAAACCATTATATTCCCTTCTTCTTCGAAGCAGGGGTATAATTTATTCAATAGACTTGATAAGTGGGTTAAGCACTTAAGAAAGTAAATACAATCAAGTATAAAACAAAACTGAAGTCGATGCAATGAATGGTTTCTGAGGAAATGGCGACGAAAATATACCGCTATGCAAGGCAATGTCCGAGAATAAACGAAGATATTAAACAGGAAGTAGTTAACTAGCGAACCTAAAGGAAGGGCAAGGGTAAACCATTATATTCCCTTCTTCTTCGAAGCAGAGGTAAAATTAATTTAATAGACTTGATAAATGGGTTAAGCAATGAAATAAGTAAATGCAAACAAGTAGAAAACAAAACTGAAGAAAAAATCGTAAAGGTTGGCATAACCTTTACTAAAAAGGGAATTTCAAACAACGACTGTCGAATCTCAAAATCAACACGCATGCGCATCAGATATGAAAAATAAATTGCTATTGGATGGGACGAGACACACGATAATATCAGCGTTACAGTCACTAATTGAGATTTATACAACACCCTTTGAATTTTTGAAAATGCATTAAAAAGATTGCATTTTATATATTTTGTGAAGAAAAAAGTGTATATATCATATATATCATACGGATCTGGTTAGTTCGTTGTTTTCAAACCCCTACTTATGTGACTCCTTTCGCGAAAAGGTGTCAACAGGGATCTATATGTTACACGCCAGACAAAAAAACAAAAACAAACAAACAAACAAAAAAAAAAAAAAAAAAAAAAAACCACACGCACACACACACACACACAAAAAAAAAACAACACCAACAAAAAACGGAAGCCATCTCAGTTGTTCGAAAAACATTGACCCCGACTAGACGGAATTGAGCAGTCGAGACTGTTTTTATATTACAAGCAGATTTTCTGAATGAAGAATGACCCGTCTACCGTTTTCGAAACACCACGATCCTTTATTTCCTGATCGCAGGCCAATTCCACTGACCCCGGACTGAGGGTTTCACTTAAATAATTAACCCTTGTCATGCTGAACCCGGAATATTCCGGTTTTGGCAGGAGGTGTAGACTAAGATCAGACTACACTTATGTGCAGGCTGATCTTAGTCTATACCTACTGCTTGTAATTTTCCTGCCAGAGTTGAAGCTGATTTCCAAAAGAAATATTGATTTTTGAACAACAACTTCTATCAGTGCTTTCAGCCCTTTGATTTTACAGCAATTCAGTAAGGTAATTTATACAGCATGACAAGGGTTAAAAACAAAACGATATTTTGTAAAATTTATGGTCAGTAACATGTCACAAAAGTGAAACATGGCGAGTTGGCGACCTAAATCTCCTAACTACAGACTTAATAAATTGTAGTTACGACATTTAGTCATCAAAAATGTTTAACATAATTGTCGACCAATATTCGAGTTAAAACTAATTTCGTTTCTGAATGAATGATTTGTTTTATCGATTGATTCTTTGACTGACAGATGCGATCTGCCACTTGACCTGTGCTGTATCTGATCACGTTTTCTAATATCGATCCCCTTGGAGGCGCTTTTTCGCTTTATGGGTCACATATGTGATTTGTCAAGTAAAAAGGGACCTTTTCGGTCGTTGAGTAAGTATTGAAACTGGTTAGACAGCACTGAGAGTGCAGCTTTATTAGGATCAAAACTTTAAGCTCTTGGAAAATGCTCTAAATATATAGGGAATATTATGGTATGATAGCGGCACAACATCTTGATTTGCTTTGAGCTGCGGAGGAACATTTTGATATTTCGTGAGACCGAAGGTTGAGTGGAATATCTAATTTTCCTCCGCACTGAGAAGCAAATACAAGACGTTGGGCCGCTCTCGTAAAATCATATTCCATTTATTATATACATAAATCTTTTATTAAATAAATAAGACAAAATTATAAAAAAAAATAACTGCAATTCTGAAGCTATATTGAATTCAAGAATTGGCTTTTTAACCCATTATAACATTTTAAACTGGTCCAAATTCAAAGACGAATCGTATATATCAGATCTGTCAATGTACGAAAGTCAAGCGACCACTTAGATTTATGATTATCTTCATTCAAATAGATATATAAAGACGTTATTAGTGAGTTGACCAATTGCTGGCCCCACCCTCTTACTACGTTGGCCCCGCCCATCAACTCCGACAGGAAGTTCCGCTTTTATTTTGAACGGCGTTATTTTCTAAAAATTTTGAGCTAGTAGCATGTAATAAAAAAGTAGAATAGTTGGTTGTAGACCTAAACGTCGTAATTCAAGCTGTAGTTACGGCATTTAAGTCGCCAAACCAACTTATAAAGGATAACAAAAAGGGCGGTCAATGTTGGAGTTCAAAACTCATTTCTGGTCTAAACGAACGATTTCATTGATTGAGTTCGAGCCTCTGCTCGGCCAACAATGTTTCTGACAATCATCAAAAGTCAACTCTACAGGCGAACGTTGTCTATCATCAATGGGCGTATGATAAGTAGTGCCCTTTAGTGGCTCTGGTCGATTTTTTTAGTGTGAGAAACGACAGGTAGACACAATTAGATTCACCGACCTACATGATATAACTGAAATACGGTTGAAAGTGGCGTTAAACCTATTCAATCACCAATCAATTTCCTACAGGCCCTGTACTCACGTAGAATAAGTTTACATATATTATTATAGACCTTTCTATCTATTTAAATGAAGGTGCCTATAGACGTAAAAGTTATAGTGAGTTATCAAAGGTCAATTTTTGTCTATACCTGTAAAGACAACATTGATCTTTAATGACTCTCTATAACTTGTACATCTATAGTAGCAGAAACATGTCGTGGATCAAAACTCGATCGGAATAGTCCTAATGTACGTTTTGTTGGAAATGTCAGGCAAAGATTTACAAGTTGAATATTTTATCTTGAAATGCGCGTTGTTTGCGCGCGCGCGTTTGTGCTTATCATTTTGAGAATAGTCATTTATACATGGATTCTTTTATTTCAATGGATTTACACGTTAAACAATTGCAGTCTATGCTTGTCTGAGTTAAAAAAAAAAGAGAGTAAAAATTGGATAAATATTGAACCTGAAAATTGTTAACGAAAACAACAGAAATTGTTAACCAAGACACAAAGCAGAAAATCTTCCATTCTATCAGAAAAACGAAATCAGCGGGGTTCCGAATTTCTCGTCAAATCGTAAAGATTCGGACGTTATCGACCATCTGTCTGTAAACCGGTCACTATAGAGACCCTTATTGTGAATATTCATTAATCATTCGGGCCAATCAAAATACTTCGCTGATAATGGCCTGCCATTTTGTATCAAAACATCTTGACATACGCTCAACAGATATTTTACTGCGATGCCAGTATTTCTTGGAACTCGGGGAGTTTTCTTATCTCTTAATGTAAACATACTATGATGTTCAATTGGATTTTGATTCATAATTTGAATGTTTTTACAGGAAAGCCGTATATTCTGAGAGTTCGACAATGACTGAAATTTGCTAAAAACATCCCAAAATTAACCCATTGCCACACGATAAAGTTTTAGACTTATCTAAATTCAAAGCAGTTGCAGACGAAAAAACAAAGTTGGCTCATATTGTAATATAAGGGCCAAATGAGGAAGAAAAGATTGTGAAAAATGAATTAATTGCTTATTACAAGCAATTGCTTCTTTCTCACAATCTTTCTGTAGCTATATTTCTTTGATGCGTAAGAGTCCGTGATTGTGTGGGAATGGTTTGTGTTATCGTACATAATAAACGATTAAATAGCTTGAGGGTATTACATTTGATTGACCATTTTCACAAAAACTCTGTGACATATAAAATACACGTGGTTACTTTAAAAAGTATAATGCATTAATATTTTAGTATATATGATTTATGTCAAAAGAAATTCAGAGATAGGGAAAAAAGGACAAACATTCTTACGGATTAAAAGTTAATCCTATTACTTAAAGACTATGGCAGCAGTCAAAACTCCGAATTGGGTTTTAACCCTTTCCTGTTTAGCAACATTCTGAAACCGTCCAAATTCAAAGGTTTTGCAGACTAAAACTTATAAGACGATTTAATATGAAAAAAAAACAAAAAAAAAAAAACACACACACACACACAAATAAGCCCACCATTCGGTTGGGTTGCTTATTACAAGCAATTTCTTCTTTTTTCTACAATATTTTCTCAATTATGAAAGCACAGGGACCTAAACTAGGTATCGAATGGGAAATGGTTAAATATATAAATTACATAGAAAAAGTGCAGTTTTTGAGAGTCTAATTGTAACAGTAAACGAATGTTTAAGAATACAATTATTTCTTTTAATGTGTGGACAAAAAAAAAAGGCTGCTATTTCATGACCGACGTGAATATAAAAGGCGATGTTCATCTTTACTGTGCTACTTGAAATTTTAGCCAATCCATTCCAAGACGACAGTCCGCACTCGAAGATGTTTCATACGACAATTTTCAGAGGATGAAATTTCAAAAATCTTTGTTTTTTGGATAGGATTAGTGTGGATAATATAGAAATTACTTGTAACAAGCAATTCCTCCATTTTCCAAATTTTCTTCAAAAGAATTTTTGGGGGGATGCGTAAAAGGGCGGGATTGATTCGGAATAGATTAAAGTACGTGTTTTTAGCTAGCAAAGCGTCAGCTTTGATAACTTAAGTTAACAGACAAAGTTTTGAGGTCGTCTCAAAGTTCAACGAGTTCAATTTGCCAATGGAGGCTTAACCGTTAAATCGCCGCCGCCATAGCGCAGTTGGTAGCGCGCCAGACTCCTAATCTTCAATCATGGGTGTCATGGGTTCGATCCCCGGCGGCGGCAAATATTCTTTCCGACAATTGTCTCTCACCAATGGGTGGATAATCGTAAACCTAAGTGGGATAGCAGCTGGAGGCTAGGAAAGGATTTAGTGGTAGTACTGGTGTGAGAAATACCAGGAATCCATTGTTAGGTGCTCCAGCCGCCGCGATATGACTGAAATACTGTTAAAAGCGGCGTTAAACCCCATTCAATCAATCAATCAATTAACCGTTAAATCCGTTAAATGCTTACGCCATAAAAAGTAGTTCTTATGTATTTCAGGAATATTGCAAACTCTGCATGAAAGTTCATCTCCTAGGTATTTTTAGTCCAGAGCACATCGTGTTCAAAATGACCCTGATCAGAGTCTTCAAAGAAGTTGCAGACGCAAATTTCAAATTGTTGGAAATTGTAACATATTTATTTCTTTAGGGAGAAAACAATGTGGAAAATGAAGAAATTGCTTGTAACAAGCAAATTTCTTCATTTTCCACATTGTTTTCAACAACTGGTTTCTTGAGGGGCGTAAAAAGGAGGGATTGTGCGGGAATGGGTCAACTTACTGGTTACTTTAACCTCGTTTCTTTATCATGATAACGTTTGACAAAGAAGATTACTGAACAAAACAATTCTTTGCTAGCTTACAGTACTTTCAGTACTTTGATTAACTACAAACGTAGGTGCACTTGTATAAACATATAGTACTAAAATTAAGTTACCACAGTTAGCCTAAGTACGAATTTCTGCTTCATATGTTAAACATGTCAAATATTCAAACGGGACAAATGTTTATTTTCCGCTTTTCTGTTTAATTTATATGATAAACCAATTTCAATGCCTCCGGTTGCCCAACGAAGCTTCATTGCGATGCGATCTTCCCCGAGAACAACTGGCCGGGAGACGTCGAGTCTAGCCGAAATAATATCAAACATGAGAGAAATTATGAAATATGTATTTTTTATTCTAAATTGTGTTTTGAGTATAACCCATCGCAACGAGATATGCCAAAATAAACATTTTCGTGATTTATCGCCTAAATTAATAGTTTCGGGTCGTCGGCTACTCGCACGTGATTTGCGTGTGGTCAACGTAACATTTCATTTCAATAATGACCTGCCGGGCAAAAAGGAACAATTAAGGAAATATGTGACCCGGCATGAAAAAAAAAAGGAACCATCTACGAAACGAAAGAGAATATTGTTTGAAAAAAGAGATCGATTCCAGCAGAGGTCAGTTAGAGATAGGATTTCGAAAATAGAAGTAAAACATTTGCTAGCCTACAATTACCATTCTAGAATTTGAAAAACTGCCGAGGCCGAGATCTTTTTACCCTTGTCAGTCTGTGCTTTACTGTTTGCTCTGTTTGTTTGTTTGAATGGGGTTTAACGCCGCTTTTAACAATCTTTCAGTCATATCGCGGCGGCTGGAGCACCTAACAATGGATTCCTGGTATTTCTCACACAAGTACTACCATTTCATCCTTCCCTAGCCTCCAGCTGCTATCCCACATAGGTCTACGATTATCGACCCATTGGTGAGAGACAAATAGTCGGAAAGGATGAGTGCCGCCGTCGGGAATCGAACCCGGGACCTCAAGATTGACAGTCCGACGCGCTACCAACTGCGCTATGACGGCGGCTCTTTACTGTTTGCACTTGCCGGACGGTTCCATATAGAGCAACAGATTTCATATTCAAAATATTTATGAGCCGTCACTTGAGAAGGTACCATCCAGAAATTTAAAGAAATAAAAATTGAAACAGCGATGATTTCTTGTACGATACCAGAAAAATGGAATGGGTATAAAAGATGAACAAAAATGCAAAATAGTTCGACCTTTTATATAAAGAATAGTCTACATTAACCAACACGATTCTATCCCGACTAAAATGTGAAGTCTAACTAACACTGTACTGATATAGCACGAGTGTGTGCTTCCCTCTGGTAACACGTTTTTGATACGAGTGCAAATACAAAACGGGGACCCTTAAAAAAATTGCGGATGTAATGTCATCCTGAACGCAGGGAATTCCTGCGTTCAGGATGTCATAAGACTAGTGTGCGCTTCCCTCTGGATATCCGTCTTTGTCAAAATTGCAAGTACAAAGCGGGGTAGAATTTTTAAACGAGTCGAGTATTTTGTTATCTTGAACTCGGGACAGGTTCATCATTTTCATTATTCAAAAAACATATAGGACATAGAGCATTTAAAATTGGTTGATTGAATGGGGTTTGACGCCACTTTAACAGTATTTCAGTCATATCGCGGCGGCTGGAGCACCTAACAGTGGATTCCTGGTATTTCTCACACCAGTACTACCACTACAACCTTTCATAGCCTCCAGCTGCTATACCACTTTGGTTTTCGATTATCAACCCATTGGTGAGAATTTGAAGACGATATTTGAAAGAAAAGTTCGCATGTTTATGGAATTGACATCAGCAACAACAGCAAAAAAAGTCAAGCAAGTAAAAACTCTGCACATCCCGACCAAGATCGTTGCTTTGGCTTTTCTTGTTCATTTATTCTTTTCATATTTTATTTATTTAGTATTATTATTTTTTTTTGTATGACGGGCCGCACATTATGAAAGCTTTGTTGTTTTTTTATATTGACCGTTGCTTTATGAAATTACTTGTATCCAAATGCGGTCCCCCATCTAATGGAGATATAATATGATGTTATTGATGTTAATCATAATGTAGAATGGCACGAGATGCATGCATATAAGATGTTCGATATTTGTTTTGACCGCGCATTTCAACTCTGTTGTCGAGAAACAAATCGTCGTTGTCGTTCTAAATCCTCGTAACTACAGCTGGGATCAAGCTGTAGTTAAGAGGTTTTAGAACGACAACGACGAAATGCTTCATGGTCTTTTTATTGCCCTATCGGAAGAATGCATTCTTGAAGGAAAATAAGTTTTTACATTGAGTCAAGTTATTCCAAAATATTACTTTCTAATGTTATTTCTACATTTCAATTTCAATGTGATATAACCGACATTTCATCTTTAAAGAAAAAAGAGTAGTAAGTCGAAACCATTTTCAAAAACAAACAATAAAAAGGAACTTCAAAACCGACCCATAATAGTTCATCGTTTCGCCCTTTAACAAAATGTCAAGAGAGTTTCGAAATTATTTGAAGTATTTTTCTGTCAAAGCATGTCATCAATTTGGTTTTCAAGTTAGGTATTTATTAGCAAGTTAACATTTCAAAGTTGTTCGCTTTAATTAATGGCGAAGTCAAGCGCGTTCCTTTCACGAGTCGAACTTCAAAAGCGATTTGAACTCTGATCTCATCAATATTGTTGACGCAAACAGTATGGTTTATCGTTGGTCGAAAATGTCTTTTTCATCACTCGTTCCTCGATTTAGTATTTCATTCTTTAAAAAAAAAATCGCGACTACAAATTGAATAAACACTAGTTAGAGGATCCAGGCCTCAGCCGTCGGCATGTCGTAGTTTGGCTTAAAAAAGTAGCGAAGACTTTAATAATTTCGGTGGATCCAATTAGATGTTTTATACTCCAACATTGGCCGCCATTTTTGCAAACCTTTATTCTTGGTTTGTCGACGTAAACGCCGTAACTGCAGCTTATTCAAACTTTAGTAACGATGTTTAGGTCACCAACCAACCATTTTATTTTTTGTAAAAGTCTACTGGCCATAAATTTTGCAAAATATCGCCATTAAGAATCGAAACGGAACTTCCTGTTGGAGTTAATGGGCGGGGCCTAGGGAGACAGTAGGCAGGACCATCGATTGGTCAATTATAGGATCGCTGGCTATTTAGATATTAAACAGGGTTATATTGCAACATGTATGGCAAGTATAAATTAATGTATTAAAATCATACAATGACTAGTTGGCGACCTAAACGTTATAACTACATCTTGAATCAGTTATATTACAGTGTTTCATTCACAAAACTAACAAAAAATGCTTCACTTAATGTCGAGTTTTTATCGCTTTTACAAAGATAGGAAAAACTAAAATATAAAATGAGGAGGCAGGCGATATCTTATAAATACCAAAAAAACTTTTAAAAAAATGAGTTGGTGCTTTTTATCTTATTCTATTTATAATCATCATTATCATTTTATCATTTTTTTCTGTTAAATTCATTAAGACAATTTCGCGAATACTATAAGAGCATCGGTAAATAGCTACGTCATTTTCACTTTAGTCTTACATACATGTTCAATGACATCATCGTGGAAGTGATAAATTCACTTGCGAAATAATCAGATGTTTTCAGTCCGATTAGCTCAGTTGGTAGAGCACTTGACTTCAAACCTCAAGATCGCGGATTGGAGCCCTTGGCTGACCATATCAACTAGCAAACTAATTGTCTTTCGGATGAGACGTTAAAGCGAGGCCACATGTGACGGTGCTATCCATCGAGCATGTTAAAGAACCAGGTGGAGCTCTCAGCAGCCCTTGCACTATCCCCGTAAAAACTAACCGTCTTCTGAGGGCGTCACTCATATGAGCATGTGCTACGGTAGCGACGATAAATAAACGGAAATGCACACAATCAAATGTAACACAGTAAATGTTAACTACACTTGCGTGTAACAGTAAGGTTTACTACATGTAGTAAAAATATCTTTGCATTATTGAAAATGTCGTTCTATTTAAGGAGAGCAAAATTGGATTAATTACGTGCATAACAATCGATTTTAAAGTACATAATAATTATTAAATGCAGTTAATAGACTCATGATATCATGATGTCCTACTACCAAACCCTTTCCTAGTTTGAAAAATATTAGACCTGTCCAAATTCATAGGTTTTGCAGACGACAAATAAAATTTGCTTTATTTTGAAAATAACCATTCAATAGGGTAGAAAATATTGTGGAAAAAAAAAGAAATTGCTTGTGCTTGTTACAAGCAATTTCTTCTTTTTCCACAATATTTTCTCAAGTATGAAAACACAGGGTCGTAAAAACCAGGGATTGAACAGGAAAGGGTTAATGCTACTTGATCTCAAGACAGAGGGGCGAATTTATATACCGAGGTGCCACATTTCGTTATATCGATAGTTTAGTTTGCACCAAGCCATCGATATATATCAATCCTGTGTTATGGGTGCTCCTTCAAAAAGATTGTAAATGTCTTCTTACACTTACGATGTTTTTGTACCAAGCCATCGATATATCTATCAACCCAATGTTATGGGAACTCAATGAAATCATCTCATAGTTGAGTATTCGCAACATCGAACTTGAAAGCGAAATAACAACTTTAGAATAGAATAAACCATTTTATAAAAGATATCGACGGTGTTCTACGAAAACCTCGTAACTACAGCTTATTCTAAGCTGTAGTTACGAGGTTTTCGTAGAACACCGACGATATGGAGTAAAACCTGGCTGTCAAATACAACTCGACAGAAAAAAAATCAGTATTCGGCGTGTACCAAAAAACCGTATTCGTCGAGTACCTTTAAACACTGACTTCTTTTTTGTGTATTGACGTTCCGGGTTTTTTGGAAAGTTGGTTATTTCTTAGCCATTTAAGAGAATTTTCTTAATGTCATTTCCTAAAAGGTATATAATAAAAGGAATATTACAACAGTGTGTTATTCTATTTGTTGTTATCGTGTTCTCGAATCGTGTGTTGGTATTTTTTATTGGATTCGACCTTCGGTCTCATCCAATAAAAATACCTACACACGATTCTCGAACACGATAACAACGCATAGAAAAAGACACTGTTGTAATATTCCCTATTTATTTCACATCCCTTTAGACCCAAGTTCTTCTCATTTAGATTAATCCCTACTTCCTGGAGAACACATCAGTACTTACGCCGATCTGGTGAGCGAAGGACAGAATCGAGATCGATGGCCGCTACGGGGAATCGAACTGGGGCACCTCTTGATCAAGAAGCCGACGATCTACCTCTAGACCACGGACAGGACGCAACTTAAGACTACCACAAACCTATTATCTGGGAGCCCTGAAACCTTTACGGTCAATTCATTAAAAGGCGTGGTGAATTTAGACTATTCCAGGCGGTGATTCGAAATGAGTTAAAAGTTTAAAAAATAGATAATATTAATGCTGACAAACAAAAGTTGTTTTTACAATCAACATCTTTTAAAAATGTTTACTAATCCATTTCAACTTATCCTTTTACAGGTTGTAAGTACAAAACGCTACACCTTTAACCTCATCATGCTGAGATCGAATGGTACTTAGCTAAGTGACTACTTTTCCTAAATCAAATGAATCAAAATCAAACACTGATAATCACAAGCAGAATATTATACATTTTTTTTAAATGCTGGGACATACCTGTAAAACATTCAGAATCGAATATTATTTGATTCAAAATTTATTTTAGAACCGAGTTTCTAGCACACACATAAAAAAACAGAAAAAGAAAAAAAAAAGTTTAAAGACGAAAAAAAATCTTATCGGAAGATCAGAGAGAAAAATGTGGACAGATGACAGATCGGTTGACAAAGAAAAGTTCTCTTTGATGACGCCTTCCTCATTTTTTGTAAATCTCAGATCGACTTGGACTTTGATTGATTTCCTTGTCCTTGTAAATATTTCTCTACTGGGTGACCAAAACATCGTAACTACAGCTTTTTAAAGCTGGGGTTACGATGTTTTTGGTCTCCCACCGTTGATATCTATCTTTACCCGCATAATTATTTCAAATGTTAGGATTATGATAGATTAATGAATACAATTTGGACGTGTGTGCTAAATGTGCCAGTTAACTGTGTTCTTAAAATCCATGTTGACGTCAAGCGACTAAGATATTTAGACTGCAGCTGATATTTCTGTTCGATATAGACGGTCGTTTTTTATCATCAATTACTAATCGAATTCCTATGCTAAATACCACAAGCATGTATTCGATTAGACGAGACAGAATTCTTTTCCATTCATATATCATGTCAATGTATGCATATCTTTACCTTTGGCGTAAATTTGAATAAATTATTGCTTGTCAATTTAGATCACGCTTTGTATTTTTTTTAAATCCCAATAGAATTCAACAATCTCATGTGCCAATTACGCGGTTTTAGACAATTTGAAATAATAAAGATAGCATATACATGTATCATTACGTCTACTTTAAAAATTCTTTGAGCATTTTTTTTTAAGATCAAAGGAATGTTAAACAGTTAAGAATGGAATGAGAAAGAATTTGAAATGAAAGAAAAATATCATTATTAAAACGAATCAGTAGATATCTAACCCAGCATTATGATTCATTTGGTCCATGAAAGCTTCTTTATGTGAATTTTAAAGTCATTCTGCGAATGAAACCTTTCCTTGCGGGCATAATGAATTGGGATTTTATCCCAACACCATCATTAGAAAATGTTCATGGTGTGCACATACTAATTCAGAATCTATTTTTGATCGATCTCTAAACTAAAAAAGACTTGTCAAAATTGAAAGAAAATCCTTCCGACATTTCAAAGTGGAATTAAATCGAAAAATAACTTTCACGTACACATTTTTAGGAAAGGGGAAATTGTTTGATTCAAGCAATTTCTACATTATTCATAATGCTTTCCAAAATTTATTACTTTGGTAAGTAACCTGCGGGGTTCAATGGCAATGTGTTAAATGATTATACCGTGAATTACAGTGAAAAGCGCCTTTGTAAGTTTTATTTTTATATGCAATATTTATGTTTCATTCAGTAAAATTGTAATATAAAATTTGTAAATAAAGAGTAATGCGCATATTTTTATAACAAAGCTAAACTGACGTTTGTTTGAAGTTATTTATGATGTATATAGCATTATCATCTGACCTGTGCTTATCTATTAACCCATTCCAACACAGCAAAATTTTAGACTGGTCCAAATTGAGAGAAGCTGCACACGACAATTTCAAGTGATGGAATTTTGAATTTTTTTGTCTGTTTGGATAGAAAACATTGTGGATAATGAAGAAATTGCTTGATACAAGCAATTTCTTCATTTTCCACAAAGTTTTCCAAAGTTTTTTTTCTTGAGGGGCCTAAAAAGGAGGGCTTGAGTTGTAATGGGTTAAGTAAAATTGTAATATAAAATTTGTAAATAAAGAGTAATGCGCATATTTTTATAACAAAGCTAAACTGACGTTTGTTTGAAGTTATATAAGTATATAGCATTATCATCTGACCTGTGCTTATCTATCAAACATACTAAGGACTTTGCTATATTTCAGTTTTATTTCAAAAAGCAGCTATTTTATTTTTACGTGATTCCCTTTAAGCCATTCACAAACAACAAACTTTAAGACTGGTCTAAATTGGAAGAATGTGCAGACGACATTTTATTGTTGATAGACTATAAAGTTTTTTGTCTAAAGGGGTGGAATACAGTGTGGCTAATGAAGAAATTGCTTGATATAAGCAATTTCTTCATTTTCCACAATGTTTCCAAAAGCTTTTCTCTTAATGGGCGTAAAAAGGAGGGATTGAGTGGGAATGGTTCAACCCATTTCCCACACAATGACGCTTTTGGACACTTGGCGAGAAAAAATATTGTGAAAATATTGTGTAAAAAGAATCATTTTCCGCAAAATTTTCTTCCCAGAAAGTCGAAAAATCTAAAATTTCATAAACTTTAAGTTGTCGTCTCTAACACCTTTAGATCAGGACCATTCTGATTTTTTTTCGTCTTGTAATGGGTTCAAAAGAGATCAAATGACCACCGTCTTAATTGACAAAGTAACTACATAACAGCACTTCATTGTATCACTGCCCCTTTCAATCGAATCTCAAGAGTGAAAAATGAACCCTATTGACAGTGGATTATTGTCCGCGTATCATCAATCATGTCTGACCACACACGGACAGATGACCGTAACGTGCGCGGACAGTTGATAAAATAGCATATTGTCAATTATAAACAAATTTATTCAAGCTAAACGTTATGAAGGGGCACGGATTAGAAAATAAATAGTGTTCCTATAACCGGACGCGAATTAGCTCACAACATGTGCATGCATTTAACCCATTCCCACACAATGACTCATTTTCACGCCCCCAAGAAAAGCAACTGGGAAAACACTGTGTAAAATGAAGAAATTGCTTGTAATAAACAATTTCTTCATTTTACACAATGTTTTCTACCCAGAACGGTGAAAAAATTAAAATTTCATAAACTTAAAATCGTCATCTGCAACTCCTTACAATTTGGACCAGTGTATAATTTTGTCGTCTGGTAAAGGGTCAAGTTTCTTATTTTCGTTTTGATACTTTGATTATATATCAAATTAAAATTTCTCAAGATTATGTAACTTTCCGTT
Organism: Fragum fragum; assembly: GCA_946902895.1. Lineage (NCBI taxonomy): Eukaryota > Metazoa > Mollusca > Bivalvia > Cardiida > Cardiidae > Fragum > Fragum fragum. Next base: position 39,161,674 of record OX336372.1, read on the forward strand.
TAGTATACTATATACATTCATTAACTACTTCAAAATTGAAGACTGAGTGCATAGTATAAAAAAATTCGAAATAATACTATTACAATTCACAGTAATGATAGTTGAAATAAAGGTAAATAACTCTATTCCTCGTTCATGCATATTTTTCATATTCGTCTTTATAATTGTTATCATTATTGTTATTATTATGATTTCTTTGCCAGAGTAAAAACTTAAAATTTCAGCGTATTTTTTACTGATCTTTTCTTTCTATTTTTTTGTGGTTTATTAAGTTTTTGATAACAGGGTTTTATATTGGCCGAATAAAGATTACAGAAAAGAATAGATAACATGACAGTTTAGGGAATAAAATCAACAATTATATCTTTATTCCCTCCCTAACGTTTAACCCATCTCTTGGAATCCAGTTTTTACTACCCTGCAAGTTAAAAGCTCGGAAAAAACAAAGGATACATTGAAGAATTGCTTATTATAAGTAAGCTTCTTCATTTCTAACAATATTGAATGCCAGAAGTTTGACCCGTCCTAAAGAATGTAGCCACCCAATTTTGATGTCACGTTCCTGTGGGTCATTCATCTGTTAGCTATTGAACTCCGTTACCCCGGTGTGGGCTTTTGTTTTGGTTGCGATTTCTTGGTCATTAATATATAATTTGTTATCAGGCCGGCCATTTTGATTGATTGGTGACGGCGCATTTCAGATCCTCCATGTTGGAGAGCTTTACGCAATAGATATACTGTACAATGACCAGCGTGCCATGCATTGCAGGGTCATGTGGAAAGAAGAAAAGTAGGTTACAACATTCCCGCATACGCCCTCCTTTTTACGACGCTAAAAAAGGCTTTTAGAAAACATTGTGGAGGGTGAAGAAATTGATTGTATCAAGCAATTTCTTCATTGTAAACAATGTTTTATGTCCAAACAGATGACAATATTAAAAATTCTACCAACTTGACATTGTCGTCTATTACTTTTTTCAGTTTGGACCAGTCTAAAATGTGTTGTGTAGGGATGAGTTAAAGCTTATAACTATTAGAGTAAATGACCAATCGCAGCTGTCAATCAAAGAATCAATCGGCAAAATAAAACCATGCGGAAGTAAACTCTGATACCGACGAACATTTATGCGAAGCATTTTTTTCCAATTTGCTTGAGGACTAAAACGTCGCACACCTCAACGAAATTAATAACAATCATAATAACAAAACACTTTTTGTATTCTTTCACATGCAATATACCTATAAGAAAACTGTATTTGCTTCTTTGTTATACATCGTATTTCATAGTGTATGATGTGATGATTTTTAAGTATAAGACATTGAAAGAATATTTGTTTATATTCTTATTTTCATTGTGGTGAAGGATTAACAATAAGCAAACAATAAGCAAGCAAACACGTCGACATACTAGTGGAAGGGAATATGTCTACAAGAAATGTTTGGGTGTCATTTTCTATGTTTTCCCTCACAAACCTGCTGGTTAAAAAGTTTAAGCCATTCCTTCACAATCCAACTTTTTTAGGCAACTCAAGAGAAAAGCCTTTGGAAACATTGAGGAAAATGGAGAAATTGCTTGTTACAAGCAATTTCTTCATTATCCACAATTTTTCCTATTCCAAAAGTTAAATGATAAAAAAAAAAAAAAAAAAAATCACCAACCTAAAAATGTTGGCTTTTTGTACCGGTCCAAAAATTTGTTATTTAGTAAATGGCTATTTAGATTATTGACAACTGTATAAACAGGATGATTCTGATTACTTTTCAAAATTCTAAGTAATCTCTCAAACGAATATTTATCAAATTGATAGATGTTTTAACGACCAATTTCACCAGTATTTGATTCATTTCTCTGTCCATGATTATATTACATTTAATCTTATTCGTGCATTTTTTAATTTCTTTTTCAATCTATTTACAATGTATTAACCCTTTTCCTAATTTATTTGGATTAATCTAAATATATAATAATTATTTTGTTCTCATAACATTATCCATTCAATATTTACTCATTCATTTTCTATTGATTCATGTATCATTTTTTCTTTTTTATGTAAACTCTTTTTAACTATATTCCATTCTTTTTCGTCCCATTTAATCTTTATTTATTCATTTATTTGATCATTTGCTTATTCATTTATAAATGTCGATTACATTTTATATCAAAATGATTTTGAAAAAAAAAAAAAAAATAAAAAAATAGCATTGATTTTTTACATCAACTCCCAAGTTTTTCGATGATTATGTTCATTTTAAAACAAAAAATAAAACCATTTCTTTAATATATGTAGCAATCGTTGAAATGTAAGAAAAGGACATTAGATGCAATCATATATGCGATTAGATGTGATATTTTACCCGAAAGGGAAACACAAGGAAGCTTCGTGAAGTTAATATTGAATAAAAAATATAATCCAGCAGAGGTCAATAAGAGACACGGTTTTTCAAAAGAACAAGATAAAAGATAAATGATTTTAAAAAATAAACAAATGAATAAGATATAACTAATTTGCATTAAACTCATTTGGTAGAGCTGTGGTCAGTTGGAAGGGGAACTCTCGATTCAGAAGATCTACTACAGTGAAATATTTCAATTCTGGTCAGCCAGGCAATGTAATCCATGAAGTCTCTTATGGCGTTTTTGGTCAAGTATTATTTAAAGGGCATGTATGGGTTGGAAAATATCTTAACCCATTACCAGACGGCAAAATTTTAGACTGGTCCGAATTGAAAGGAGTTGCAGACGACAATCTAAAGCTAATGATTTTTTTTATTTTTTCAACTTTCTGGGTAGAAAACATTGTGGATAATGAAGAAATTGCTTGTAACAAGCAATTTCTTCATTTTCTACAATGTTTTCACAAGCTTTTTTTTCTTTGGGGCATCTAAAAGCTTCACTGAGTGGGAATGGATTAATAGAGTAATCCATTGACTTACAAATTATTACATAGATGAAACAGACATGTATAATACGCAGTGTTTACTTTATTTATTTGCAAAAGTTTCATCTTGAAAATATAGATGCGGACTTTTAAATGCTTATTTGATGTTTCAAACACATGGTCGTTTAAATGTTGTATTAATCAGTCTGCCAAACAATATTTTGCATCAATGCAATTGTCAGTGTGTCAGAAATCCTTTCTTTTTGCGGATGAAAATTGTGAATTTAATTTGGAATATAACCATTTAGTGGGATAAAAAATATTATAGAAAAAAAAGAAGAAATTGCTTGTCACAAGCAATTTCTTCTTTTGCTACAACGTTTTCTAAAATATAAAATCACAGGGACGTAAAAACCAGGAATTAAACAGGAAAATGTTTATTAACATTTATTTGTACACCCTTTGCTCTTTTTAACTTCCTTTTTAAAGCAAGAAGAAGAGTAAACAAAAAACTTATTTCCATTTTTTTTTAATTTTTATCTCTATAGCCCAAGTTATAATTATTAGTGTACAACACCAACTGTTATCGTTTACGATGTTATATTCGACAGAAAAATACAAGAAAACTACATTTTCAGTGATGGTTTCACCTTCAATGAAAATAAACATGAAATGAAAATAAACATACCATTGTTTTGACGTGGAACACGGCTCCAGGAGATTGAATGACAGACACCGAGAAAATTTCCCGGCAACATCAATCCTGCAATAAAGGGAGACAAACGATTAACTAGTATATGTAGATCATCGCCAAGAGTGATTCGCCCATAGGTTTTCGTCAAAGAAATAATGAATTATGATTGGTTTTCGACGCATGTTATCCTTTTATCTAGATTTTGTATAACGTTAATGATTTGTTATTCCGACTCTATCAAGTATATCAATCTTCAAGGTTCTTTATACAGAGAACGCTTTACTATTTACTCGAAATAAAACGCATATTACGTCATGCAAAAGGAGGAGAGGTGCATTAAATACAGTAGACTAGTCTGTACTCATTGTGCAGGCTGGCCATCGTCGATATATCCTGGTATTTCGGCATAGCGAGATACAGAGTCCTGATTAACCCGATTTAGCTTAACGGTTTCTAGAACATAAATGTTTATTTCCTGTGATAGTAACCGATAAAACCTAGACTGGTCCATATTCATAGAGCTTGCAGACAACAAATTTTATTTGATGATTTTTTTTTTAATATTTTTTTTTCTTTTTGCAGTAAGCATTGTGGATAATTATGAAATTGCTTGAAACCAACAAATTCTTCAATTGCCTCAATATTTTCTAATGCTGTTCTTGAGGGATGCAAAAAAGCGCAGAAATCCGTTTTTAATGACCCTACAACAACAGGATTTTGGAAAACATAAAGGAAATGATAAAATTGCCTGTAATTAACGATTCTGAGGCTGCATTTTCCACAATGTTTTCCTATCGAATGGAAAACATTACAAATTTATCGACTCCATAGTGTCGTCTGTCACTTCTTTGAATTTGGACCAGATTATAACTTTCTCCACTGGTAATTTGTTATGGATTGTGTAACTTTCCCTGCTAAAAAAACTCTTATAAAATTTCAGAGATATAGTTAGTGTAAAAGAGATCGAGTTGATAGATCATGAATAAGTTAATGCTTTTTTTAAACCCTTTTTTAAAGTAAGGTAGAAAGGTTTTCAACATTCATAATATATATCTAACTCGAAGAAAGTCCACCCTGCTCTATCCGAGCAGTATGACAAATCATTTATCTAAAAGCGAGTCATTTTCATCGGTGAACTGACCAATCGCTAGCCCCGCCAAATAATCTCGTTGGCCACGCCCATTAACTCCAACAGGAAGTCCCGCTTCGTTTTTATTTAAAATTTATGGCCAGTAGCATGTAACAAAAAAGTAAAATGTTAGTTAGGGACCTAAAATTCACTACTACAGCTTGAATAAACTGTAGTCATGACGCTTAAGTCACCAAACCTACAAAAAAGGTTAATAAAAATAGCAGCCAGAGTTGGAGTAGAAAGCTCAGGTCCGGGCTGAATGTATAATTGGATAGGTCGGTTGATTCAATGACTGACAGCCGAGATTCTTGCAACACAGTCTGATAAGGGGCGGCATTTTCAGTATATCTTTTTGTCCTTTTTCCCGACAAATGCAGTTTTTATTGAACTTTTGTTGATTGTTTGTATTTAGCATAGTTCAACTAAATAACAACCTAATATGGAGACTGGGCCTCGGTTTAAATCCTCGTTTGAATGACCGGAGAGAAGTGGGGATCGAACCAAGGATCCCTGGTACTGGTGCCAGTGCGTTACAGATGGACTATCTATATTTGAAACACGCGTTCTAGGGTATTCTTTTTTCGCTGGAAAAAATGTAAAAGATTTGACTGTAGCATGTTCGATATAAAAGCATCAGTTATTCGCGCCGTTCTGAGCACACATGTTTTCACTTAAAGCACGGCAAAAACCAATTTATCAAGTGAAGCTTTGCCTGAAAGGGGCGAGGGCCGGGGCGACTCCATGGCGCGGGGAATAAAAATTGAATACAGAGAACTGAGCTTTCATTAATCATGGTGCTAGATAATGGCTTCTCTAAATACTAAAAACCCTATGTTGTTGGAGTTGGGGCAAATAATTAGATGGCGACATACTTTTAATTAGTACAAATTCAAAGAAATTGCAGACGACATTTTAGAATAAGTGAAAATTAGAATGAGTACAATTGGAAAAAATAAACATGACGAGAAAAGAAAAAAATCTGTCATAAGCAATTTTTCCTGTTCCCAATACTTTTATCTGCAACGATAAAAAAGCGCGGTAAGGTTTGGCTCGTAACCACAAAAAAAAAAGTTTTACACAACTCTAATGATTATTTAAGGATGACATTGTCAGGAGAAATTATCATACCGCTGACCACGCCCACTGACCTCCAACAGGAAATTCAAATTTGATATTAAACGGCATTTTGCAAAATGTATAGTCTATAACATACAACAAAAAATAAACAAAATGGTTGGTCAGCGACCTGATCTCCAAAACTTCATTTAAGATAATCTGTATTTACCATGTTTAAGTCTCCAGACTTACACGATGTTCTCTTTTTTCTCAGTGTCCAAGAAGTATTTCTTTATTACTTTCCCTTTTGATTTCTGTCAGCTCTTTTAACCTGGTCTGACCTAAAGCCTTTTTTGTCTCGAAATAGGCAAAGGAGCAGAATATTGTTTCATAAAGAGTAATATGTACGGTTTCTTCCATGCTACAACTGACCGATTGCGACTGTCAATATAAAACAAAAACAAAAAACAAAAAAACAAAAAAACCCCGACCAATCAAATCATTTATTTTGACAGGAAGTGAACTATGAACTCTGACATTGGCCGACATTTTTGAGAAACATTTGAGTTGGTTTGACGACTTAATACATTCCCATTTCTTGAAATTTTAGACGGGTCCAAATTGAAAGAAGTTGCAGACGAGAATAAAAATTGTATTGAAATTGAAATTTGAAATGATACCATCATATGTGGTAGAAAATATAGTGGAAAAAGGAGTTTTCTCAAGTAGAAAATAGCAGCAACGTAAAATCCCGTGTTTGTACAGGAAAGGGTTAAGCGTCTTAACTGCAGCTTAAATAAATCGTTGTAACGACGTTTAGGTCGCCAACCAATAATTCTATGCTTTTGGGTACATATTAACGGCCATAAATATATGCAAAATAACGTCCTTTATAATCGAAGCGGAATTTCCATGTTGAAGCTCAATAGATGGGACCAGCGGAGTCACTGGGCGGAGCCAGCGGATTCAGAGGGCGGAGCCAGCGGAATCAGAGGGCGGAGCCAGCGGAATCAGTGGGCGGAGCCTACAATCGGTTGATTATTGACGAATACATATCTCATTACAGCATGTCAGAAGGAGCAGGGGATAATTTTGAAGGATTATTTGGATCCTTGCTCATCACAAGTCTTCCAGTTTATAACATAGTCAATCTTGCTCAAACGACTATCTCTAATGAGCGACCACTTTCATTAAACGACTTGCATTATATTCCCTTTACAAAAACAAGGGATCTTTATAATTGGACTTTTTTCCTTTGAAAAAATACTCAAAACTAAATCCTATGTTGGTGGAACTCATTAGAATCGTCTCAATGAGACGATTCTAATGAGTTCCATCAACATAGGATTAAGCTAGAATACTACAATGATTTATAAAGGCAGCCGAACCGGTCCCTCGTATATGTCACAAAAATTGTATTCGGCGACCATTCTCTTAAATGACAACATTTTGGAAGTCCCTTTAGTACTTCCTTATTACAAGTTCGACTGTATACTACAGCCATAGGGTGTTTCTTTCTTAAACTTTTCTCTGTAAAAACTGAATATGGGGAGAAGTTCAACTTCAATTCAGAAGCACGTTATTTTACACACGCACAACTTCTAAATGCTATGTTGTTGCATTAGAGTGTCATTTTCTTAACTTTTTCATCTATTTTTCTTCGGTGTGTAAACAAAAGAAATAAACAGTTTACTGAATGTATGGTCGGATTATTAAAAAAAATGAATCACGTTGGCAATAGTATTAATGTAAAACTAGGACAGTATTGATAATAATGATGATGACAATAGTTTGTTTAACATTTCAAGATATACACGCGCACGCACGCACATACACACACGCTAAAGAAATATGCTTACCACCTGATATAAAGAATACATATCTGGCAACAAACAACTTTGTATCTGTTTTGCATTGTTTTCTACCCTTTGAGATTTTCTTCCTTTTTGATTTTTTATTTGTAACCTCCTTATTGACAACTGCTTATATCAAAAAATCAACTTTTTATGATTATTCGAGGGACGGCCATGATGAATTAATAGGTCTGTGTTTTACGCAATGCAACAAAAGGTACATAACTACACGATTAACTTACCGAACTATGCGTTGGGTTGTTTGCTCTTTGAGTTGCCCGAACTAAGCACTTTTTGTCATTTTGATCCATTACCAAATGAGAAAGTTTCTGCACTGTACAGTGATTTGAATTGAAAGAAAATGATAAATAGAAAATGTTGAGGAGGAAATATAAAAACGTTGTTTACAAGCAATTTCGTATTCATCTAAAAATTTCCACACCTATTTTTTCAACCTCGTGAATTGATATTTTATGGTATTGGATTTATGCGCATACGAGTTATAAGGGAATCCTTTACTTTTCCATACTCGTCGTAAACCACCAACAAAAAAGGACCATCTAAGAATATGAAAATGTTTAGACCGAGGTCAGACTACGGAATTGTGCAGCATGAGCAGGAGGCAAGCTTTACGCCATTTGCATACATGTATTTGAGTCGATGTGTGACATTTCCAACCACGACTCATGTATGTCAAGTAAAGACTCAGATCAGCCTGCACATTTGCACTGTCTGATCATATTCTCCACTATACACTCTACAGATAGGTACTGAGCCAAAGCTGCTTTACACGATCAGCGATGTACCGGGTGGCTGTCAGCCTGCTCAGTGTCTGCACGTCATCCACGTGCGAAACAATTGAAAATGACACCAAAGAGCCCGATTCGTCAGTACCCTAGGACAACATCGTATCTACAGCTTGAATAAAGCTGTAGTTACGACATTTTGCTGGCTAATCAAATTACTTATTATAAAATGACCATTCATCCTCGAAATTTATTGGTCGATTAAACATACTGAACCATCATATACATGTACTTAAAGTCCCAATACCTCCTACACAATAGACCTTTTCACGCAAAGCACCAGATGACTAAAAAGTCTACATCCGTTAGACGCTTTCAAAAAATAACAACAACAACTTTTTCCCGTTGCGGGGAGTTTTTACTTCCGGTTTGAAAAACTCAATAGAAAATAAGAAGGCTCGATACGACCCCGAACTTTAACAGTGTTAAAATGTCAGAAAACAAGTTTCTTTTTGTGAAGTCAGTGTTTACAAATCCGACCAATAGATGGGAAAATGGTTTGAAAAATGTTCCGGCCTTAGACATATCAAAATTTAAAAAATATTTAGTGGAATCGCGGGACAAATCGTTTGACAAAGAAAGCGTCCGGGCCTACAAGTCGTTGAAGGCGTTTAAATACTTTAAAGAGGGATTTGTCCAGAGACTCAGTCACATTGAAAAAACTGTGGAAAATACCAGCTTGTATTTAATCAGTTCCCGTGTCCTTGCTTCATACCAGGGAAAATCCTACCAAACATACATTAGATTTTAATTGAAATCGTACCTCGCAGGGGATTTGGCAATGCAGCATTTCGCATTCTGTCATTTCATCTGACCGCTCATGTGAAATCTGAACTTCGTTCTGCACATTTCTAAGATCAATTTCTGGCAACAAAACGCGATTCTTGGTGTAACACACGCTACAGTTTTCTTTCACAAGGGTTTCTACTGCTCCGTCATATTTGGACGATTTCATACTGGAAACAGTAGCTCTCCTTTGCCTCAATGTTACTGGCAAAGTCACCGTAAGATTCATTGTCGATATAAAGTCCACAGACGTTTGATCAACACTTCTCTTCCCATTCACAAAATGTCGACCACAAAATAAAGAATTATTCGTTGGTGCAAATTTATTTCTTCCATGGAGGACTCTTTCAGTTGCCTTTATCCATAATTTTCTTCTAGACTCCGGTTTCTTCGGAATTCTATGGAAAATTATAGTTATGCCTTGTCGATCTACAATCTGCCACGCTACAATTGTCATTTCCACCAATCTTTTTAGGATAATATATATTCCACAGCAAAAAATATCCACTCAAAGTTGTTAAGCGTATTCAATTTATTTTTATTTTGGTAAAAGATTGAAATGATAATGATAAATAAATAAACACCATGCAATAATATTCCCGTGCCGATTGAAAACGACGTCTGGTCGGATTCTTTGATTCGTCGATCAGGGCCCTGTACTTGGCGGCATATCGGTTGAAACATAAAAAGACAAATTTGTTTCACCAATTCCTAAATTTTACTAATATACATAAAGAGTGTGCGGTGTTGTTTATTGGATGCTTGGTGACATGTTGCCGTCTACAATTAACACCATATGGACATGTGATATACCAAAGGGAACCCTTTACATCAAGACTGTTTACCGAACAGCACTCCAATATAATCATTACAATTGATTATTTCTATTTTTCATTTTTTTCTTCGCACTATTAACATCGTCATCATACTATTATGATTTCTGTAACAATCCTTTTTTCTTTAATATATAGTGCTCTCAATTTTGAATTTCCATATACTCTTTTTAATCGGTATATGGCATATCTAGACGAAAAGCAGATTATATAAATAAAAGAATATTTAATCCTTTCCTCCAACACTTCTATTACTAGAACGCTGCGAATGTCAATTTGAGAAGAAGCATATGAAAACATTGTGGAAAATGAAGAAATTGCTTGGATAAAGTAATTTCTTCGGTAACCACAATATTTTTCCTGTCCCATAAGGAAAAAAAGAAAATAAATAAACAATTAAATTCCATTTGCTCTAAAATGTCGTCTGCAGCTTCTTTTGGACCAGTCAAAAAATTCAATCATTGGGAATGGATTAATATTGGAATGTTATTTTAGTCAATATTATATCTGTCAAGATGTTTGACACTTGTCCGTATACTGCAAGGCGGGATTTTCCTTTCATCAACGTAATCATTCAGTGTTTGCGTCGAGTGTCAAACTATAACTATTTACTTTTCCTTCCTTGTATGTGTGTGAGGGGTGGGGGGAGTTAAAGATATGTCCAAAATATCTTATTTCGTGGGAGATATTATTGTATGAAAGGGTAATTTTCGCAAAACTCAAAGGTACGTAAAGTTTCTTATGGCCTAGGCACCAGGTCGTTTTAAACTTAATTTTGTTACTAATACACGATAATATCATCAATATTACTCTCTACAACTAGTCTGCATATATCTGCCCACATATTGAAACCCTTTTTGTACCAAAATTTTGATTTTTAACCTTTATTCTTGCTCGTTCACATTAGACAATTTATATAGGATTATATAGTAATAAATTATCGACTCCCCGCAATCGAACACGTGACAAAGTCTCGGGTAAATATCGCCTTTAACGAGATTCGATTTGACGCATGCGCTGTGAGACCGTGAAAAGGTCTATTATACACAAAAAATACTGTTATCTCTAAATGCTTATTTTATTTGAGTGACTTGGTGCCTTCAGTTGCAAATTCAATTTCACAATCCCTTTTTTATTGTCTATTTGTTATTCGGCCAAATATCTATTTTTTGGTTCTTTTTTGCTTTTGTTTATGTATTTAACCAAAAAAAGGGAACAATTTCGATAAATTGATTAATTGTTTTCATTAAGACAATAAGATTTAAAGATTTTAGACATTGTTGTTGTGTGAAATATTGAGTTACTACAACTTTATCCCACTACCAGACGACACAATTTTAGACAAGTCAATATTGAAAGTAGTTGCAATTTTAAGGTGATTAAATTTAAACATTTCTTTGAATTTTGAGTCAGAAAACATTATGGATAATGAAAAACCTGAGTAATCTGTGCAGTCTAACTAAAGTCACTTTCAAACCCAAAAAATCACCAATTTATGCGCGACGGCCTTTAACCATTATGACAAGCAGTAACCCCCGTCACATTGGAATTATGAAAAGAAAATTCATGTTGTGATAATTCAATTGTTAGTTTCGTCTATCAAAAACGAGCGATCCGATTGGTCGAAAATTTAATTCATACCTCCATGAACAAAATTTTGAGTACGCAGCAATTTTGAATGCTTCCGCACAAAATAGTTCACTACAAAAAGGTATCAAAATTTGTTAAGTTGTTGCATTTTTCGCTCGATGCTATTAAATTATAAGAAATGAAGAGAATATTTTTGTTTTCATGGAGGTATGAACCGAAAAACTTAATCACACAATGTATGAATCCGCTTCGCGTATTCATACAGTGTGATAAGGTTTTTCGGTTCATACCTCCATGAAAACAAAAAATATTCTCTTCATCTCTTAAATATAATAAAAGAAAGCTCTCTGGTCACCTCAACTGACCTCCGACATGAAGTTCGACTTAGATATCAGATGTCGTTAGTTTGCGAGATAAATGGCACGCAACAAATAACATTAAATAAAATGGTTGGTTTGCAACCTAAACGTCGTATTTACAACTCGAATAGGGTGTAGCTACCACGTTCATGTCGCCAAACCAAGAGCAAATGCTAAACATAGATATCCGAGTTTAGTGTTCACTTCCGGTCTAAACTAAAGGTTTAATTGGTCAATCGACATTTTGATTGACAGCGGCGATCCATCAAATGGGTCTTTATTTTAGGTTATTCCAACACGGTAGATTTTAGATCAGTCAAATTCAAAGAAGTTGCCGAAGACAATTTTAAGTTGATGAAAACATCAAAATCTTTATCTTTTAGGATAGAAAAAAAATGTGGATAATAAAGAAATTGCATGTTACTGTTACATGTTATTGCATGTTCTGTCCCCGCAAGATTTTCAAAAGCTCATTTTGAAGCGCGTTAAAAGCGTCCTTGTGTGGGAATGGGTTAAGCTATGTTGCACCGATGTTTATATGAATATTATTCTCACAGTCTTTTCTTCCTTTTCTTGTACTTTCACTTTGTACTGTATGGTGCACAAAATGGGTCAAAAGTCCACTTTAGGTAGTACACGCTTAAATAAACGCGCGCACATGTAAAAAGTACAGGTGCACTTACAAAATCTAGGCGTGCGCACATAATTACAAAGCGTTCAAGGGTATGAAATGTGCAGATACGCCCAAATTAAAATGCACACATATATGAAGCAGTTTACTTTTTACGCGTGCACGCTAATATTTTAAAAGACCCAAACGGTACACCATATACATGTACATGACTAGAGCTTACAAACAAAACGCGATCAAAAGTCGATAAAAACAGAAATAAATGCATCTTTCGAAAAGACAAAAGAGATTAAAAATAAAATAGTGGTTAAATAAATAGATAAATAAAGAGTAATAAAAAAGTTATATAAAATTAAATATCCTAATAGAGTATCAATACTTCCACTACGTTAACGAAACATGAAAAAGATCATTACAGAAAATTGACGCCGACGCAATTTTCAATATAGGGACTTTCATCGAGAATAGTTGCCAAGACATTTTTGGAATTCCTTAAAACAGACCAGTTATACAATGATAAATTACTGCACCATCATTATGACTGTTTAACCGAAAAATGATTTATGGGGAGAAATTCAAAATTTCTGATCCTATTTCATTGGACTATGACTGGAGCGCGGGTTTCTAGTCTAAAATTACGATGGAAATTGACACGATTCGGTGTAAATTTCTTGTCTGTTTCATGTTTATTTTTTGTAAAGAGGTGCGTACATGTCATTTTATGATTAATGCGCGGTGAAATGTGTAAATGATACTATTTTTGTAATATGCCACGATGGTTTTGATTTGAACCATATTACCTCATACCTTTTCATATTGTAATAAGCTAAGACCTTTCAACTTCATCCCTTTACAAATTAACCAATCTCCACTCAATGACGCCCTAATGAAAAGCAACTAGGAAAATATTATGTAAAATGATGACATTGCTTGTTGGAAGCACATTCTTCATGTTGCCCTATTGTTCTCTGCCCAGAGAGTTGAAAAATCTAAAATTTCATAAACTTTGAATTTTCGTCTGAAACTCCTTTCAATTTGGACCAGTCTAAAGTTTTGTGTTCTGGTAAGGGTTGGGGAAAGAATAACCATGCGCATGCTCGTTTCTTGCCTATACAATAAATCATTTTCGCCACTTCATGATTGTTTATGAAGGAAAGAATCGACCGAAACATTTTTACCCTCCTCTAAGCCTTTGTCATGATGAACCCGAAATATTTCTACTTCGAGAGGGGGTATAGGCAAAGACCAGCCAGCAATTACGCAGTCAGATCTTAGCCTACATTATCTGTTGTTTCTTTAAAGCCAGTTTATGTATAATATATTTTTCAGTAGAAATATAATTGTTCCAAACTAGAACTTCTTGAACTTTTTTGTCCCTTTGCTGTAAATGCAATTAGAAGAAAAAAATATTAAGCATGACAAGGGTTAAACGATATTAGTCCTGATTGGTGAATGCTTGATAAATTACCCGCTCTTTAAACATATAAGTAAGTGTATAATTGTCTGTTATGCAGTAAATTTTAAGATTCGAGATTCATACAACGCTCAAAAGCAAATCATATGAAAAGCATAATGTAGTCATAGCGCGAAAATCGTAAAATAGCTTGAATTAGGATTTATTTACGACATTTGGGGTCGCCAAACTGAAAATATTTCAATATTTCAATACATCCTGCACAAGAGTTCGGCAGAATTTGCTGAGAAAAGGGACTTCACCAATCCGCTGCTGTCTGGTTGAAAACAAAATTATTTGGTAACTTTGATAAGAATTACTTCCCTTTTAATAATAAGCTCTATAAATAGCCGTGTTTTATTACACAGCCTAACGCTGATTGGCTGACAGTGATAAATGGATGGGCGAGAGACAACATCGTTTTCCGCTTTCGGCCAATCAATATGAAGAAACTCAATTAGTCCGTGACAGCCGATAAGATTTATGATTCGTTGGGTCTGAAAACTGCTCAACTTTATTACTGTCTCCTCCAATGACGGAAATACGAAAGTGGCAGAAAGTTTGGGATCTTTCTTTAGCAAAGAATATTATGCTTAAACAATATCCTTGTACATATACATGTATTTAGAAAAACATGACAACAGATAAACAAATTAGAATAGATAAAAAAAATGCACGTATGGAAGAAATGGAATCAAATGAAGTAAAGTCTAGACCGCCGTTTTAATGCGAAACTTGAATAAGACGTGTGTTCTATAGCTATACCGTCAATGTTTGGAAAATGCTGAAATTTGGGTAAATTTTAAAATGTTTTACCATGTTTTTCGACGAACAACGGACAATATCGTTAAGATGGCCGCGTTGTCATTGATTTTGTTGTTCTGTGATAACGCCCTCTGACCACCGATAAGGCAGTACTAGTACAGCTCATTCAAAATCTATATACGGAACGTTAACGTACTGTGCTCAGATAACCCTTCCTGTTTTGAGAAACTTTAGACCTGTCCTAATTCAAAGGTTTCATAGACGGAAATTCAAAGTGGATAAAACTTGAAAAATAACGATTCAGAAGGGTAGAAAATAATGTGGAAAAAGAAGAAATTGCTTGTTACAAGCAATTTCTTCTTGATCTACAATGTTTTCTCAATAATAGCATCCAAGGGACGTTAAAAACAGGGATTGAACAGGAAAGGGATGAAATGACCATGCAACGTACAGGTTGACGAGTCGGGCCAGTCAGTCAAAATATCAATAGACCAAATCATATATCTAGACCAGAAGTGAACTTTGAACTCCTAATTTGGTCAGAATTTATGTGAAACATTTTTATAGTTTTGGCAACTTAAACGTCGCTACTACAACTTATTCAGGCTGTAGTTACGAGGCAAAGGTCTCCAACCAAACATTTTACTTTTTGTAGACCAGAAGTGAACTTTGAACTCCTAATTTGGTCAGAATTTATGTGAAACATTTTTATAGTTTTGGCAACTTAAACGTCGCTACTACAACTTATTCAGGCTGTAGTTACGAGGTAAAGGTCTCCAACCAAACATTTTACTTTTTGTTACATGTTACTGACATTATTATTATTATTATTATTATTATTATAATTATTTTGCGGTGAAAGGAATGCTGTTTTATATATCGTCGTCGTCGATCTAAAACGTCGTAACTACAGCTTGAATCAAGCTGTAGTTACGACGTTTTAGAACGACAACGGCGATATATGGAACGTCCTGTTGAAGCTCAGTGGGCGTCTCCATCGATCCGTTAATTTTGTTGGGAAAAGTTTATCCCCTTCTCGGGCTGATCTTCTAGGGAAGTCTGCCTTTGATAGATATTTTTATCGCACCCCAAATGTCCCCTTTTCGCGTTGTGCATCATTATCGCGGAAAAGACAAAAATATTTATAAATGATAATACACCAATCCGTTACCAGATGACATATTTTGTTACAAGCTATTTATTTATTATCCACAATATTTGACAAAGCTCTCTCCTTGAGGAGTGTGAAAAAAGCGGGAGTGTGTGTGGGTACGGGTTTATTAACTATAATCGATGTTTAGAGGAAGCCAAGAAAAGAAATATATATAAAAAAAGAAAATACGATCTGTTGCTAAATTGTAAACACACACACACAAATCATGAAAATAGATAAAAATAATGAATGAAAGAACCCATGGTAAACTTGTATAAATGACAAATTTAAGAATAAACCGCCCTTCTTATACAATCGAAAAGGTTGATGAATTAAAATATTCATTTTTCTAGTTATTGAGAAAGAAACAACTTTTTTTGTAAGCTAACCAATTAAAAGACCACAATATTTTGACTGGTCCAAATTCAAAGAGGTTGCAGGCGACATTACGTTAGTTGATGACATTTTCTAAGTCTGTATTTTTTGAGGTAGAAAGGCAGTTTCTTAACTATTCGCAATGTTTTGTTTCTAGACCGACATGGCAATAACCAGATTTAATGACGTAATCAGAATATAAGAAAATTCTATTGTCCTCAAGTAATGCAATCTAGGTAGTTTTTCCGGATAACATATTATAATTAGTTGAACCAAATTGTTAGGTATAAATCTTAGAATTTTACAAAGAAAAATATCAGAAAGAAAATACATTTTCATTCTTTAAAATCAAACTATTTGAAAAATTCCCTTGATTAGAATCTTTTCACAATTTTTTCTTCTTTTGTGTGTCTAATAATTTCATAGAATATAGCATGTTATAAACGGTTTCATTCCAATTAGGTCTTTCCAACACAATTCCTCTTTTTTACGTCCCTCAAGAATAAAACATTTGAAATAGTGTGGATAATGAAGAAATTGCTTCCAAACAAGCAATTTCTTCAATATCCACAATGTTTTCTACACTAGATGGCAAATATTTCTTTAATTCAACCAATTTTAGATTGTTGTCTACATTATTTTCTAGTTTGGACCAGTCTAAAATTTTGTTGTGTCGGAATGGGTTAACACACATTCATAGACAAAAAGCAGGATTAATCAAACGGAGTGAAATCGCAGTCAGTCAGAAAAAGCAAACAAACTTACTGTGTAGAAAGAAGAAATGATTTTAACAAACAACAGTTCCTCCCTTTACCAACACTATTTTCCGATACATCGACTGGGGGAAAATGAAAATGCTATAGCTATAGCGTGAACAGGCTGTAGGTAAGATGTTTTGAATAGCCTAGCTGCGATATATGACGATCCCTAGGTTCGTTTTAACCAGCGATTGTACAGAAAGGGTTAAAATGTCAGACCATCGACAGAACTTCAAATGTATACAATTTTTAGGTTTGAATTTCTATAAGAAGATATTGTGTTTTTAGAAATAATGGCATGTGACGGAACCACCGATTGGTTCCGATATCCACCGATCAGACCCGATCTAACTTAGTGCCTTAAACCTTAAGTGTAAATAAGTAGATCATCGTTTAGCTTTCCGACTCATGTCACAGAGCGGCCAACAAGTCACATCCATTCATAGGTGACACCAAGACAAATATCTTCTGCCACCTACCACATAAAATAATTGTGATCGTGTACTCTTGACTCCAACGGTGTTGTCTCAAGACGAAAATATCGTAACTATTGTGTATTTCGAGGGTTAATCGCGATACTGTTCTTAGTGCATATATACAATGCGTAGACACTTAGAACAATATTGCAATTAAGTTTCGATTTGTTGTATAAATTTACGTCGTTTTGAACGTTCAAATAATTTGTGGTTAACCAAACCTCATTAAAACCATATTTATTGTTCATAATGCTGCTTTTCTCTACATATCGACGTTGTAATTCTAAAGCCTCGTAACTACAGCTTGAATCAAGCTGTAGTTACGAGGTTTTACAATAACAACGACCATATTTAGATCTGAGTAGAAGATCATCTATTACGAAGTCTGTTCAAAGCGATTTGATTCATCCCTGGTAGGAAAACTAATCTAATTTAAGAAACGCACTGATATATCTAAATAGAAAACAAATAAATGGTTGAATGAATAAATAATAGATTCTGACGTAACATATACGGCGTCTGAGCTTAACATTCAGAATGGCGCGTCTTTGACATACCGAAAGTTTTATTGCTACAAAAAATGAAGTTATTTTGGAGAAATGTGGATTTTTTAAAGAATATTTATTATAAACAAATTCTAATTTAAGTGCATTTCATCAAGAATTCACAGTACCGTATATGTGGTAAAAAACATATTTCGAGAAATGACAGAACATTAACAATACAGTGAATCTTGTATTTAGCGACCACTGACTCTTAAGGGACGACCAAAAAGTGGTTGCTAAAGAGAGTGGTCGCTTAGTACACTTTTTGGCTAAATGCATGAAGGATTAATTCGATTGCATGCTAAAGTCTTTACAGAATTATCACTTAATCCTATGTTGTTGGAACTCATTAGAATCGTCTCAATGAGACAATTCTAATGAGTCCCAACAACATCGGATTTAGTTGTTATTTTACTTTTTCGCAAATTGCCTCCACTTCTTAAGAGCATTTGCTTTTAAAAAGGGGGGAGGGGGGTCGATTAATTGACGCGATCGCCCCAGCAAGATTGGATGAATTATAATTATCGAAGGTAAGCGTGGGTCGTCCTGAAATTGTATCTATATAATATTATAAATTTGTTTTTGATGGTAAAAATAGAGAATCTGAAATCCCGTATGAAATATGCCTCATTTTATTTGTTGTGCTCATTTCTCTAAATTCTAAACACACTCATTACCTAAAACCTTTGAACACCAAGAACGAATAAAAATCGCGATTCCCATACATTTCGAAGAAATACAACAACATCTTTAGTTTCATTTGTCGTCCTTTTATCTGTCATTGTTGAACGTAGGTGTTATCATGTACTTGTTTAACTCTTTCCAACTCAATTAGACAGGTCCAATTTGAAAGAAGCTGCAGATGACAATTTCAAGTCAATGAAATTTTGATTTTTTTCATTATTTTGCATAGAAAACATTGTGGATAATGCAGAAATTGCTTGATACAAGCAATTTCTCCATTTTCCACAATGTTTTCCAAAGCTCTGTTCTTGAGGAGCGTAAAAAGGAGGGATTGAGTGGGAATGGGTTAAAATGATACGTAATGATGATGAACATTAAATGTTCAATTCATTTGAGTGAATAAATTTTATGTTTTGTTATGTTATGACAATACCAAATCGTTGATATAAGTAAATATCGTATTAAGTGCCCACTCAAGGGACGACAAAAAGTGGTTGCTGTAGAGAATGGTCGCTAAGTACACTTTTTTTGCCAAATGCATGACTCATTAATCCGATTGCATCCAAAAATTATTACAGAATTCTCGCTTAATCCTATATTGTTGGAACTCATTAGAATCGTCTCATTGAGGACATGAGATTAAGTTGTTATTTACTTTTTTTAGCAAAATGCCCTAAGTTCTGAAGAGCTTTTGCCTTTAAAAGTTTGATTTCGATTATGGTCGCTTAGTGTATGTGGTCACTCGAACAAGTTTGATTGTGAAAGAAATTCTTGGGTTATTTAAGAGATGAAGAGAATTTTTTTTTTGTTTTCATGGAGGTATGAACCGAAAAAACTAATCACACTGTATGAACAACAAAACATATTCTCTTCATTTCTTATAATTTAATGGTATAGATCGAAAAAACCAAAAACCCTATATCTTTTGATACCTTTTTGCATGGGACTATTTTGTGCGGAAGCATACAAAATCACTGCGTACTCAAAATTTTGTTCATGGAGGTATGAATTAATTTTTAGACCAATCAGAATGCTCGTTTTTGATAGATGAAACTAACAATTAAATTATTAAGTCTTGATTAGGAATGACGTTAAATAGCTTTTTTATCGTGCAATGTCGAATTTTGTTTAATCAGTCCTACTTGTTAAAGAGCGTGTTTTATATACATATATTAAAAAACAGCAGAAAACATTTAAATTATTTTCTTTCAAATAAAGTGCAACAAAGGAAAAAGAAAAACACCAACAGTAACTGCAAAAATCTAGAGGGCGAATCTTTGATATATACTGGTTGCAAGACCCTTGGAAAAGCTCTGTCCATAAACAAGATACAACCCAGAGAAAAAATAGCTAGTAAATCAAATTGATTAATTACCCGAACAACTACCGTAGATATATATAATCAGATATCTGTAATGCTTTTTACAGAAAACTTGTAGAAATAGGGGATAGTGTTGGTTTTAATCTGAGGTCGATTTATCTTTCATTGAATGAAAAACAAAAGCCTATCGCTCAAAATGAAAGATTTCTCTGTATCGTGATAAAGATATATTTATTCTATTTCATTAAGCAGAAAAGAGAATTCATTTGAGAAATTTTAGGAAAAAAGTCAGTAACCATTCCCACATAATGACGCTTTTGACGCGAAACAAGAAAAAGAATTCCGAAAACATTAAAGCGTGCTTGCAACAATCATTTTTTTTCATTTTCCAAAACGCTTTCTACTCTGACATTTCAAAAAGTTAAAACTTTAAAACCTTTCTGTAACTCTTTCGAATTTGGACCAATAAAATTGATTACTGGTAATTAGTTAAGTAAACGCGTCCTTACGCACGTGCATAAAGTCGAAAATTAAATGACGTCATTGACGTTATGTGCCCTGCGCTTGTCGATAGAAATGAATGAATAAAAAGTGAATCGGACTCAAATTATTATACCGATTACCTTGATAATCTGTTTTATACATCTTCACGAATTATCAGTGAAAGTATCTAGGTGGAAAACCAAAATGTCGTTAGCCTATTACCAAATGGCAAATTGTTAACTGGTCAAAAGTTAGAGGAGTTGCAGACGATAATGTCAAGTTTGTAGAATTTTAGATTCTTTCAATTTTCTGGGTAGAAAACGTCGCGGAAAACGAAGACATTGCTTGTTGCAAGCAGTTTCTTCGTTTTACACAATGTTTTCCCAATAATTTAATGTGGGTCGTCAAAAAGCGTGATTGTTTGGGAATGAGTTAACTGATGCTGTATTTTACGACATTTCGAACGTGGACCGACGTCATTTAAAGAGTGATTAATCTCGATCATCCCTAAAACCAACGTAGTGGTGACGTCACTATAAAATGAATCCGTTGGTTTTCGATTCCGAACAATGTTTTTTTTTTCACTCTTTCTTTCTCTTTTTAATTGTATTTTTTTCCCGTTTTTATAATAAACGATAAAGGAGGATTGTCATTGATTGATTTAGATATCATAGGATTTTTAAATCCTTCACAAAAAAAAAAAAAAAAAAGTAAACACTTTGATAAAAACGAATCTCGAGCTAACTTTCAAGCTCGCGAGCAACTGATATTCTTAGGTAACGTGTGTTTTTGCCCTCGCCTGTATAACCAACTCATAGTCGTTGCAGCCTAAACGTTTGGTGTGGCAAGACTGCACGGTGCTATGTTGGGTTTAATGCCAAACTACTGCAAAAATCTACAAATATAAAGGCACCTACAGTAGAATTACAATAACCCCTCTGTTTGTAGATCGAACTGACTTTACACTTCACTAACCCATTAACCCATTCCCACACAAATGCGCTTTTTGAAGCAAGTCATTGCTCCATTATTCACAATGTTTTCTACCCCAAAAGATAGAGATGTTTGACTTTCATCAACTAAAAACTGCCGTCTGCAGCTTTTTCAGTTTAGACCAGTCTGAAATTTTGTCATCTGTTAATGGGTTAGCGTTTTCGGAAGACATATTTAGTACATAGAAATAGTTTCGGTTGGTTCAATTATGTCACTTAGAAAACGTTTTGTTACCCTGGGGACAATAAACAGTTAATCGTAAGTTGACGACCAATACATCGAAGCTATACAGCTTGAATTAACCCTTTTCTGTTCAAACGCGGGGTTTTAAGTCTTTGTGATTTTATACTTGAGAAAATATTGTGGGAAAAGAAGAAATTGATTGTAACAAGCAATTTCTTCTCTTCCCACAATATTTTCTAACACTTAGGATGGATGGTTTCATTTTAGATGGATCCCATTTTAATTGTCGTCTGCAACCTCTTTCAATTTGGACCGGTCTAAAATTTTATAAAACGGGAAAGGGTTAAGCGTGGTCCACATGAGTTAGCGCCACTTGCAACAGAATTTAAATCATATCGCGGCGGCTGGTGCCCTTAACCCATTCCAACACAGTGGGATTTCGAAGAAGCTGCAGACGACAATTATAAGTTGATGGAATTTTTAATTTTTTTCGTCCTTTGGGATAGAAAACATGTCGGAAAATGAAGATACAAGCAATTTCTTCATTTTCCATTATGTTTTCCAAAGCTTTTTTCTTGAGGTGCGTAAAAAGCAGGGCTTGTGTGGGAATGGGTTAACTATGGATTCCTGTCTTTTCTCTCGCTAATGCAGCCGCCGTCATAGCGCAGTCGGTAGCGCGTCAAACTCCTAATCTTCAATCATGGGATGCCATGGGTTCGATCCCAGGCGGCATATATCTTTTCCGA
Organism: Fragum fragum; assembly: GCA_946902895.1. Classification (NCBI taxonomy): domain Eukaryota; kingdom Metazoa; phylum Mollusca; class Bivalvia; order Cardiida; family Cardiidae; genus Fragum; species Fragum fragum. Next base: position 39,184,228 of record OX336372.1, read on the forward strand.
CATTTGTCTCTCACCAATGGGTGGATAATCGTAAACCCAAGTGGGATAGCAGCTGGAGGCTAGGAAATGATGTAGTGGTAATAATGGTGTGAGAAATACCAGGAATCCATTGTTAGGTGCTCCATCCGCCGCGATATGACTGAAAAACCATAAAAAGTGGTATTAAACTCTATTCAATCAAACAATCAATCTCTCGCAAATGCAACTGAAATATTTATTCCGAGCCACTATCTTCTGATCCCACTTAAGCCCCACTACTTATACTCCAATTGAACAATATCGGCTCTCGATCAAATTACCAGTCGACCAATGAAATCATTCGTTGAGACCAGAAATGAGCTTAGATCTCCTACAATGACCGCAATTTTTGTTGACCTATTTTTAGTTTTGGCGACTTAATCGTAGTAACTACAGCTAATTCAAGCTGTAGTCTCGACGTTTATATCGCTAACCAGCTGTATTACTTTTCTGTTACATTCTACTAGCCATAAATTTTCAAAATCACGTCGTTTAAAATCGGAACGGGACTACCTGTTTGAGCCAATGAGCGGGGCTAACGGTGTAAGTGGGCGGAGCAAGCGATTGGTCAGGTGGTGAGCGAGAAATGACGCAAGTCGCGTTGACATTTTTTTCAAATGGCGGAAAGACTGGTGGCCAAACTGGGGTTCAGACTCTTTATATCAGGATTAAGAGCATAACACTTGCTCAGTCGGATTCGATGTACGGACAGCTTTAGCTGTAGTTAAAATATTTTGGTCGCCAATTTACAAACGAGTCCGAAATACGCAGTCATCCACCGACGAAATAAATTTGCACATCGAGGGCTTAGAGCATAAACAAAGTATAGCTCTATACAATGTATAGAGCCATACTTTATTTTTGCTCTAAGCCATCGATATGTGTCAGAAATAAACGGTTACGACGTTTTGGTCACTAATCATCAATAATATTTTTACATTATGGGTCGGAACTTCACATTTCAATGTTTTGATTCCTCAAAAGCCGGAAATCAACATTGCAAGTCCAGGCGGAATTAGAAAATTGACCTTTCAATCGTTTTTATTTTTTTTTCGGTGTCAATTTGAAAGACGAATTTTCGTTAAGAAAAGTGTAAAAAGGGGGTAACGAATCATGCTAAAAACAGACCAGTCTTTAAATAATAAATAGGCAACAGTCATATATTGTCGAGAATTATTGTTTAGATAAAGTGGTTTATGAGATAATGAGCCTTCGGAATCCTTCATCAAAGTGCTTTGAACATAGCTTAGAAGTTTTAAGAGTCGCGTCGTAATAAAATATATCATGAAGCTACAAAGGTTTCATGATTTTTTTTCTACACAAAGATTTGTCCTTTTGCGTTCTTTCAATTACGAATAATTAAACCATTACCACACAATGATGCTTTTTGACGATCCGAAGAACTTTCGTCTATGAAAACATTGTGAGAAAAAGAGAAAATGCCTTAAACAAGCAATTTCTCCTTTTCTCAAATGTGTTTCTAGTATATTTTGCACTCATTTCTTATTTTAGCACAGTAAAAAATGTCATCTCAAACTTCTTTCAAACTGGACCAGTCTAAAGTTGATAATCGACTAAGATTCTTATTATGTACTCAAGAGATGAAGAGAATATTTTTTGTTTTCACGGAGGTATGAACCGAAAAACCTAATCACACTGTATTCATACATTGTGTGATTAGATTTTTCTGTTCATACCTCCATGAATACAAAAATTTTCTCTTCATTTCTTATAATTTGATAGCAACGAGCGATAAAAACAAAAGCTTTACAAATTTTGACACCTTTTTGTAAGGGACTATTTTGTGCGTAAGCATACAAAATCGCTGCGTGCTTAAAATTTTGTTCATGGAGTTATGAATAATTTTTTCGACCAATCAGAACGCCCGTTTTTGATAGACGAAACTAAAATTAAATTATTTCATAAACAAAATAAAAATAACGATAGGACTGTTATACCCCAGAAATACACTAGAATCCCTGATTATAGAACTAAGATATTGTCGTTTAATAAAGCCGTTTAACCCGTTACCAAACGATCTCATATTAGACCATTCCAAATTCAAACATATTGTAGACGACAATTTCAAATTGATTATTATTCTATTTCTTTTTTTTTTGGGGGGGGGGGTAGAAAACATTGTTGAAAATTTAAAAAAAATGCTTGTAACAAAGCTTTTTCCTTGGGGGTGTCAAGAAGCGTATTTGATTCTCACCGCGTAGGATAAATTAATATTTCACTCAACCTTCGGTTTTGTGAAGTATCCAAATTTTTCTACGCGGCTCGATTCCAATACAAGGAGTATAACATAACATTCCCTATATATTAATACCCTATTCTGATCCAATAAATCCACAACCAGAAGATAACGTTTAGATTGGTTCAAATTTAAAGAAGTGGCACGCGACAGTCTAAATTTCCCCAAAACGACTTAAACCATTATGAGATAAGCAGACATAGAATTTACAAGGAGTTTCTCCTTTTATTACAATGCTTTCCTAGATTATATTACTTCAGTACGTCAAAATGCAGAAATGTGTTGAAATGGGTTAAAACATTCTATGCTACACGACATTTGTCATTTGCATTTTCTGTAGTCTGGTAATGTGTTTTATCTAAGTACTCAACATTTTACTGATTTTCAAATTTTGAACTTGTCAAAAATCAAAGGGGTGGTAGATGTCATTATAGAGTGATTGCCATGTAAAAAGTAACCACCCTATATGATAGAAAATATTGTGGGAAAAGGAGAAATTGCTTGTTCCAAGCAATTTCTTCTTTTTCAACAATGCTTTCTCGAGTATGATATCACAGGAACATAAAAATCAGGGATTGAGTTAAGACTAATCTTGTGTAAAAGCAATTGACCGAAACTAACTGCTAGATGAACCATTTTAATGAAAACCAAATCATTTCAAATCGGACTAAACCAATCCAGTAGTTCATCAAAAATCGACAATTTCTGAGACAGTTCCATTTTTATATTGTTCACGATGATTTAAGTGATTTTTCTAAAAGGAATTCATCTGCCGATTTTTTTCTTTGGTAAGATGCATGTGTCGAGTTTATTTGGGATATATCTCTCTTAAGAGTCAATGATCGTTTAAAACAAACAATAGGGCATAAAGTCTAGATTCATGATAACTTGACGAAATAATTTTATGCCTTTTTTTAGCAGCGCATACTTGTCCTTTTGCAAAAAAAGTGACTTTTCCCATTCCTTAAAATGTTTTAAAGTAACCAAGGAAGCATTGTTAGATCGCCACGGTTAATCAAAAAATCGATTGACCACTCAAAGAGATGAACTTTGAACTGCTACTTTTGTATGTCTACTTAAACGTCTTAAGCTGTTGTTACCACGTTAAGGTCGCTAGCCAACGATTTACCTTATGTGCCTGACTGCATATTACGAAACAATTACAATGCCTTATAACCTCACTCAAACTAACTTGTCTGAGGTCGTGCTGACCCTGGAATATTTCTGTTATAGCACAGGGTATAGACAAAGACCAGCCTTCATATATGTGCTGTATAATCTTTGTCCACACCAACATACAGGCAGAGTTATTTATGAAACTAGTTTTTTAAAGAAATTCAACTAAACAAGTAGTACTTCCAGTAGTTAAGCCCCGACACTCAATGAACACCCTTATTGCCTATCTTCATCTTTTTTTCCTTTTGCTTTGTTAAATGACCTCCCTATTCTTTATTGAATCCTCAAAGCATTTTCTTCTTCTTACCGAAATAGTTGTATTATGCAATAAGAAAGGAATGATTTAAACAGTCGTACATCTCTTGAACATTATGAAGGAGAAGAACAATGTAAGCTCTGCTTCCGTTCTCATCCTTTTTGCATGAAGTTAGTATTTCATTATAATTTACAGTGTACAAATGTTTATTTATGCAAATAAAATATGTTTAAACTAGTTAAGCCCCAGTTTTATTCAGTATAACAAAGGTTTATAAGTAACTTTGTCTAAAATCTATCTTAAGGTCTAATTGACCAATCGCTGACCCCACCCACTTACTCCGTTTTGTCCCCCTCCCCTTGACTCCGATAGGAAGATAAACTTCGATTTCGAACGACGTTTTTTTCTTTTGAAAATTTATGGCCAGTAGCATAACAAAAGAGTAGTTGGTTGTCGACCTTAATATCGTAACTACAGCTTAAATAAGCTGTAGTAACAGCAGCTTGAATAAACTGTAGTTACGTCGTTGAAGTCGCTTGACCAACAAAATGCTTCACATAAAAAGGTCGGCGAATGTTCAAACTTTCTTCACGGTATCGAACGCTGCATTCAAAACTTGGCTTGATTATGACTAATTATGAAAATTATTTGGTAGCATAATTGGCGAATCGTGATGTCAGTTAAAGAATAAATTAACCAATCAAATCTTTCATTTAGACCGAAAATGAAAATTTCCTGTTGAAGCTCAGAGGGAATAGCCATCGATCATTTTATTCTTTGAGAAGTATATACATTGTAACTTATAGAAGCTGTAGTTACGACATTTTGCTCGAGCACCAACGATATGGTGTTAAAGAGGACATAATCAGTACCTTTTCACATGACCACAACAGTTATGAGTTTTCCATCCGCGCGTTGCAAGTTTCAGTTGTAAAAACGTAATAAAAAATGCCGAATTTGCCATAAACACTTCAATTCTCTAGCGCTTTGGAATGAAGCTCAAGAAGTCAAAAGCATAAATTTTCCTCCAAAGTTTACGACGTATTTTTCCGCATGGACTCACGGTGAAGTCATAAATTGTTAAAGCACGTTTTTAACGTTTTGCCCGTGAAGTTCAACTTCTGGTATTTTCGTTTGATAGATAACAGTTAGCTCAATAAGTTCAATTGGTAGGTTGCTTCAACCCTAAATCATATCGTCGTTGTCGTTCAAAAACGTCGTAACTACAGCTTTATTCAAGCTGCAGTTACGACGTTTTAGAACGACAACGACGATATATGGCCTTGCTTTAGCATCCCGTGAAGAAAATTAATTCGGACAGTATTAAGGGAAAGGGGGAATTGGTGTGTTAAAATTTTTCTGCAATTTCTTTCATTTAGAAGAACGATGGTGGGCTAGCAAAATGTCGTAACTACAGCTTTGATAAAGCTGTAGTTAAGATTTTTTGCTCGCCCGCCGACGATATGCTGTGTTGTAACTGATTAAATGAAATAACCTGATCATTCGCCCTGAACCTATAACCCTTTTATTTTGGCGAACAAAAGCTAGAGTGTAAAAAAACTCTTTTTATGAAGTATGGAATTTAATAAACCGAATGCAAACTTGCCAAAAAAGTTCATAATCGTTCGAAATACGTTAAGAGTTAAACGGCATGACTTTTTTTATTTTTTCATTTTGAACCCAAGGCGCCTGAAGATTTCTCACGCCTCATACCGCACATATACAATATCTTCGAATTCTAGGCAAACTGTATCCTCTGTCTTGTGTTGTCGAGGTGTCGATGTCGTCATCAAAACAACTTTTTTGTATTTTGACATTTTAACCCATTCCAACTCAAGCCCTCCTTTTTACGCCCCCCAATTAAAGAGCTTTTGAAAACATTGTGGAAAATGAAGAAATTGCTTGTATCAAGCAATTTCTTTATTATCCACACTGTTTTCTTCCCCAAAAGACGAAAAAAATTAAAATTCCATCAACTTGAAATTGTCGTCTGCAGCTCCTTCCAATTTGGACTGGTCTAAAATTTTGGTGTATGGGAATGGGTTAAGCACCTATCACGCCTTTAAGGGGACATAATGACCTATAGATAGGCTGCAAGGATGCTAGACTGTAGGATTGCTATTATATGTTCAAGCTGTCGAGCTTTTAAAGTGATGGTGAGACATTTATCACTTTAAATTTTCAGTTTAAGACTGTCAGGCTTAATTTTACAGGTCTGCTGGTAAAATCTTTGTTTTTACAATCTTACAGCCATGCTGCTATCCTGTTAGGTTCGGATTTGATTTTCAGGCGTCAAGGCTACTAGGCTGTCAATTTCAGACTGCAAGACTACAAGATTGCCAACCTCTGAAAATTTTGATATGGACTTTTTGAATCTGTATGTTAGATACAGAGTTTAACAATTTACAAATTGTTAAACTCTAAAACTTAAAGCATGATAAAAACAACAACAAATAAATAAATAAATAAATAAAAATAAAACAAAAACTGGTTAGCCCATTCACCCAGGATATGTGAAAAACGCCAAAGGAAGGCTTTGAGAATTTATAATACCTCTACATGCGATGAAATTAAAAAAAGGTGATCGAATAATCCAATAAGGATAACGAGAAGCATGCTTATATAAATGCTGAAAAGTATCAGCAGAGGCGTTTCCCAGGCTAAAAAGGGGGCTGGGTTGGAAACCTACTGTAGAGTTTCTTCGGCTTCTGTTGAGAGTGATTTTCTGTCTTCAAGTCCCGAACCTAATTAACAATCTTTGATATTGTCGTCGTTGCAAAATGAATGCTAAAGCTACATAGGCGATCAGGTTTTAACCCATTACCAGACGTCAAATTTTTAGACTTGTTCAAATTCAAAGATGTTGCAGACGATAAATTTTAGTTTTTGAAATATTGGATTGTATTTATTATTATTTTGTTTTCTTTTTACTTTTTGGGTTGAAACGATTTTGAATAGTGAAGAGATTGTATGTTACAAGCAATATCTATATTTTCCACAATGTTTTTCTTTTTTTTTCTTGGAAACGTGAAAAGACGTCATTGTGTGGGAATGGGTTAAGCGGACGTTGTTTCGAGGGTCTACGGTAAATATCGGGTTCAACGATTGGATAAAAAATTGATGATCAAAGTACTGTCAGCACTGTAATAAGTCGTCACTGTATGATTGAGCAATGCTGTTACTGCTTTAGTTTGATGTTCTTATATTTTTGACGAGATTGCTTATACATTGTTTGTTGTGAGTTTCACTTTCTTTGGCAAATCAAAATTTGCTCAAAATCATTTCTTAGTTGATGTTGTAGTGATAGCATCATTGCAAATAAACTCCGATTGTAAATTTACAACTGTGATGTTTTCTTACAAAGTTAATGATATTGCTGTTTCCATCGGTTGTTACGTCAACAACAAACAGCATCAACCCATTCCCACACAAGTAAAATTTTAGACAAGTCCAAATTGAAATAAGTTGTAGACGACAATTGAAAGTTGAAGAAATCTTTAAAATCTTTGTCCTTTGGTTCTGAAACCATCGTTGATAATGAAGAAATTGCTTGTAACAAGCAATTTCTTCATTTCCCACAATGTTTTTCAAAGTTTTTTTATATTGAGGCGTTTAAAAGCGTCACTGCGAAGGAATTGGTTGATTACTAGAAACAGAATCCATTGCTTTAAGCGCAAAATGTACACTGAATTTTCGAGTCCACTTAACTTTTTCTTTCTTCTATTTTTTTCATTTAGATAAGAAGAAAGTTTCATTCGCAGAATTGTAATCGATAACGTCCGTTACGCAAAACTAGGACTGTATAGTTGACGCGTAATTCTGACAGATAAAAATTCCAAATATCATTTAAACGTCTTGTTGTCAAGTGTCACTTTTAAATAACAAGACTTTAACTGACGTCGAAATTTACATAATTATTTCGTTAATGGGCTTACGTGTGTTCTCACTGTGAAATCCACATTCTAACGAAATCTCAACCTACCTGGTCAGATTTTGGGGGCCGTTGATTGTAGGAATGAGGAAAGGAATAAAGCGGTATCCCTTTACATTTAGATCAAATTCCTAACGAAACTTGAGAAATAGCACAATTCATACAATAAGGTTACCTACAGGTATGGACAAGACTCGTTGAATAATAATAGTAGCCTGTGCGTGTCACGTTCAAAAATTTCGACAAAATTTTAGGCTTGGCTAAATTTAAAGACGTTGCAGACGACAAATTTTAATTAATGAAAATTTGGATTTCATTTGCATTTTCGGTAGAAATTGTCGATGAAAATAAAGAAATCGCTTGTAATAAGCAATTTCTTTATTTTCCACAATGTTTTCGAAAGTCATTTTTTTCAGGGCGTCAAAAAGCATCAACGTGTGGGAATGGATTAAGCAAGGACATTAAGCAGCATCGAAGGCCATACAATGCATAAATGATATACACTGGTCGTTTAAAAAATACCCTGAACAGGCATCTACCGAAATAGCATCGGTTTCGTGATTAAGAAGTCCCGAGTCCGATACTTATGAGTATCTATCGCTCCTGCGGCTTTCACTGGCAAACGCATTCGGGGCGAATATCAGTGTATTCTTCAGGATGCGACCTCGAAAGGGATTACAAGTAAAATAAAAAGGTTTAAGCCAATCTACAAAGTGCATAATGAAGACTCTGATAAGTCTGTGAAGACTCTGATCATTCTTATCCGAGTATTACTTTGCGTGTAGGTGATATTGTTCAAAATGTCACATGCAGGCATATATAGCAAGAAACTTGGAATTTCCTTACTTTCGTTTGAGATGTTTTGCATGAGAATCTCTTCAAATGGTAGTTAATTGGTCATGATGTCATAGCAGCAATGGTAAAAAAAAAAAAAAAAAAAAATACAATAAAAAAATTCTACCAAACGTTACAGTAGAAAAGGGCCGTTCCTCCCACCTATACTGATAATCGTCGTACTTACAAATATACGTACAACATTGTATAGTTCAAGATTTAATTCGTGGCACTCCGAGTGATAGGTACGCTACTTCTATGTTCCGAAATAATTTCCAAATATCGTATTATTGCTTGAGATTTTTTAAATCAATCGCAAAAGGTTCACTCGTTCAATTAACACATATACATAACCAACTTAACACAAAATGCAATATTGTCGAGTATGCTGATCTCTTAGCTTCTTCAACTAAACGATCATTTAGAAAATACCTTTAAATCAATGTCATGGGACAGCGCACGGGACTACTTTGATAATGGATCATATAGCAACCAAAGCTTGGTCATTATGTCAAATTAGAAAGAAAGGTTGTGTATTCAACAAGCCACATCTTATTGCCGGAATATCGTAAGAAATTGTCAGACTATTGCTTTCTTTATCGACCGATTATGTGAGATATTCCTTGTATACATTAGTTCCTTTCCAATATACGGTTATATTTATCTGCGCCCAGCAGTAAATTGACGGATCGCTGCTGTCAATCAGAGAATCAATTGACCAATCAAATAATACATTTAGACCGGAAGTGAACTTTGGACTTTAAAGTTGGCCCGCATTTTAGTGAAGCGACTAAGTTGGTTTGGCGACTTGAACGTCGTAACTACAGCTTATTCAAGCTGTAGTTACGACGTTCAAGTCGCGAACCAACCTTTTTTATTTCATTTTATTTCATTTAGATTTTATTCATTTATTTATTTATTTATTTTTGTTGTCACCGGTCATAGTTTTGCAAAACAGCGGTTATATATCAAATTGGAACTATCTGTCGGAGTCAATGATCGCGGCTTGCGAAATCAGAGGGCAGGGCTAGCAATCAGTCGACTGCCCAATCAATCAGTAATAGTATACAAGATAAAACACGTATAGTATAACAGGTTAAGGGAAAGAGGTAGTTTTTGTGACGATTTAAACAGGTGTTTTCCTTGATAAATGACATCTTTGAGTTACGTTATCTTTTTTATAGCGATGATTTTTATAATCGCTTCGTGACAAGTTTATGAAGCGAAATTAATTTTCAACGCTAATTGTTTTTTGGTTGAGCTATGTATTAATAGTGTTTCATGAGCTATAAAATACAACTTGTTACTTTAGTGTTTTTGCACAGAGATATCTAAAGTCCATTTATCATTACCTTATTAAGCATTGCAATAAAAAAGTGGTATATGTGTACTTTTACTTACAGTGATAAAAATATAAGATATTAAGTATGATATAAAACAGATAACTTTATCTAAATTTATTAACTATGTAAATTCTCTTTTAATCATATATTTATATTATCTGTGTGAATTTTCTTTGAATCATACATGTATATTATCCATGTGAATTCTCTTTAAAGCATACATATATATTATCTATGTGAATTCTCGTTAAATCATACGTATACATTATCTATGTGAATTCTCTTTAGATAATACATGTATTTATCTGTGTTAATTTTCTTTGAATCATAAATGTATATTATCTGTGTGAATTATCTTCAAATCATGCATGCATATTATCTATGTGAATTCTCTTTAAATCATACATGTATATTATCTTTGTGTTTTTTCTAATCATACATGTATATCATGTATGTGAATTTTCTTTAAATTATACATGTATACCATCTTTGTAAATTTTCTTTACACCATTCGTGTGAATTCTCTTTAAATAACACATGTACATTACCTATGTAAATTCTCCTCAAAGCATACGCGTATATTATCTGTGTGAATTCTCTTTAAATCATATACATGTATGTATATTTTCTTTTAAATATTGCTTAAGATAGTTCAGATATATACTTCAGATTTCTATAAGGCCTTGTTCAAACATTAACGCCGCGTTATAGCGCATCAGACTCCTAATCTTCAGTCATAGGATGTCATGGGTTCGATCCCCGGCGGCGGCACATATTCTTTCCGACATTTGTCTCACACCAATGGTAGGATAATCGTAAACCTAAGTGGGATAGCAGCTGGGGGCTAGGAAAGGATGTAGTGGTAGTACTGGTGTGAGAAATACCAGGAATCCATTGTTAGGTGCTCCAGCCGCCGCGATATAACTGATCTTAGTCTACATCATCTGCTTGTCCCTTTTAAGCCAGAATCGTTTATAAAATCAGTTTTCAAAAGAAATTCTAACCTCCTACTGGTGCCTCCGGAGATTTTGGTTCTTTGATTTTAGTTCAATCCTAAACAGGATTATATTCAGCATGACAAGGGTTGAAAATGGTTAAACTCACATATAAACAAGGACAGAATCTGAGGCGAGACATGAAATGAAGCGTATCTTTACAGATCCGCTACTCCAAGTTTTCATTAAACTGGATAAAAAACGAACAAACAAACAAACAACGAAAAAGAGACTTTTCAAAAGTATCAATTCCAAGGCCGTTACTCATGTGGGAATGGATAAGGAGGAGTATCTGCAAGAAAATGCTGATATAAAAATGAAAGTCTGCAATGCTCAATTATTTCAAGGTTAGGAGTACATGTATTTGAAAATACCTGTTAAGGAAGTCTTTTGAAGCTTTGATAATATAGAGTATTGCAGTATTATTTTCACGGCAATTTACAGAGAGAAATTCTCCAAACTTCAATGTATTCATAATATGTGTGCTAATAACTCGCGTTGTATCGTTCGAAGTAAGACAGTTCGAAACAGTCTGTATACGGTTTGCATTGGGTTCAGATCAAAGCACGAATTAGCTTTACGATTCTCACATGGAATATTCGCTGATCGTCGTCTATAGGAACTTTGCGTCGGTAGATATTTGCGTCGGTCGATAAAGTAATGGTAAATAGAGAAGACTACGGTCTAGCCGTTTGATAAGGCCGGTCTTCTGGTGTAAAATGAACAGGTTTAAGACATTCCCGCACAAACCACTTTTCATGCCCATAAAAAAAGGAAAGAAAAAAAAAAAGAAAACATTGTGAAAAATGAAGGCATTGCTTGTTTCAAGCAACTTCTTCTTTATCCACTATGTTGCGTGGTCTATAGGCCAAATATTTTCAAAGTGTCATCAACAATACATTGTTCTCTTCAACTTCTTTAATATGGACCAGTCTATCTTTTGTGTGTGTGATAATCTGTTAACCCATTACCAGAGGACACAATTTCAGACTGATCCTAATTCAAAGCAGTTGCAGATGATAATTTAAAGTTGATGAAATTTTAGTTTTTTTTTCAACTTTCTGTGTAGACAACATTGTGAAAAATGAAGAAATGTCTTAATTTCATACGAAGTTTTCCCAATAGCCTACCTTAAGGGATGTCCAAAAGCGTCACTGTGTGATAATTGTTTAAGTCATAACAAGCCTTCATATGGCACTAATGTGGAATTGTAGAATATGTAATATACAAGTCCCTTTATGATAAAAACTGATAAACAAGTTTCTTTCTTTTAAAATCCACACAGAAAGTGGTGTTGTTTTTTTTTTCGTATGAAACCTAATTTTGAAATGGAAAACGAAAAGGATTTATACATTTTCATTTATACATGCTCTGTTTTATGTCAACTAAAAATCGAACAGGATATGATACAAACCATTCCCCAACCAATTCCCACACATTATCGCTTTTTTGACGTCCCTCAAGGAGAAACATTGTGGAATGAAGAAATTGCTTGTGACAAGCAACTCGAATGAGATAAAAAAATCTTAAAATGCCATCAAATGAAAATCGTAGTGGGAACATCTTTCACTTTGGACCAGTTTAAAATAATGTCGTATGGTAATAGTTTAAGTATGATGTTTGTGTATAAAAATTTTCACTTCACAGAAGAACGTCTTAATTTGTTTGAATAGGGTTTTACGCCGCTTTTAACAATTTTTCAGTCATATCGCGGCGGCTGGAGCACCTAACAATGGATTCCTGGTATTTCTCACACCAGTACTACCATTACATCCTTTCCTAGCCTCAAGCTGCTATCCCACATAGGTCTACGATTATCGACCCATTGGTGGGAGACAAATAGTCGGAAAGGATGAGTGCCGCCGTCGGGAATCGAACCCGGGACCTCTAGATTGACAGTCCGACGCGCTACCAACTGCGCTTTGACGGCGGCAGAACGTCTTAAAGGCAAATAAAATACGAAAAACAGTTAAGCCACTACAAGACGACAACATTTCAGACTGGTACAAATTGAAGGAAGTTGCAGACGACAATTCAAAGTTCACGAAAGTTTAGATTTTTCAATTTTCCGGGTAGAAAACATTGTGGAGAATGAAAAAAATCTTTGTTGCAAACAATTTCTTCATTTTACACAATGTTTTCCCATTTTTTTTTTTCTTAAGGGGCATAAAATGGTGTCACTGTATGGGATAATGTTAAAATTATACATGTATTTAATGCCATGCTTTGTACTTTGCACATAAGATAAAAAAAGAACAGAGAAATATATTTCATAACATAAACGGACCACCAAGTAACCAGAATGAGTGTTACTACTAGAAACAATTTCGTCTGATATAAGATTGTAGTAGGAATTTTCGTCTACCCTATTTGGTTCGCACTTTTCGATTTATATTCAATTTGTGTTGTCGTCTACCAGTCCCAAGTTTTGTCGTTCGAGGTTATCGTTCACTTCAAAATAAATGAATAACTTAATTAGTCAATCATTTTTGTTCAACAGCGGAGATTCGCTCATTAATTAATCAAAATTAATATTCAAATTTATTTTTTTTTTTCACTTATATTACTGTGTATACTGTTCTTATTCTACCTTGTTGTTCCCGGACGAAATAAAAGATACGTTCTGTTCTGTTCTATTCACATATCGCAACTAGCTCGCTGGACGGAGGTAAAATGTAGACTAAAAGCAAAGCCATAGAGCTCCGCCGGAATAATGTGACTTTCAAATGATTAAACCTTTTAACCATTTCCTGTTCAATCCCTGGTCTTTACGTCCATATGATTTTGTAATTTGGAAAACATAGTAGAAAAAGAAGGAATTGCTTGTAACAAGAAATTTCTTCTTTTTCCACAATATTTTCTACCCTACTAAATGGTTATTTTTCAAAATGAAATTGACATTTTATTTTTTTGTCTACAAAAGCTTTGAATTAGGGGAGGGCTGAAACTTTGCAAAACAGGAAAGGTTTAAGTCCGCCAACACGAGAGCAAGAAGTCCCGGGGGATATTGCCTAAAATATGTCCGAAGTCACGGAAATAAGCAATATTGATGTATTTTTGAGGCTAATACGACTTTGCCATCTGCTAATGTTGTCTAAAAATCTTCTAAAGAAACAGATTATTGGAAGAAACAGATTATTGGAAGAAAATGTTTCTGCAAACAATGACGATAAATAAATAAATAAACTGTCGTTTTTGTTTGGTTAGTAATGTTCAACTACCTTTCTTATTGTATTTCGGTTCTTTTCATTGAAATTCGTATGAGCAGAAATCTATTGGTAAGTTTTAACGAAATTGATCTACTCTGATTTGAAAGTAAAAAGAGCAATAATTACTGGACAAAGAAGTCTTAAGTAAAATGCCATTTACAAAAAAGAATTCACATTTTCTTGAACATTGTCAAATAATCAAATTTTAGTTTCATCTATCAAGATTCAAGCGTTTTGATTGGCTGGATTTTATTTTTTAAACTTCAATGAACACAATATTGAGCACGCGACCATTTTTCATACATGCGCATAAAGTAGATCCAAAACATTTTACAAAAACTATTGAAATATTTGTATTCATTGAGGCATGAACCTAATAACTTGTTTTTCAAAATTTTAGACTTGCCAAATTTCAAAGAAGTTGCAGACGCAAATCAAAAGTGAGTGCAATTTGAAAAGTAACCAACCTATACGGTAGAAAATATTGTAGGATAAAAAGAAATTGCTTGCTACGAGCAATTTATTCTTATCCCACAATTTTTTCTTAAGTATGAAAACTCAGGGACGTAAAATCCAGGGATTAACCAGGAAAGGGTTAATCACGCTATATAATGTATGAATACACGAAGCGGATTCTTACAGCGTTTTCAAGTTTGTAGGTTCATACCTCATTGAAAACAAAACAAAACAAAAAAAAATATTCTCCCCATTCCTTAAATCAAACAAAATCTTACCGCTTCGTGATTTAGATCGGACAAAAGCAAGGACTTCAGGGATTCTGATCCCAATTGTCAAGGGAAGATAATTTATCTCCTTGAAGCCGTACCCCGTTTCGCTGTATTCATTATAACAGAGTCTTCATAAATTTTCGGCTTTTGTAAAGAGGACTACTGTTGTCAGTTCTGACGTTGTGATATATCTTACTATCAATGATCCTGAACGGATTCTTTTCTAATGTTAGTCAATTTCTATCGTTTGTCTGATGGGTCATTCGACATAATTAATTTTCAACAATGTTGGAATAGATATTCTACCTTTGATTTATTTAACAGATACACACTAAAATATACTTCGAGGGGATTTTAAACGCATGTTAATCCAATCACTCTTTTGACGCCCTTCAAGAAAAGCAACTGTGAAAAATTGTGTGAAATGAAGAAATTGCTTGCAACAAGCAATTTCTTCATTTTGCACAATGTTTTCGACCCAGAAAGTTGAACAAATCCAAAATTTCATAAACTTCTAATTGTCAAGTGTTAGTAACTAACCAAAAGAGAGGGTAGTGAGGATGGAATATCTTCGCAAATAAATTACAAAATATATGAAAAATAAATAGATAAAACAAATGTATAAATAAACTTGTTTATTAGGTAGCGAGTATTCCTTATACAAAAATGACAGTGTTGGTTTTCCGTATTGTTAGATTTATAGATATTTACCGTGCACTTAAAAATGGACTAGCTTTATACGAGTACTGCAATGCAACTGCAAAGAAATGTTGTTTTTCTATACTCTTAATTTTAAAGTATAAATTGTTATTGCCATTCGATATCTTTGAGTAACCGCCCGTCATAATAAGATGGTTCTTTGTGCGAGACGCGCTGAGAACAGGATGTGGTTTAACAAGGTTATATCGCCTATA
Organism: Fragum fragum; assembly: GCA_946902895.1. Classification (NCBI taxonomy): domain Eukaryota; kingdom Metazoa; phylum Mollusca; class Bivalvia; order Cardiida; family Cardiidae; genus Fragum; species Fragum fragum. The sequence continues at coordinate 39,199,889 of OX336372.1, forward strand.
AACGTATTTCAAGCGTAGATCACCAAGTAAACCGCAAGATATCACTTAGATAATAGTAAATCATTAAAAAGTTAAATATGTTTAATGTCTGACTTCAAAAAACCGATTTAAGAATTTAAGAATAGAAAGTAAAATGATTTTATGATTCTATACACCTTGTGTACTTATAAACTGCGGACCTAAATGCCAAGTTAATGGCTCACTTTAGCCATTTCCGGTACAATCCCTGATTTTTACGTCCCAGTGAATTCAAAACAGATAAAACATTGTAGAAAAAGAATAAATTGCTTGTAACAAGCAATTTCTCTTTTTTTCTACAATATATTCTACCTCATTAAATGGTTATTTTTCAAATTGAATAAACTTCGGACCAAAATGCCAGGTTAATGGCTCACTTTAGCCCTTTCCGGTACAATCCATGATTTTTAAGTCCCTGTGAATTCAAAACAGAGAAAACATTGTAGAAAAAGAATAAATTGCTTGTAACAAGCTATTTCTTCTTTTGTTTACAATATTGCATCTCCGACAGTGACCGCCATTTTTTAAACCTTTATTGTTGGTTTGTCGACTTAAACGTCGTAACTACAGCTTATTCAAGCAGTAGTTACGGCGTTTATGTCGGCAATCGACTGTTTTATTATTTTGTTTTATGCTACTGGCTATAAATTTTGCAAAATACAGTCGTTTAAAATCGAAGCGAGACTTCCTGTTGGAATCAATGGGCGGGGCTTACGAAGTAAGAGGGCGTGGCCAGCGATTGGTCAATTATATGAGCGCATGCGTGACATTTCCAACCATTTGTCAGCCCGATTAGCTCAGTTGGTAGAGCACTTGACTTCAAACCTCAAGATCACGGGTTCGAGCCCTGGGCTGACCATATCAACTAACTTACTAATTGTCTTTCGGATGAGACGTTAAACTGAGGCCCCGTGTGACGATGCTATCCATCGAGCACGTTAAAGAACCAGGTAGTTTCGTCCTGTATCCTTGCACTATCCCCCGTAACAACTAACCGTCTTCTGGGGGCGTCGCTCATATGGGCATGTGCTACGGTAGCGACGATAAATAAACGGAAATACATACATTCCAACCATTACTCATGTGCGCCTAGTAAAGACTCGGATCAGCTTGTGCATCCACACAGTCTAGTCAGAGTCTTCACTCTGCGCTCTGTAGATAAATACTGATCAAAGCTTCTTTAAACAATCAGCGAATATTCTAATTGCCTTGAATGGCTGTCCAGGCTGTTCAAGTCAAGCACCTATGAAATGGTTGGAAATGTCACGCATAGGCTCATATTAAACGCGAGAAAAGGTAAACACTTTCGAATAGTAACCGACGGCATGGTCTACTAAGCGCGTGCAATACCTTTAAGCCAATCAAAATCTGTATCCATATCTGTTCCTTTATTTGCCCAACAAGTGACGAAAACCAGTACAGCTGCTAGTAGAATCGAGTTTATAGCATTTTGTTCTATTTGTTTATTTTGTTTGCTTTTCCAGCCCATTACCACGCAATTCTGCTTTTAGGTACTCCCTATTATAAAGTTACAGGAAAACAATGTGAAAATGTAGAAATCTCTTGTCACATGCACTTTCTGCATTTTCCCACATCCTTTTCTACCAAGAACGACTAACATTGTTTGAAAATTCAATGAACTTGAAATTATCATCTTCATTTTCTTTGATTTTGGACCTTTCTAAATGCTTCTTGTTTGGTAATTTGTTAAGCATGACTTCTGTGGACAGCTTTGAACTTGTCAAACTATTTATAACTTGGGCCCGAAAACATTGAGTAAGAAAGAATGATGATTTATGAAGCACAAGTGACTTTACCCTTTCCCACACAATTCACCTTTTTGCGCCTTTCGAGAAAAAAGCTTATTAAAAAAATTGTGGAAAATGAAAAAATCGCTTGTGTTAAGCAATTTCATCATTTTCCACAATGCGTTTCATCCCAAAAGAAGAAAGCATATAAAATTCCATTTATTCCAAATTGATGTCTGCAGCTTCTTTTAATTCGGACCAGTCTAAAATTTGATTGTGTGGAAATAGGTTAACAAACAAAAATCTGATTTGAGATTGACCGTGACCAAATAACTATTTCCTAAACCATTTCGACTGGTTTTGAAGATAACCCGATTTATTGCCATGACATTGTAGCGGGCGTCTGTATTTGGTGACATCTCTTTAGTTTTACTCGAAACAGTTTCTATGAATTGTTATGTTCACAATCAATAGAAAAGTTTATACTATCAGGGGAGGGCTTAATTCTATATTCATTTTTGTACGAATAATGCCCCTTTTCGACTAAACTGATTAATTTCAAGATCTGGCACCTCGAAGTGAATTGTCAGGCACCCGTAGGCGCTATTATTTATTACTTTACTATTCGTTAACGTCATGAGATCTATTTTCTTACAAGACTAATTCGACAAGACTTATCTTAAATACCCCTTTGTCTAAATGTAATCGTTCTAAAGTGCTGTATAATCGAAGCAATCCACATTAGGTTGTCTTGTTGAAACATTTTTTTGGCATTTATTATAAAACAGAAAAAAATATTATTTAGAATTTCAATGAGCCTTCAATTTTCGTAGTTTTATAGGGTTTGTTTTGTTATGAAAATGTCATTTTGCAGTAAAATAAATGCTTACAAACCCACTGTAAAATTCAGTTTTGATTTGACCTTTTTTTTTTGGGGGGGGGAGATTTAAAGGTGACAAGCTATGTTTTAGTAAACATTCAAGAGAATTATGGCCCAGATAATATAAAGTGCGTACAAAATAAACAACACTTTTTGTCACGTCAGACTTTACTAGAGTGAACACAAAATATATTGTTGTTTGGCGTGCACACTGTTGTAACTACAGCTTGAATAAACCTGTAGTTACGACATTGTGAACGCCCAACGACGATATGTTTGATCTGAGAAGTGCAAAATGATTAGATCTTGATCAGACTTGGCAGGCTCGGAACTTTACACTTTTTGTAGATTTATGAATCTTGAATATTCATTCTATCGTATCATATATATTTAGATCACTATCCCAGATTGGCTTCAACATGTCTACACGAAACTTATCCTTGGGCATAGTAAATATCTATCTTTTGCTTAACGCAGTTCCGGATGAACTTTTTAAGGCTGACGGATCGGAAATATTTAAAGTAGTGTTTATTTTCCTTGACTATAACGTTTTGTAGATGTTTTGTAGATGTCTTAAAAATACTAACGGTTCACCTGTTTTCCTTGGTCATTATATGTTAATTGTATTTACAAAGTTTTCGTTTCAGTACACCTACTATTGCTGTGTCTACGATGAAAAAAAGGGAAAGCTATTCGCAGGAATAGAAATAAAATTTTAATTTCATTGGGAAGGCTTCTCCACGTCCAAAACAAACTAATCATCTGTCTCAACAAACAGGATGGGAAGCTAGAAAGGAGAGCTATTAGGACCGTTTGAGATAGGATCATGGATGCCCATGTATTCCTTGTGATAAATATATTTTTCATGGTAATTCCAGATAGTTAATCACCTTGCGAGCTGTAAAATATTTGTTCTTCTAAACGGGAGTTATCGGGCATGATTAGTTACTTTTGAAATATATGATCTCTTAAGTCTGATTCACTGTGTCAATAGATAGCAGGCTGCAAATAATTTTCAAAACTCGATTACTAACCTTTCCGAAAAAGTCTTACATATAAGATAATAATCAGGGCGGAACCGAGTTTATTTGAGTTTTCTGCTTTGTCAAACTTCGTTTTGATTTGTTTTTGACACGCTTCAATTTCATTTTTTAAAAGCAATATTTTATTTATGAACTAGAACTGTAATTTAATTTCCCATGAGACCGAAAGGTCTAAACAACTTTGGGTTCGAACAGACAATCAGTGAAAAAGTGTTCGTGTCATATTTTAATTGATAGTGACGTAATCATACCAAACAATTACGCCATATCATGTAATTGATATAGGAAAAACACGAGTCATAGTTCGTGTTTTCAAGACTCTTGTTCTCGTACCTTTGAAACACAACAAACAAACGATTTAATTTATCGAAACGTTGGATGAAATTCGCTTGAAAAGTCAATTTAATAAATCCACTTCAGCCAGCTATTTTAACTAGCCTTGTTTGAGTAACTGTTAGGTCATAAGCATTATCAAAAGTAGACATGCAGGAGAGCTGAATATCTAATATACATCCGAACTTAAAACTGTTTGTCTTCGAATTCGCTACTGTAAAAGCGAGACTGCAGAATTTGTTCAAAATATTTCGAGGTTTACCTGTATTGATATTCGACCATCGTATTGAGGTCGTCTTATTTGACGAACCTGAAGTAGGTTTTGTTACATCTTAGCTTACTTCCATCATGTCACGTGACTTTGTCCATCGTGCCGATGATGAAAACTTCGTTCAGCAAAGCATCCACACGATCGAATATTCACGGTTACGTTTTGGATAAACTTCATAATGTAAACGCGTGTGTATTAATGTAATAAAGAACTTAAACTCCATGGAACATATTCTTGTAGAAGCCTAGGCTAACATCATAAATACATCCAGCTTTAATCGAACGCGAAATACATTTGAATGCACTTATGATATAGTATGAATATAAATCCTTGCTTTTAGAAAGAAATTGAACACCAAGTCCATGTGAAACCTTTGGCGAGTATTCAGACTTTAAAGAAAAGAGACCAGAAAAATCTCAGATATAAGGACGAGAATTAGTAATAAATCAACATAATGGCTCAGCTTCTTCTCCTTTATAGGCCTATCAGACCGAGCTGTGTAATTCATTGTAAACAATCACGGAGATTAAATGTTTCGTAGTAAATTTAAAATATGATAAATCAGTTCAATTTGCAGCTTTGCCTATAAAAGGTTTCCCATTTTCACCCCAAGTTTCATATGAATTTGAATAGGCTGTAACGATACTTGGGAGTTAATGGCAATTTAGCCCATTTTTCTTTTATTTGGTTTGGGCAAGGTCGGCTTGATATACGAGGCAGTTAACGATTCATTCAACCAGAGTCACTCGATCCTAACACTTTACCACGCAACTCCAGTTGATAAGCTAAGGCCAAAAGATGGTATACAACTAATCTTGCTGGAAAGGAAAACGCTGTAAAATATGATGCTTACAAAATTTGTAATAATAATAATAAAAATAGTTTGATCACAGAACGTTTCATTTCGCGTTTACGCAGTCTCAAGAAACATTATTCAGTCCGATTTTTATCGTAATATGAAACAATCTTAAAATTATTTTTCATGGTCAAGGGTTAAGAGGGTAGTTTGATTCTCATTATGCGAGCAACATCTGCTAGATCAAATCCACCCTTTTTCATTGCACTGCAGTCATTAACAAAATTAGTCTTAAGACAATGATAAAAAACCAAAATAACAACAACAAAAATCACCCAAAAAAACTGTCGTTCAAAAGTGAAATAAATTCTTTCCATTGTATCCCTCACGGAAGGATTTTTTTCGTTATTTATTTATTAGAGTAACTATATCCGTATAGTTTATATAGTTTATATCTTGTTACTTAACCCTTGTCATACTGCAAAAATCCTGTTCAGAATTATATGAAAATCAACTAGCATAAAGCACAGATAGTACTTGTTGTTTAGTTGCCAGTACTTCTTTTGAAAATTAATTTCATAAACAACTCTGGTTTTAAAAGGACAGACAGGAGGTGTAGACTAAGATCGAACTGCACTTATGTGCAGTCTGATCCTTGTCCAAACCCCCTGTTAAAACCAGAATATTCCGACTTCAGCATGACAAGGGTTAAAGTTTTTATAAAAAATGCCTTTTGCACCCAAATCGTGTGGTTCATTTGAAAGAAAGAAAAAATATTGTGAATGCATTCTGAATAAAACTCAACCAAACTTATATTCAATGGGACCGTTTAGTACAATATTTGATACGTTTAAGAGACCTATTTTAGCTCGACTGGGAAACGAATCTCTGATTAGCTACAGTCATTACCTCGAGTGTAGGAGCAGCTGCGACTATTGGGGTCCCTTTTGGTTAAAAGTAACAATATGGGTAAACTTTTATTTAAGACAACCGGCTGTAAGATTTTGACCTTGACCCAGTATTAAAAAAGGAAAAGAAAAGATAACCCACTATATCATGACTTGCATTTTCTTAATACTTAAATCTAATTCTCAGACTAACCCTTTAACCTTGACTTTTGACCTACTTTCAAAAACTATAACTATTGCTCTCATTTTCTGACTTCTTACTTTCAGGACCCTAGTATCTTATAGATACATTTAACAAGCGATATATGTGTATTTCAAAGTATCTTGATCACGTTATCTTGATCTTGGAAGATCTTACCTTGCTCATGTTTTCTAATTTCTAGTACTTAGGACCATCAACTATTAACCCGTTCCTACACGATCCCTCTTTTTTACGCGCTGAAGAAAAATTCTTCTGGAAAACATTACGAGAAAAGGAAAAATTGCTATATCCCGTGACCTCGTCATTTGACCTACTTAAACGAAATCTCTTTTATTCTATCTTATATCTAGTGCAGAACTTCATTAAGTAATGACTTAATAAAGTGGCTTTGACCTTGACCTTTAGTCATTGTTTGAGCCCTTTCTTTTGATAAGCAACTTTTGCGGCGAGCTATGCTGTCCGCAAACAACCTTTGTTTATATCGATAGTTGAATCTGAAAAGGTTGTGATCAAAGTTGTAATTGCAAGCTTTATTTATGTCACATACGTATTTGTGATAAGTGAGAGCCTCTATCTCGGTTTGATCTATCCCACTTCTATGCGCTGTAAGACCTTTTTTGCGTGACATATTAGGTTCAGATTTCCCACTCGCTTTCAACAAAATACAATAGACAAAAAGTTGAAAGACGGAATTTCTAACTTTCATTTCTGTGACAGCTGTCGTCAATTTTACAGAATGACGAAGGGCAACAGGAAGGATTAACACGCTTAAATTAACATCAATTATCATTACCGTTTAGGTTTTTGGTATCCTCCATTTTTTCTGCTATTTGTGCCGACTTTTGACAGGTTGTGGCGCTAGTCAGCTTTTCCATAGTTGATAACTTGTAAGCCATGTTAGAGAGAATCATATCCAATAAACCTTATCGTAATGCCGTTTGCCAGAGACATTTATTAGGGCTTGATGTTGGAAAGGCTGGCATGTAAAATATATAGAGTCTCTGATGCTATCGGAAACGCCACTAATGAGAGAGTCTCGACAATTTGTAAAGCTTGTCGTGAAATTAGAGAAGAAAATTGTAAAACCCTTACCCTAAGATGAATCACTAACAACCAGCTTTCTGTGAACACGTTTAATTGTTTTCTTAGTCCAGACAGAGGGCCCTTGATACGACAACAAATAAATCAATAAATAGCCGTCTTTGTCTATGACTAAGTAAAGGCTACAAATGTATCGCAACATGAACGCGGATTCATTAAACAAATCAAGAGACTAATCAAATCATACAATTAGGCAGAACTTCGAACTTCGACATTGATCGACAATTTTCGTATAGCAGTTTGTTAGTTTAGCGAATTAATCGTAGTAACTACAGCTTACCAATGGGTCGATAATCGTAGACCTATGTGGGATAGCAGCTGGAGGCTAGGAAAGGATGTAATGGTGTGAGAAATACCAGGATCCCATTGTTAGATGCTCCAGCCGCCGCGATATAACTGAAAGATTGTTGAAAGCTGCGTAAAACCCCATTCAAACAAACAAATTAATCCAGCTGTAATTACGACGTTTAGGTCTCAAACCATCCATTCTATTTTTGTTACACGTTACTGACAATAGATTTTGCAAATTAAGACCGATTGATACTTACTGTTAGAGGCAGAGGATTGGGTCCGCAAACCGTTAATTGACCAATCTTTGGCCCCGCCCATTGATTCCCTAAGCTCTGCCCATTAACTCCGACAGGAAGCTACACTTCGATTTTTATTGGCGTTATTTTGCAAATTTATGGCCAGCAGCATGAAACAAAAAAGTAAATGGTTGGTGTATGACCTAAACGTCGTAACTACAGCTTGAATAAGTTCAAGTCGCCAAACCAACAGGTAAGGTAAACAAAATGGCGACCAATGTTGGAGTTGATAAGCTGAGTTCCGGGCTGAATGAATTATTTGATTGGTCGGCTTATTCCTTGATTGACGGCCACAATTGGTCAATAGAGCCCGTGCATGAAATTTTCATCAATATAACACGTGCGTAAAGTAAAAGCACGAAGCAGCCCGGACGTCAACACATTGAACTGAAAATAATCGATGATCATTCCGAGTAACTTTTATGTCAGTGTCGTCCACAGAGCGCAGACTCGGATTTGATTACTAGATGAGTAGTATCCCTGTCAATCTCTTTCCCCTCTCCCTCCCACTCTCTCTCTCTCTCTGTCTCTGTCTCTCTCTCTATCCTTTTATCTCTCTATCTACCTCTCCCCTCTCTCTCTTTTCTCCATCTATCTATCCGCCAATCTCTCTCTCTCTTTCTATCTCTCTCTCTTTCTATCTATCTATCTATCTATCTATCTATCTATCTATCTATCTATCTATCTATCTATCTATCTATCTATCTATCTATCTATCTATCTATCTATCTATCTATCTATCTATCTATCTATCTATCTATCTATCTATCTATCTATCTATCTATCTATCTATCTATCTATCTATCCATCTATCTATCTATCTATCTACCTATCTATCTATCTATCCATCCATCTATCTATCTATCTATCTATCTATCTATCTATCCATCTATCTATCTTTCTATCTTTCTATCTCTCTGTCTCTCCTATCCCTCTTTGTCGATCATTTTCTCTTAGTCTCTGGATCTCTTTTTCTCTCTCAGTCCCGCTGTCTATCTGTCTAATCCTCTCTTTCTCTCTTTGTCTTCTTCTTTCTTTGAGTCTCTCAGTCTCTGACTCTCTCAGAAGAAGCTTCTCACAGTCTCTGACCTTCTCTCATTCTCTTACACTCTCAGTCTGTAATCTCTCACTCTCACTGACACTCTCACTGACTCTCTCTCTCTCTCTCTCTTTCTTTCTCTCCCTCTCTCTCTCTCACTCTCTCTCACTCTCTCTTTCTGTCCTCTCTCTCTGTCTCTCTTTCTCTCTCTTTCTCCCTCTATCTCTCTAACATGAGATACACACGTAACCCTGGCCACGCCCACAAACTACCGTTAAGTCAATTCGACTGAGATGTCATACCACCTTGTCAGACACATGAAAAAATGGCCATGCGTTTGCTGGCAACCTAAACGTCGTAACTTCAGCTTGAAAAGGCTGTAAACACGACTAACGAACAAAAGTCTTTTGGGATCAATATTTGCGTCTTGTTTAAATGAATGATTTTATTGTTTTTCGTCTAACAGTAGCGATCCATCAATTGGCCAATCAATTGCTCCGCCCACTTACTCCGTTTCTCCCACCCATTGGCTCCAACAGGAAATTCTACTCGAATATTTAACAGTTTTATTGTTATTTTGCAAAAATTATGGCCAGTAGCATATAACAAAAAATAGAATGGTTAGGTGGCGACCTAAACGTTGTAGCTACAGCTTAAATGAACTGTAGATACGACGTTTAAGTCACCAAACAAACAAACCAAAAAAGCCTCCAAAAATATTCAAATTAGACCTCCGATCAAAATGAATGATTTGATTAGCCGTCATTTAGAACTGGTTTTCTCTGTCCCCGTTATATAGTCCTTCCGATTCATAATACACCTCCTCCCAATTTCAAATTATGAACCTCAGGTAAAATATTTGCTCATATAGGGAAAAGGAAAATCATATTGATAAATGTATTAACCCTTTCCTGTACAATCCCTGGTTTTTACGTCCCTGTGATTTTATACTTGAGAAATCATTGTGGGAAAAGAAGAAATTGCTAATAATTTACAATCACAAAACCAGAACTCACACCCGACCCAAAACGGGCCTATAAGTCACATTCAACAGTTTATATTATGTATACCGTCTGCGATTTCTTTCAGTTTGAACTAGTCTTAGATTGTGTCGTATAGCGATATGGTAAACAAAAATTGAAATAAGAATTATTCCTAGTCTAAATTTCTGTTTAGCCTATAGCGACTGTTTGATAACAAAGTCAACAAAGTACCGTTTAGATGCAATAAAGTCTAACTGTATTGGACGGTCACAAATAGTTTACAATAAATTTTGAGTCGAGTGCAATTACGAAACTTCTGTTTAACTCTTTCTTGCTTTTCAAAATCTTAGACTTGTCCAAGTTCATAGAAGTTGTAGACGAAAATAAGCAATGAATGCAATTTGAAAAGACCCCCCCCCCAATAGAAAATATTGTGGTAAAAGAAGAAATTGCTTGTTACAAGTAATTTCTTTTTTCCACGCAATGTTTTCTCAGGAATAGAATTAGAAAGACGAAAAAACAAGGGATTGAACAGGAAATGCTTAAGGGTTAATGAACAATAAATAAACAAACAAACAAACAAAAAAAGATCAGAATACAAACACACGACCTTACATCACTTCGTTTGAAAATGCCATGTCCCATGTTACTTTGGCTTTAAATCCGAAACAACACCAATGAAGATGAGTAAGATAAGTACATTTGCGAAATATGGATTAGTAAATCGTCTTTAACTAGAAAAAAAAAAATTGTGTAAACATAGCCGTGAAGAAAGATGATTCACAGCATGTAGCTAAATAAAATAAATCATGTCTGTTTTGATTCTTAAAACATACATATTCGAGTCTTATGCTTTTGACTTGATGCTGGCTGCCACTGACTCCGCTTGCCCCACCCACTGACTCCGCTTGCCCCACCCACTGACTCCGCTTGCTCCACCCACTGACTCCGCTTGCCCCACCCACTGACTCCGCTTGCCCCACCCACTGACTCCGCCACTGACTCCAAACAGGAAATTCCACTCCGATTTCAAAATAGCGTTATTTTTTTTTTTTTTTTTTTGAAAATATAAATTATGGCAAGTAGCGTGTAACAGAAATGTTAAATTGTCGTTTGGCGACCTAAATATAGTAATTACAGCTCAGTTGAGTCGTTGAAATGACGTCCAAGTCGCCAAACCAACAAAAATGCTTTAAATAAATGTTGGGTAATATTGAAGTTCAAAGTTCACTTCCGATCTAAATGCATGATTCGATTGGTCGATTGAATCTTTGATCGACCTACACGATTGGCCAATTGTATCTTTAAGCTCGCTAAGTTACATTTGCATTTCAGGGTCATGAGGTAGGGAAAACTATCATTCACTCATTGACCATTAAACATGTTGTGACACCTTGTTATTGCTTGACCATTAATTACATTACGGTCTGTAATGGAAGGTGCGTGTATAACAAATGATCCTAACGTGTATTTTATATTACCCATTAAGTGGCTTCCAGCCATGTTAACATGGTGTTTTTACCAATATAAATTAACAATACAACTCTTTTTAATGACCTTTCGATAACGAAATGTGATATGATTTTATAATTTAATTCTAGTTTCGTCTATAAGGATTCATGCGTTTTGATTGGCTATTTTTTCCTACTTCCATGAACAAAGATTTTGATCACCCTCATATTTTGTATGCTAACGCACAAAGTAGATCCATAAAATGTTTCTCAAAACTAGTGAATAGTTGCTTTGTTTTGCTTGGTGAGATAAATTTTAAGAAATAAAAGAGATTTTTCTTGTTTTGTTTCCATTTGTATGGATTTAAGAACTTAATCACACTTATGAATGAATCCGTTTCACGATTGACGAAACTAACAAATATACTTAAGAGAAGTTAAGGTAATGTATATTGAAAGTTTGAATAAGCAGAAATGAAGATTGTAATGATGTAATAAAACTTGGAATTAAAATATTTTACAAAAGAAAAGTAAACACACTCATATACACACGCAAACATTCATGGGACACGTTATAGACCTACCTAAACGTCGTAAGTATAGCCAGAATAAACTGGAGCCACTATATTAAGGTCGCCCAGCGACAAAATACTGTCGTATGTCGCATTTTGATGGCGGTGTAATGAACGTATGTGTTGGTCGATTATTTATCTTATTTCTTTTTCGTTTTTTGTGACGGTGTTGATCTATTTATTTCTAGTATAAAGTGTATTTATACAAACATGGACTCATACGTACTTTGAACAATGCCTATAAATTTCGAGTCAGTGGTTACGCAAAAAGATAATTGTCAGAACCCAGAGAGAATTTGGGCGTATGTGTCTGAAGTGCTTTTGTTTTCTTTTCGCCGACATTTGTTTTTGTATGAGTAAAACTAGAACTATTTAATAACCATATGGGACGGCACCACCTAACAAAACGTAACGAACGACTTAATGTTAAAGTGTAATTGTATCTGACATATTTATGACACTTTTAATTTCAAATTACATGCGCAGAATAATTACTTCATTTACGATGAGAAAGTGCATTCTGATATATAGATAACAATATAAACTGTTTTTATTATGCTACATTTGTGACCTGCTGGACCTTCCGGATATTTAATGAATAAACTATGTTCAATATTCTATACAATTTCAAAAAAATCATTTACCTTCGTGGATAAATGTATGTCCATGCATCTTAACTTTAAGGAATCCGTCTGTATTTCGGTCAGTAAGACATATTCTATATAATTCAAAACTTCAAATTTCCGTAGAACAATCCCGCCATTTCACGGCGATTTTTACGAAAAGGTCTTTGGAAATCATTATAGAAAACGAACAAATTCCTCAAACTAAACAATTTCCTTATTTTATACGATCATATCTGGCCTAAAGATTTTTTTTTTTGTTAAAAATGATCAGTTAGAAATAGCCGTCTGAGAATATTTTTAATTTGGACCAATCAAAATATAGTGGTCTGGTAATTGGTTTAAGGTATTGCTTATACAATATTTACGACCTTCTAATGAATGAGTGTCGATTTGTTGACATTCCGTGCTACAATTAACTGCTTTCAGTTTGTGCTTCTTTTTAAACTACATGTTAAATTTGAAAGAAAGAAAAAATGAATTTAACACACAGTCTTACGGTGGTTTCATCTTGTTTTATTTGTGTTAATGTATCCTTTCAATATGATTTTTAAGAAAAACACACTTGAGTTCAAAGTATTGTCTGTTAAAGGCTATCTGATGGCCACGGTTACATATTAATACTCAAAATAAATTCAGCAGTTGCAACCTTAATTCGGACGTTCGCCGAGAAACATGTAGCCAGGGATTTTGCTTTAGAATATGTCATATTTCTTCACTATTAACCTATTCCCACACAATTACGCTGTTTACGCCCCTCAAGGAAAACAATTGGGAAAACATTGTGTAAAATGAAGAAATTGCTTGTGACAAGCAATTTCTTCATTTCACACAATGTTTTCTACCCAGAAAGTTGCGAAAATCTAAAATTTCACCAAGTTTGAATTGTCGTCTGCAACTCCTTTGAAGTTGGACCAGTCTAAAATTTTGTCATCTGGTAATGGATAAAAGGATCGAAGCGACACCTCTTGATCCATCTTGTTAATCATCGTTTGTCTTCAACTTTCTTATTATAATGATCAGTCATGTAAACAACCTTTTCGAAGATTTTACCAAGACTTCGTATACATTAAACTAGTAGAACACTGATAAACGATTTTTTTCTTTATCTCTGAAATTTCATCCCAAATAGCTTAGGTTGATTTATTCTGTAATCGTCTAAACCAGACAGTAAAATCCATTAGAATAAGTATGTGACTTTACAATGACAAAAATAACTACATTTTTATATGTCACGTTTTTTCGCTAGGAATGAAAAAAAGGTAGACCATTAGAAATTGGTTTTGAAAGAATACTTTCAACACAACATATTTCCAGCATATGTGGTAAAAACAAATAAACGGAAGAAAGCTCAAGTTTAGCCCTGGTACATTTTTATTCAATACAAAATAACACAAAGACAAGCATGGCATCCGTATGCAGTGGTGTGTGTGCATTTGTGTGTATTTTTGTGTGTGTGCCAAAGCAACACTATCTTTACAATTATTTATTACATTTTCGGGAAATTTGTAAAAGTGGATCTGCAGGAAGTGTTCATCCTATATCAAGCTAATTTGTCAATATTTTACTTTAGGATCGATGAATTCATTGATTGGTTTATATTTGTGTATGAGCCAAAATCTGTATGCTTCATTGGTATTTTCAGGATTTTAGCTTCATGCCCAAATTCAAACGAAAATGTTCTCTTTATCTCTTAAAAAAAAAAACAAACAAACAAAATAACTGGCATTGGTTTTGTTTTACACGATGAAGCAAAGGTAACACCGAAATCAATAGCCAAGGTTTCGATGGTCATCATTTTGTTTTACTTTTCTCTAAATGAGCGTATTGACGTGCATTTTTGACTAATAGTTCAACAGGAAAGGTGAGAAGAAAACCGAAATGCATCGAATACAATCGTCAGATGTACAGAAACAATATACCATTCATCAAATGGGCTATTAATTTCAGATTTCATATTTCGGGAAAACTACCATATTTCAGGTTGTCTTTCGTGACAGTTAGCGGAGCAATTTTCGACTGCCATTCGCACAAACAGTGTTAATAAATTATCTAAATATGATGTGTAATGGCCTTCTAGAGTTTCTACGCTTCGCTAACACATGGCACATGTCTACTGTGGATTAAGATACGTCACTTCTAATTCAAATGTAGTCGTTAAGCATACATTTAAACCGTGAACCGTTATTTTTTTGACACCCATTCGGGTTTGATTGTCCAAGAGCTAGAAGTGTCTGAGTCACATGTTAGCAGCCACTGTACTATCAGAAACTAGACAATTTCACAATATCACAATAGCGCTCCTCAGGGAACTGTTTAAACACTATACATAATCGATCTAATTTTCAATATTTCGTCAAAAATGCCCTTATCAAGGGGAAAAAAGAAAGAAATCTTGTATCTAGAAAATAACTTTACGACCACTCAAATAGCTATTTTGTTTTATCTAATAGAGGATATGACGTCAACGTCGTTTGGTAACGTTTGCACTTAATCAGACGTCAAGTAACGGTAAATGGAATTGGGCGTCCTTTAAGCGATCGGAACTCCTCGTTCAATTCAACGAACCAAACCTCATTTTCGCTGACTCGTACTATACTCTTGCATGCTTTGAGACTATTTTGTGAACATCGGGCAAAAGGTGTGAGTACGTAAGGGTCAATGGTACGCGTGTAAAGTTATTTTTGTTTCTGCTACTCTTGCTTCTTTTAGTAGCTTCTAGGAGAGACAATAATCTAAGTGACACTCTAGTTCATGGCAAAACCAACAGTTTATTACGTAATTGCCGTTGTCCGTTTTCTACTGGATGTGAGATGTGTACGATAGTGTTGAATAACCAAGTAACGTATACAAACTCCAATAGATCGCACAGTCTTGAATAAGGAAAGAAACGTTGTATATACGATTAGTTACAAGCGGTGTGAAAAGGTTGTTTATGTGGGTGAGACAGAAAGATAGTTGAATGAAAGAATGAAGGAGCATCTTCGGGATATCAGTTTTAAACATGAAATGGAAAACCACATGTATGAGGATTTAAGGTTCACTGTTTTAAAAAAGATGTACTCTGCAGACAAAATAGAGTGCCAGGCTCATGAAACAGCATGGATAAAAAAGATCCAGATAACATTTACAATTCCACATGCATTTTGGTTTTACATTGATCTTGATTAAAATATATTATTTGGCAGACAAAACCAACGGATTAGATAAAAGGGGGTAACAGCATTCTCAAATTCTTATTTTTGGCAGTGTTTGGTGAAATATCTGAAAAACTTTATCACCTAATCCGTGGTAAAGGTTTATATGTACTTCTCTGTCACTTTTATATTTTGAATGACAAGTATGTACCTAGTTAGGCCGTGTAAAATATTTCAATAAAGGGGCTTTAACTTTTATTTTCAGTTTAAACTGATTTATTAGGCTAACTCCGGAAAGGAGTACAATGAAAATGTTACAAACCTGTAATGTTCACCTTCCCAATGTGTCAAAAATATGAATTTTAATATTTTGGACAATCCCCTTGACCCGGTCAATTGTAAGAGTAAATAAAATTTGTCAAAACCTTCTACATGACATATAGGGTCTCTTTATCGAATACCTTTACCCCTTCAGTCTGTGAACTAGACTGGCCTTGGTCGTTTTTGTTTGCATTTATTCCGTATACTAGCCTCTTGTGTGTATATCCGTTTATTTATCGTCGCTACCGTAGCACATGCCCATATGAACGACGCCCCCAGAAAACGGTTAGTTGTTACGGGGGATAGTGCAAGGATATAGGACGAAACTGCTGAGAGCTCCGCCTGGTTCTTTAACGTGCTCGGTGGATAGCACCGTCACACGGGGCCTCGGTTTAACGTCTCACCCGAAAGACAATTAGTTTGTTAGTTGATATGGTCAGCCCAGGGCTCGAACCCGTGATCTTGAGGTTTAAAGTCAAGTGCTCTACCAACTGAGATAATCGAGCTGACAAACTAGCCTCATTAATCCTGGCACATCTTATCTATTGCTGAACAAAAACTCTTTTTGGAGTCAGGGGACTTAATTGACATCCCTGTAAAACCTTGGAAAGATTTAATTCCGTATCAAACAGACATTCCTTATCTGACACATTGGCAATTTAGAGGATCCATGGCCGTAATATTACATAAAAGTGCACATACAAAAGGAATTAATGTATAAAGAATCACGTATCAAACACACAGCAATTCGCTTTCAGTTTCCTTCATCAAAAACCTTCAGCTTTTATTCAAATTTGGAGGCGCAAATTAAATCAGACCATTTGATAAAAACTTCGTTGTCAGATCTAAAGCTTTTTAATAAATTCCTAAATGCTTCTTTGGGCATCAGCATTCTTTGACTTCTTTTCTTCAATCTGTAAAATAATTGTATAGAATCTAGAATAAATGTACAATGGTTTTGTGTTGTTTTGTTTTTGTTTTTTAAAAATAGTTAACCAATTACCAGACCACAATATTTAAGACTGCTACAAATTGAAAGGAGTTGCAGAAGACAGTTAAAAGTATAAGAAATTTTAGATTTTTTCAACTTTCTTGGTAGAAAACATTATGTAGAGTAAAGAAATTGCTTGTTACAAGAAATTTCTTCATTTACACAATGTTTTCCGAATTGCTTCCTTTGCAGGGCATCCAAACACATCATTGTATTAATTCTTTATTCTCTTAATCTTTAACAACAATAAATGAAACATAATTCAGATTCAAAAGACTTAGTTTGATAAAGTGTTTCTCTACTCAAACAATATTTGAATGTCGATAGATTTCAAGCTTAGGACTAAAATTTTTAATATTTGTTACTCTTTTCTTGTTCTTTGGTGGAGAATAAATACAGCTTGCAAACTAAGGTTCTAACTACTTAGTGTTAACTATGTGAAATCGACAGATCGCTGATGTCAATAAAGAAGCAGCAACAAATGAATGAATAAATAAAAGAAATAAACACCGGTCGACCAGCGAACTGTCAAATCATTTATTTAAGACTTTTAAATCCGACATGTATATTGAACGTTTCTGTTGGTTGGCGACTTAAACGTCGTAACTACAGCTTATTCAAGCTATAGTTACGACGTTTAGGTCGCCGACCAACCCAAAAACCACTCTATTCTTTGTTACATGTTACTGAACATGTTTGTTTGTTTTTCAAAATAACGTCGTTTGTTATAGAACTTCCTGTTGGAGGTTAGTGGGCGTGGCCAGCCATCCGCCAATTACACACAAGACGAATGAAACGATCACACACACTCACAAAAAAAGAAAAAAAAAACTACTCGCACCTGGCTCTCACAGCTGATACACAAAAAATCATTGCGTAAAATAAGGCCAAAAGGTGAGGTTTGCGGGAAAAACAATTGTCACTATTCAGTAGTTATGAATGTAGCATGTCCATTCTTGTAGAAAATTAATTTGTCATTTAGTTGAAAACCTGTAGCTGTTACCAACCGCTTTTTATAGTACCAGAAGCGATGTAACATTACGTATGGATATGAATCATCGTGCCTTCGGCATGGCACTAGCCTTTCAAATTAGCAGCCTTTTGTGAAAAGAACGCGGTGAATCTTGTATTAATCTACCACTCATGTGACGAACAAAAAAAGTCGCTTAATAGAATAGTCGCTTAAAACACATTTTGTGAAATATACATATATGAAGAATTTATTCGATTGCGTACATAAAATTATTGCAGTATTCTGCTAAATCCTATGTCGTTGGAACTCATTGAGACGATTCTAATGAATTCCAACAACATTGGATTTAGGTATGATATGATTTTAGCAAATACGACCACTTCTTTGTGAAAGTATTTGGTTTTAAAGAGGGGATTTCGAATGTGGTCGCGTAATGAAAGAGGTCGCTGAATAGATGTGGTCGCAAGAGCAAGATCGACTGTAATTAAATAGTAACACAAACATCTCTTTCTTTGATTTGAATTTGTTTTCATGTCAAGTTGTAAAATACTTGTTCCACGTTTACCTGGAAGTATTTTGCATTTACTCAGGATTAAACGAACATATTTGCGTTGAGTGATTGAATAGGGTTTCACATGGCTTACCACAGTAAGTATTTCAGTTATATTGCAGAGACTGGTGCTCCCAACCAATTGTCATTGCACTCCAATTTTACGAACCCAACCTTAAATCTTCGAACCGAGCTACCATCTCATTCCAAAAGCACCAAATATCATGAGGCAAATAGTTAAAGACAAATATATCGTGCCTGCGATTTAGACTCACTTCCCAAAGAATGACACCACACTGCGTTACCCACTAGAATGTATTTCTGGCTCGTGTTTTTGCCTAAAATGCATTCAATGAAAATAGATGAGTAAATTAATGGACCATCAGCTCGCCGTGGACCGTGGACCGTCCGCTACGCTTAGTGCGCTATCCATAATTTATGTAATCAGCCTCGTCACCTAAACCAGTGGGCTAATCTTGAAGAAACTCCAAAGAAACTTTCCTTTGCTTAAGAAGAAAATGTTGTAGTTGGAAATCTACTTGAGATAAGCAACAAGTAGGGCGAAATAACAAAACATATTCTCTTAAGGCCAAGAGTTTTTGTAAATTGCATGTAGTGTCACCTTGTTGTCCTCTATCTAAATTCTACATATGATTCCCCATGGATCATATTCGGCCTTCGTCGGGGCCCACCTTATCATACATATAAACAAAGAAAATGTTTTCCTAGATCATCTCTGAAATCGGTAAGCCCATTGTATTGATATTTTGTAAGTAGCAACAATTAATGGCCTTTATAAGATTTGTTAACCCATTCCCCCCAAAAAAAAACAACAACAAAATTTTAGACTGATCCAAATTGAAAGTAGCTGCAGATGACAATTTTAAGTTGATGGAATTTTTTATTCTTTTATTTTTTTGGACAGAAACATTATGGATAATGAATAAATTGCTTGATCCAAGCAACTTCTTCATTTTCCACAGTGTTTTTCAGACCTTTTATCATGAGGGGCGTAAAAAAGAGGGATTGTGTGGGAATGGGTTAATACGACGCTTTTGGGTCGTAAGGGCTCTTGGGGGATCACACTATTTACATAGAAACATAGAAAGGAACTCTTTAAAATCGTTTTCATTTATAAAATTAAACCAACTGTTGCACATCGGCCATGTGACACCTCCTAGTAGAAAGTTACAAAGTTTGGTGCCCAAGGAATCGTGTTTGGACTCCTTTTAAAATCCCCATTTTACCATGAAACCTCAAAAAGACTTTCTCTGAAACTAGAAGTTTTGATATAAAGCATCCCCTGTTTGACATCTATCACTTTTTAGATATGATATTCACCGGGATAACTTACGGGCTTTTCTGGGGCTCATCCTATTCTATATTGAAATAGTTTTTTTTGTAATATGCTTTTCTGAAACTAAGGAAGCAAACAACATTGCTATTTGGTATGCGAAGCATAATTCATAAGTATTCTTCTAACGTTTTTTTCATTTTGGTGCCCCTTGGGTGATAATTAGGTTTCTCCCAATAAATAATGCTTCGAAAGCAAAAAAGAAAATATTTAAAATTATTTCTGAAACCAGTAATTTTTAAAAATTCACCAATCACCGCCTGGAGGACCTATACCAATATCGTTCATTTGATGTTACTAGGTGAGCGTGATAGGAACAATATGTTCTTATTTGTTCCAATATTAACGTATTGTGAATGGCGGGTGTTTCAAGCAAAACCAACAACAAGAAAATATCACAAAACACGCACATTTCGATCTGAAGTATGTCTTACTGTTTATTCTCTTCAACGAAAGCGTCGAAATTAGTTCAATACAATATATGTATAGGTTTAATGAACGCGATATGCCAAAGTGTAACCTCATTACTATCAAGGAGTAAATTGGAATTCTCAGATACATCGTAATATACCGCATCAATTATATTAGGTTTCCTATTATTAATTTGCGCTGTCTAAATTCGGAACACATTGTGTATTTATTATGTTGGGAGAAAAAATAACATGGTTAGAACTGCTTATTTCCCGACGAGACAGGCCTCGTTATGATATACACGAAAATGCTTTGACTTGCCATTGTGTACATAAACTCGTGATTGCTTGATTAATGTGAACCTTCAGTCTTCCTTTCAGATCATCATAGCTATCTAACTTACCCGCGCTATCAAGCCATAACTTATTTGCATACCTTCCGCAAATTGATATGCCATTCTATCCTCATGGAAAATTACGTTTTTTGTAACAAAAAAGTGAGTTCCTTGGGAATAAGCTTGGAGCCAAAAGCTGTCAGTCAGTTGTGTTAATGTCGTTAAATGTCTTAGATTTATCTACGTTTGTTGCTCTTTACCATGGATGACTTCGCTTGAAACAGCAGACGAAATGCGATACGAACTAAAAAGGTTCTTCTGAGAAACGGGGATCCTAAATTCTTTGCTGAATACGTACACGCGCTAATTTTTCGACAGCCTATATATAAAAAGACAGGCTGTAAAAAGGAGAAGCAATAACAATGTAAAAGCTATTTTATTCAAATAAGACAATTAATGCAAGAATGCCTTCAATGAGTCATTTTGATAAATTTCAATCCCTTCAGGTAAAGGACAAAATAACATAATTTGTATACATATACTTAGTAGCAAAGGGTTGATGAGAAAAACACAGAATTTGAAATAAGTGTGATGTATCTCGCTGGAGGATTCGACGGTACAGAAAATTAGTTGTGGATAGAAAAACTGGCTAGACGAATGTAGATTGACAAGAACAACAAGGAGATGTATTTAGGGACCTTTACTTTGGGACATTAATAGAGAACTTCGATGACTTAACTGTTATATCGCTTTTGTAATTAAACCACGTGAAAGTAAATCAAGAAGATTGAACTGTTTATGCCTTCAAATAGAATAATCGGGCTCGAAGGCATGTAGTTTTTATCCTGACCGCTTGTCTGTCAGGCCAACATTTCATGATAAGAGATGCGCTCATTACATTATGCGTTTGTACATTTGTTTTTCTTGAGCGAAACTTATCTGATTTAGATCGAAAATGATGTCCCTATCTCCCGCTTCTCTATAAGCGTCCTTTTTATATACACATTTTTTATGTTTTTACGCATAAACACTTCATTTCAAGGCATAGTATTTAACTTTTATGATACAAGTCATTCTAAAAAGGACAAAACTTGGCAAAGTCTCGTTCTAAAAAGCTTTAGATAGGAATGTTAATTCACGTACACTCGTGTGATACCGTGTTTTATTTCTTGAAGCCCAGAACAAGAAAACGATAATAAGAATGCATATAACTAGTAGTATGACAGGAATAACCGGTTTTCATTTCAATTATTTATTTGCTTATAGCTACATTTAATGATAAAAATAATGATAATAAAACGTAGTGTAAATGGCATTGGCGAATCGCCGCTATTTATCAAAAAGTCTTTTGACAAATCAGCATATCATGACCGGAAGTGAACTATGAACTCCAAAAATCATTATAATCATTTTCGTTGGGTTGTCGAATTGAACGTCGTCACTACAGCTTATTCAAGCTGTAGTTACGAGGTTAAGGTCGCCAATCAACTAATTCATATTTATCATATGCTGTTGACCATAACTTTTCAAAGATGATATCTAAGTCGAACTTCTTTTCGGAGGTCAGAGGGCGTCGATTGTCGCGATCTCAAAACATTATATACTTAACGATATTAGACACCTTTCTTCGAAACCATATTCGTCTCTCACTAATCGTTGGACTGTCATAAACCGAAGTGGGATAGCAGCTGGAGGCTCGGAAAGGATGTAGTGGTAGTACTGGTGTGAGAAATACCAGCAATCCATTGTTAGGTGCTCCAGTCGCCGCGGTATGACTGAAATACTGTTAAAAGTGGTGTTAAACCCCATTTAATCAATCAATCAATCAATCAATCAATCAATCAATCGAAACCATATTCATTAAAGTTTTCCTCAAATAATTTCTATCTCTTTTTCTATTTCCTTCTCCTACTTTATTCTCCGCTTCCTGCTCGACACCGTGTTTACCCCAAATTTCTTATGTTCAACAAGATTGTTTAAATATGTACATGTCATAATTTACGGATCGCTTATAATGCCCATAAAATTCCTACGTAGTAGCTATACTGAGGTATGAAACAGCGTTGGTAGGCAAAATATATTGTCATCTTCATAAAACAAAAGGCTAATCGTTTTACAAGCTATAGTTACGACGTTTAACCCATTCCCAACTCAGTGACACTTTTGGACGCCCCTAAAAAAATCAGTTTGGAAAACATTGTGAAAAATGAAGAAATTGCTTGTTACAAACGATTTCTTCATTTTTCTCAATGTTATCTATCAAGAAAGATGAGAAAATCTAAAATTTCAAAACTTTTAAAATGTCATCTGCAAGTCCTCTCAATTTGGACCAGTCTAAAGTTTTGCTGTCTTGTAATGGGCTAAGTCCCCAAACTAACAAAAAGGCTCTGCATCATTCACCTCCGTTTTAATTAATGATTTGATTGGTCAATTGACGTTTGACTAATAGTGGCGATCTGTTTATCGTCCAATCGCGTATAAGAAGGGCGTAATTAATCGAGGAATCTATTAATTCACTTAGACATGTTGTAAACTTTGAACTCCAACATTGGTCGACATTTATGTGAAGTATTTATTTATTTATTTTTATTTTTTTTTTTTTGTGCGACT
Source organism: Fragum fragum (assembly GCA_946902895.1). NCBI lineage: Eukaryota > Metazoa > Mollusca > Bivalvia > Cardiida > Cardiidae > Fragum > Fragum fragum. Next base: position 39,223,125 of record OX336372.1, read on the forward strand.
TAAATCGCAGCTGCAGCTTATTCAAATGTAGTTACGACTTTTAGGTCACCAACCAACAATTTGACTTTCTTGCTACATGTTAATGACCATATTTTTTTTCAATATATTGTCGTCTAATTTCCTATTAGAGTCAGTGGACGGGAGGGGGAGCGCGGGCAGCGAAGTCAGTCAGCCAGTAGGTCAGTCCAACCTTACAGTTTACATAATTGACCCGCCACGCGAAATGGAACCACAAAACCAATTTCCAAAATGTAAATTGAATTGAATACAGAACACGTCAATTAGAAATCGAATTTCGAAAATGCAAACTTGTTCATGTAGCACGGTCAATCTTAATTTCGGAAATCTCCAAACAGCAAAAGAAGTTTTCAGCGCAGATTGACCTGAGTCGAAACTTTTCGTATATACCTTACGGTACCTTGTTTTGAGACATGCCGCGTTAATTTCCTTTTCATGAATGCAAAAAAATTTTAAAAAAAAAATGAAAAAAAAATCAATAGATAAATATTTGAATGAAGAGACTGTGGGAATATTTATGATGTCTACATGTACCAATAATGTGGAAGATAAATCTAACCTCATATCTACAGATTCTTCATGTCCATCAACCACCGGATATAATTCATCAATCCAGAAAGATTCTAGCGTCTACGCCGTCACTGGTATACCATTTTTGGTCATTAATTTCTCCGAATTGAGATTCACTCTGTGCCTTCTGCACTTTCTTTTTCTCTTTTTAGCTAGCGAAGCGTCAGCTTTGATAGCTTAAGTTAACAGACAAAATCTTAAGGTCTTCTCAGTGTTCAACGAGTGCAAACTACCAGCGGAGGCTTAACCACTGAATCCAAGGAATGCCTACGCCATAAAAAGTAGTTCTTGTGTTTAGGAATAAGTTCACATCCCAGTTGTTTTTGGTTCATTTGAGCGTATTGTGTTCAAAATGAGGCTGATCAGAAAAGGGCTTTGGAAAACATTGTGGACACTGAAGAAATTGCTTGTAACAAGCAATTTCTTCAGTGTCCACATTCGTTTTCTACAGTGCAAGGTAAAGATTTTCTGAATTCTACAACTTGAAATTATTCATCGTGATAACCTTTTACAGATTACTAAACAAAATCATGCTTTGCTAGCTTACAGTACTTTCAGTACTTTGATTTTTTCATTGTTAGATAACGACGTCTCAGAACAAACACCACTAAATTGTATGTTAGAATTAAAACTCCCACGGAACTACAACAAGAGATGTGTAGGAGCGATGAGTTTCCTTTTAATGCAGATTTGAAACCAAATTGACGGATCGCTGGCCACTGGGCTCCAACAGGAGAGCTCCACTTCGATATAAGACGGCGTTATTGGGCAAAATTTAGGACAAAGTGAAAAAAGGTGAAATAGTTGGTTGGCGACCTAATCGTCGTAACTACAGCTTGAATAAGCTGTAGTTACGACGTTCAAGTCTCCAAAACCCACAAAAATGCTTCGGATAGATATCGCAAATACCGAAGTCTAAACTTCACATCCGGTCGAAATAAATGATTTGATTGGTCAGTTGATTATTTGGTCGACAATCGCGATCCGACAATCAAGGATGAAGCTTTCTAAAGATTCTCACAGCAAATTCACAGCAAAAATTGGCTTGCTGTTAGATTAAAGTAAAGACATACGGTGAATTCATTTGAATAAACCATAAACAAAATATTATGATTTGAATTTAATAAAAAATACATTAAACTGTGCCTATAGTGACGACATCACTTGAAGGCAGACAATTCTGTTAGGAACATCTAAATCATCATTTGCACTAAAACATTTAAAATCCTTCTTAACATCAAAATCCAAGTGGAAGGTATGGGCAAATGACTTCGGATAGTGCATTTTGTAAATTTTATGATTTCAATCGACTTGTGTTTTTTGGCGTTTTAAGATCGTGCCGAATGAAAATATTTCTTCATTGTACATGTTCAGCAATCTTCGGTACAAGGACGAATATGTCTATTCTGCAAGGCTAAGCGGAACTGTAAACTAGCTGTAAGAATTACTAGCGGAACTGAAAGGTCCCTATGACGTCACCAATAAATGTACTCACACTGTTATTGTGTGTGCGCGAATTTAAACTATCCTATAGGTACTTATGTATGACATTTAAACGGTGTAGAAAGATGACGAACTTATGCATTGTACTTAAATTCGTCTTATTTTTCTGTTATACCTTTTTTTATTTTTTATTTCACAAGTATCCTTTTAAAAAGAACCCCGTTGTTCAAACCATTACCACATAATGCCGCCTTTGACGCTCTAACGAAATATTGTTTGTCTTGTAAAATTAGGTCAACGATATTCTAGCTCTGGTTCCTGACGACAATAGAAAGGAAAATGTGTGAACAATTTTATGCATTTGCCATTTCACAACTTCTCAGTCTTGTGTGTAAAAAGGTCTTGGTCGAATTTCTGTTGTTACTCGAGGAAGGTAAAATTCGAACTTAGTCACATGTAACTACGGTAGCATAATTTTAATTCTCTCTTGTTTAAAAATTTCATTTCCAGTGTCAAAGTCGTAAATTACTCCTCTTTACTTCGTCGGATACACGTGTTTTCTGACCCCCTGAAAAAATGAATGATGGAACAATAATTTAATTCTTTAAATAGTCGTTTCGAGATACAGCGAACCACGTCTGTTTAATTTTATTAGCATTTCTTATCTCAATTTTCGATAAAGCTTGTACATATGCAAAGTTTCAAGCAATTAACGCGCTCTTCTTGTTACACATCAAAATCGCAACCTTTTGGCATTTGAAATACCTTCACTGGGATCAAATGTCGAGATTTCGGAGTCTTTCGGTGCTAGCGCTCCATGTTCTTATAGATTACGTTGATTCGACATAACCAGTTATCGGATAGACGGACAGATTATGTACGATAATATCATGAAATGATGGATTACGCAAGGTCTATCTATCCATGTTTTCTGTAAAATGTCTCACGACCTGTTTCTATTTGAAATCTGACACTTGTAGTTTAAATATGATAATTAAAACGAATGTGCGAAGAGGAGGAGACAAAAGAGAGATACAGAGAGACAAAGAGACAGGGGGAGAGAGAGAGAGACGGAGAGAGGGAGAGAGAGGGAGAGAGAGAGAGAGAGGGGGGGGAAGAGGGGGAGAGGGAGGGGTAAATAAAAGAGCAGACAAAGTATCAAATGGTATAACCAAATCATGATAACAATGTTTTTTTCTGCACAGGAATTTCGATTATCAGTAGAAACCGAAATACCCTCTTTGATGCATTCAATCTTCTTAAATCACAAAAGAAAACAGAAAAATCTAAAGCAAGCAAACACCAAGCAGATAGAATGAAAGGCTTGTGGAAAAGCAATAATTTTGTAATTATATAATTACAGCTAAAGTATGATTAATACCATTTGATTATAAGGTCTTTTCTTTGACGAAGCACGCGTCAGTATTGAGGCTATCCATACTTCAATGAAGGCAAGGTATCAATTACTTTTCACTTATTTCTTTTCTATTTTCCGTGTGGGTCATTAAACCCGAATACTGCTGATTGTGGTCAATTCACCTCACAAGTGGACGCTGCCCATCGAGTGACCACAAAGTCCCATATGGGACTTTAAAGAATTGACCGAAACGCCTTTCCTGTTGAATTCTTCTTCTATTCGAAAAACAGCCGAGTGGTGTAAGCTGACATACAATCGAGTATTATAATGGTGAATTGCAGATTTATTAGAATTACGACGATCTTGTGAATGTTCATGGATATAACTAAAACAGTTGGTAAATACCTGGTCCGTGGCTCAAAAGACACAAACACCTACATACATACATTAGAATTCATTATTTTGATTTAAATCTAACATTTATTTGTCTTTCACCGATAGGTGACGGATGAGCAGCTGGAGTCTCGGAAAGCAGGATGAGATATACCAGGAATCCATGGTAAGGTGCTCCAGCTGCCGCAGTTTTACTGGAATACTGTTGAAAAGTGGCGTTAAACCCCATTCAAACTAATAAAATCCAACATTCTTTAACAAAAGAATTTAAGTGCATATTTCTTGAGTTTGTTCTCGCATGTGTTCATGATAAAGGTGACCGCAACGCGTTACCAGGCATTTTCGTTGCAAGGATAAGCGTTGAGGCTGGGTCATTTATTACAATGACATGGTCATCTATTCAACGGCCAAAGACGCTCCACTCAAGATCGCAAGAAACCTTTTAATCAGAAGTAAATAGCTTTGGGCCACTGTTGAAAACCCCTTGGATGATGTAAACTTCGCATTGATAAATGACCACCGAGGACAACCCGGCTTCTCTATAATAAATGATGTAGGCTTAAAACTGTCGTTAATTATGGTGGGCGCAAAGCTAGAGAAATGGAAAAAATTCCCGGGTTGTTCTGAACAACATCGGTTTTGTTTTCTAGAAAATCGTCACATCAACTTCGAAATTACTGTTTTTCTTCTCTTTACGAAAGGTTACACACAAAATAGTGATTTGCTCTAACGGCATCATCTGAATATGGCTTCGATTGCCACTAACATGCGTTGTACTATGAAGGGCGAACGTTTCCGTAAATAAAATAACCAAAACAGTGGAAAAAAATCTTTTGTAAATAATAAGTTCATGTGCTTGTTTTATATCCGAATCAAGCTGAAGAATACCAATGGTAATGAGGAGTGAAAAGTTACTTTAAACGGGACACAAATTCTTAGTACATTCCCACACTTAAACGCTTTTTGAAACCCCGTAGAAAAAAAAACAAACTTTTGAAAACATTGTGAAAAATGAAGAAATTAGAAATTTCTTTATTGTCAATAATGTTTTCTCCATTAAAGGACGTTTTTTTCTAAGATTCAAGAAACTGAAAAGTGTCTTTTGCAACATATGTGATTTTGTACCAGTCTAAATCATTGTAATCTGGTGATGGGTTAAGATAGAGTCATCTGGACGCTTTATTACGACCTCGAGATTTCTATTGCCCACCTTCGCTTTGTGCATGTTTTTGAAAAAAAGGGAACTTTTGGAAATTTAGAGAAAACTTTGGCGCAGTTTCCTCAGTTTTCACACGTTTAAAAGTTATTTTCGATGGATAAAAATGAATTAATTGAAAATTCTTTGTTTCCAATCTGCAACCACCGTAACGACCATCCGAGCATACCAGGACGTGACGTCATTTAATCACACGTTATTGATGAGCGGCGAAAGTCGATTTCTTACATCATTAATATCGCTCCTCATTCAGTGCTTTTATCAAAACAACGAGACTTGTACATCGATTCTTTTCAAATGGCTTACTGCATGCATGTTTATGATTTTGCATCAATTAACAGATTTTGTTTAAAGTTTTGGAAATAATTATCCTTTCATCACCCTTTCTTGCATCACCAGTCGCGTGATAGAAAATACACGGTGTCCCTTCTTTTGTTTATTTACTTATTATTTCTCATTAGCTGTGATATATTTTAATGCGACAAAAAACCTGTGGAATGATTTACGCCGGCCAGTAGGGAAGGCGGGGGGGGGGACGTAAGAAATCATAAACAATTATTAGTTACGCGAAATTTTAGGTAATTTCATTTTCGTTTTTAGGCATAGGTTCTGCGAAAATTGTGTGTTTTTTTTTCTATTTGCTGTTGCTATTATCAGAAAAATATGTAAACAGTTTATTCTGATAGAAATAATCGTCGTTTGTACATAGAACAAGATTTAACACATTCCAATATGACAAAATTTCAGACTTGTTAAAATTGAAAGAGATTGAAGACGACAAAACAAAATCGGTCATTACCACACGGCAATATTTTAGAATGGTCCAAATTGAAAGGAGTTGCAGACGACAATTTAAAGTTAACGAAATTCTAGATTTTTCCAACTTTTTGGATAGAGAACATCCTGTAAATGAAGAAAGTGCTTGTTACAAGCACTTTCTTCATTTTACACGATAATTTCGCATTTTTTCTGAGGGGCGTCCAGAAGCGTCACTGTGTGGAAATGTGTTAAATAGACAAATAAGAAACATATGAGGTATAAAAAAAAATTGTGTAAAAAAGAAAAATATGCTTGTGTCAAGCATTTTGTCTTTTCTCACAATGTTTTAAAAGGTATATTTCTTCAGCGCGTGAAAGTGCGGGATTGTATGGTAATGGGTTAAAGGATTTATGCTGTGTAACTCGGAATAAAAGTTATCTGTTAATCGAATAATTAAAATTTGGCTATTACAAAAGGAAAGAAAAGTAATATGGCGATAAAGTTTGTGTTTTAAAAGAGCAAAATATTTCTAAGGAAAGATTAAACTTGTTGAATTCGACTTTACTTTTACCCACCTACCTACGAGCACGATAAGTGATCAATGCTCCCTAAAACCCGTAACCCAGAAATGTTAACATCAACTTACAATGTTATTTTGGTCGAATATTAAGAAAAATAAATAACATTTGACATTCGTCAGAACCAAACTTTTGTGGTATTTAACATTTTCATCAACAAGTAATTGTCGACATTAACTTATTTGAAGTTAGATCAGTCTAATAAATATTGTCATGCGGCATTTTGAAGGAAACCTTATTCTAAGTAACTAGGGCATTACGAATGGATTCTTGTCGCCATATCAGATTTAAGCGTGCAACAGATTTAGCATGTTTCAGAATAAAAAGATGCATATATGTATAAATTAATACATATATTGCTATATTCCAATTTTAATTATTTGATTCTAGTATCGTCTATCAAAATGCCTTTAAAAACAAACAAACAAACAAACTATAAAAAAAACAAAAAAACAAAAAACAAAAACACGTCGATCTGGTAAACTATTAGTGTATTTGACAAAATTTATTGAATTGACCAATCGCAGCTTTCAATCAAAGAAACCGACGACCAAACAAATTACTCATTTAGTCGGGGAGTGAAGTTTCAACTCCGACATTGGCCGCCATTTTTGTAAAAAAAAATAATTGGATTCGCGACCTGATGAAGACCTAATTACGTCTTCTCTCAGAAAATATAGGCTAACTTTCTGTTCAATGCCTGGTATTTACGCCCCTGTGATTTTATAATTGAGAAAACATTGTAAAAAAAAGAAATTGCTTGTTACAGGCAATTTTTTCTTTTTTTTTCACAATGTTTTCTTCCTTACCCGATGGTTGTTTTTCAAATTAAATGAACTTAAAATTTTTCGTCTGCAGAACCTTTGAACTTGGAGAGGTCTAAATTTTCGGAAAACAGGAAAGTATTAAAAAGTTTTATAACTTAAATACCAAGAACGCTTTGTAAAAAATCTATACTCTCTAATTTGGCGTGACAACACAGTCGATTATGTTTTGATTTTATATGCTGTTTTTTTTTTTTTTTTTTTTTGGGGGGGGGGGGTTAAAGTGAAACTTATCCTCGGTGAAGAATACAAAATAATCCCAAAATAATAGTTTGTTCACAAAACAAACAAACAAACACAAACAAAGCCCCACAACGAATAAAGAAAAACAATAACAAAACAAAGAAATATAAAAACGAATAGATTTTGTTAATATGAGCATTCAAACTTCTTATTTTTGTAAAATCGCAAACAGAAGGCTTGGATAAAGCTCATCGATAAGAGTATTTTATGAATTTATTTTATTGTATTATGATTGGTATCAATTTGCGTTTATCGAAGTTTTGAGACCAATCCAAATATACAATTGTTCACCATAAACATACAGCAATCTGGGGTAGTGTTTCTTATGTTCAATGACGCTGTTGACATCGCTTTACGAACGAATACAACATTCTCCATGACTAAGCAGAGGTTTGAACGACTTTAGATCTACACGTTATAGTGAATGATCATAAGTCAATTTTGTCTATACATGTATGGACAAAAAATGACATTTGATCATTCACTATGATTTGTACACTGAAGTCATCGCGACGATGTTAACAAACTGTAATTTAAAATGGGTGAATAGGCTATATTCCTAAGTGTACAGAACGATGGACGTCAATCGTCTTTTTTACAAACTTTAAAGGCTAAAATATCATTTTAACAAATTTTACTGTTTTTAATAAGGAAAATATGTCTAAAAATCTTAAAAGTCATAAATGAAAACGTTTTAAACATTTCTCAGGCTCTCAAATCATTTTATAGGATATTGCTTTCAAAAGAAAGATTAAAAAATGATAAATCATCCATGTCATTGAATAATAATAATGACCAATCAGATCGTCCATGCATACCGAAATTGAATTGTTGACATCCGACATTATTATTAGACTAAAACATCGTAGATACAGTTTATTCTAACTGTAAATACGAGTTTGTGGCCGCCGACCAACTATTTACTTTTCTTTAATTTCTGTCCCTAAACGCATAATATGTAAACACATATTGTTTGATAGCTCAGGCAAACTAACTTGTTGGGGGGTTAGTGGACATGGCTAGCGATTCTTCAATAGATGGATGCCATTGGTCAACATCTGAGCATATCGAGGACCTAGTTCAAAAACATAGTATGGGTCTATACAAAGTATAGACCCATACTGTGTTTTGCTCTAAGCCCTCGATATGTATAGCTATCTAGCCTAACAATTGATTAGGAAATGAAGAAAACATCAATTTTCACATTGAGATATGAACATAACACTTGAACACGCCTAATCTCACAAGAAGCCCAATAGGCAAAATTGAAATTAAATAATTTATTCATGATTTATGACATAATCATAATGCTGTTTTTGTGCATTTTTAAAGTTAGTCTGAAATGGAACGCATTTTCGGCGAAACAATTATTGTTTAGTTTAAGCGAACTTTCAATCTCAAAGAATAACCGAAAAGTGTTCATTTTAAGGGGTTAAAAAGATTCATATGGGCAGTTTTTACAGCAGAGCCAAAATACAAAACAGAAACAATAATTAAACACATTGCAGAAATTGAACTGTCAAACATAAAATATGGGATCCTTGGACGGGAGCGAGGCATCTAATTTCCTAAAGCGTCCAATCCTTTCCCTAGATGAATTCACTGGCATGCGATATGATTAAGAGACTATATGTTCCAGATTCAGAAACAGCATTTAATTTCGAAATTATCATTCTTTTTCTATTGAATGTTATTTTCCATTCATTCGCATCATTAAGACGATATGTTCATTTGATTAAGTATGCTTCCTTACTTTTGTTAGGTAAACAACGCTGTCTATGAGAAATACGTGCTTAACCATTTCCAGTATAATCCCTGTTTTTAACGTCCCCTTGATCTTATAATCGAGAAAACATTTTAGAAAAAGAAGAACTTGCTTGTAACAAGCAATTTCTACTTTTTCCACAATATTTTCCACCCAACTCGATGATTATTTTTCAAATTCAGTTCAATGTTAATTTTTGTCTGAAAATCCTTTGAATTCGGACAGGTCTAAAAGGGTTAAAAATCAACGGGTTGACCTAGTGACATAGTCTTTTGCCACAAATGACCCAATAATAAACTTGACCTAAATATCAAATAATTTGATTTTTAGTTTCTTCTATCAAAAACGGACGTTCAGATTGGTGGAAAAGAATTGTTTATACCTCCACGAACAAAATTTTGAACTCGCGGCTTTTTTGTATTCTTCGGCGCAAAATAGTTCCATAACAGAAGTATCAAATTTGTAAAATGTTTCCTTTTTTCGCTCGGTGCTTTTAAATTATAGGAAATGAAGATATTTTTTTTGGGGGGGGGGGGTTCATGGAGGTCTGAAACGAAAAAATAATACTTATGTATGAATCCGCCTCGCGGATTCGTACAGTGCGATTTTTTCCCGTTTCATTCCTTCATGAAAACAAAGCATATTCTCTTCATTTCTTCAGGAGACAAACATTTTTAAAAATCAAGGCATTTGACCTTAAACTACAGTTTTTGGAGTACATGCACAGAATTGTCAGATGGTAATTTGTTAAAGAATAGTGTTAAACGACGTAATATTTCCCTCGGATATATTCTCGACCCGTCAAGCTAAACGGAAGCTTCGGGAATGCTATAGAACCAACTAACAACAACAATTGTAGAAGTCGTAATAATAAGAAGAAGAACAAAGATCAGATAAGACAGTTGTCAGTATTTGGAGGTTAATACGTATAGATTTTGAATAAAATCTACCAGGGGCGAACGGCTTTGAGACTGAGCAGAATTAACGCATGCAGACGGATCTGCATCGACGCTTTAAAAAATCCCAGAAGGTCGATTTACACCTGGCGGATCATACTTTCATTTTACACAATGTTTTCCAAAGTTTTTTTTCTCTCTTTGAAGGTGTCTAAAAGTGTCATTGAGTGGGAATGTGTTACTGCAAAGCTATTTTCTGATCTATATGCTATTTCGTGATACATATAAAGATAAGTAATTTGACACTTTCTTGGTTGGTTTGGAAGATTGTATGTAGATAGATAATGTTGAAATTCGATTACTTACACATGTATTCCATCCCCGGGATTAACATGGTCAGGCACTTGTTCTTCTACTGTGTAATTTCAGACCGGCCAAACTTGAAGAAGTTGCAAATGTCAATTCTAAATTGGTGAAATTAAAAAAAATCTGTATTTTTCATAGTAATTTCCGTTTTTTTTTCTAAAAGGACGTAGAATTTGGGATTTTGTGGGAAAAGGTTAATGCTGTTTAAATAGATCATATCACGAAATAATCGCCCATGTTCAACAGTATTATATGTAGGCTTCTACCAGTACATAACTATTGTGCGAACGAAATGGGCCAAAAGTCAACTTTAGGTAGTACACTCTATAATAAACGCGTACTGGCGTAAATTCATTCATTCATTTATTTTCAAAAAAGCTTTAAATCTAGCTACATAATACAATACATAGTACAAAACATGCGTATAGGTTTACAAGGATAAATACATAAGACATTAGTTACGTAGCACAGTGATTTCTAAGAAGGAATAACAATAATTTCTTTTTGATTTCTCATTTTTTTTACAAGATAAATATATTAAGACGTTTGAAAAATATTGCTTTTAGAGTTTGATGTTTGAAGAGTTGTAAATTTGTATAAAGAAGGACAAGTATACAAATATTTCTTCATATATCTTTCCTCAATTCTGAATACTTTTGGCAGACCAATAAAAAGTGATATTCGTTTTCAATGATATTCATATTACAATTTTGACATAATCTATCCTCACTGTAAATAATTCTGTAAATAATACAGATGCACTAACGAAATTTAGGCGTTCGCGCATGATTACTAAGCGTTCGAGGGTATAAAATGTGCGCGTACGTCTAAATAACAAGTTCACGCACGATATGAAGGTGTTTACTTCTTACGCGTGCACGCCTATATTTTGAAAGTGCACGCGTTAAATAGCGGATGCACTTTCAAATATTTAAGCGAGCCCGCTTAAATAAAACGGGTATACGCGTGCATGCGTTCTTTATGATAAGTAGACTTTTGACCCAAACGGTACCTAACCTAATCTAATTTAATAGCCTCTCCGGACTCGATCGCACTCTCAGACTTGAATAAAGAGTCTCGCAGAATCACGCCATAGTTAACCCTTTCCTGTTCAATCACTGGTTTTTACGCCCCTGTGACTTTATAATTGAGAAAACGTTGTAGAAAAAGAAGATATCGCTTGTAACAAGCAATTTCTTCTTTTTTCTACGATAATTTCTGCCCAACTGAATGGTTATTTTTCAAATTAAATTTTATAATTTTTGTCTGCAAAACCTTTGAGTTTGGACAGTTCTAAAAGTTTGCAAAACAGGAAAGTAAAAATACACACCAAAAATTCGTCTCCAACAGAATAATTTCAGCGATACTAAGCCAAGCAGACTTAATATTTTACTTACTGCCGACAGTTAGTCATAGTTATCAAAGTTATAGTTACAAAGCCCTCGAATTTAAAACGATAAAACAATCACACGATTTATGCCCGAATAACATTTAGGCTTTCGACCGAATGCCTAATTCAAATTTTGATGAAACTGAATCTAAAAACTAAAAATGATACACAACCCAAATAAGTCATAATTCGGGGTCAGTGGATTATTTAAAAAAGGTTCGGGGTTCGTTTGAACCTCCCTCTGAAGCCTATGTATTTCACATTCATGCAGAAATCCATGCCCATTAATCGACCAAGTCCATTAATCGACACTAATCGATAGCCCTTTCTTAAAATCATAATCTCTTAAGAAATGAAGGTATCTGCCAAAAGTTTGAATCACAACTTAATCCTATGTCATATGAGACGATTTTAATGAGCTTCAACAACATAGGTTTAAAGCGAGAAATTTGTATTAATTCAAGCATGCAATCAAACCAATCCTTCATATCTTTGGCATTGAAATGTACTAAGCGACCATTCTCTTGAACGACCACTTTTTGACCGTCCCTTGAGATGTCGCTTATTAGAAGATTTACTGTAATAGACAAACGAATCCCCATTGGTAGGTTTGAACCCCCTTATCATAAATCCTGAATCCGCCATTTAGATTACAGTCATTTTTTGCGTTAAATTGTCTATGTGTTACTGGGACTTTAAAAATACAATGTTATATGTACTACAACATACGACCACAGATAACCCTGAGGCGCATACCACGTGACCAAAATACGTCACTCGTTGAAAATGAGATATATCGTTGGGTGTAAGTTTCTGTCGTAATACGGCCTACGTTCATATTTCACTCTGTCACACACACGTGTGGACTGTGTATTTCTAAAGGTGTAATGTTTGAACAGAAGTACCCGTCATTAAGTTTTGACAGGTCAGTTTGGAGTGTAACACGAGCTTCAGAAGTCGCGAAATCCGGGTTGACATCACGACACGGCTGACTTCGCGGATAGTGTGACGTAAAGAGACGCGACAGATATCATATCGTTAATTGGCAACCAAATTGTCCTAATTACAACTTTGATAAAGTTGTATTTACGACATTTTGGTCGCTAACTGATATTCTATATCCTAGCGCGAACACCTGATAAGCACGTGCGCCGAGTAAAGACTAAGAGTCAGCCCGATTAGCTCAGTTGGTAGAGCACTTGACTTCAAACCTCAAGATCACGGGTTCGAGCCCTGGGCTGACCATATCAACTAACTAACTAATTGTCTTTCGGATGAGACGTTAAACCGAGGCCCCGTGTGACGATGCTATCCATCGAGCACGTTAAAGAACCAGGCGGGGCTCTCAGTAGTTTCGTCCTGTATCCTTGCACTATCCCCCGTAACAACTAACCGTCTTCTGGGGGCGTCGCTCATATGGGCATGTGCTACGGTAGCGACGATAAATAAACGGAAATACAAACAAACAAATACAAAGACTAAGATCATTTTTCACATACACGGTCTGGTCAGTCTCCACTTTCCCCCCGTAGATACAGTCTTTTAAGGCATGTATGAAATTGAAGGATCGCTGGCCACGCCCACTGACTCCGCTTGTCACGCTCACTGAGCTCCAGCAGAAAGTTCCACAAGTTTGCTTATTTATACAGTGTGATTAAGATTTTGGGATCATATCTAAATAAAAACAAATAAACAAAATATATTTTTATTTCTTAAATGATCCAACGAAACATATTCAAAGTTATGTATGAATCCGATCGCGTATTCATACTGTGTAATTAAATTTTAACTTCATACTTCAACGATCTTCAATCATGAGAAGTCGTGGGTTCGATCCCTCGCAGTGGCACATATCCTTTCCGACATTTGCCTCTGACAAATGGTGGATAATCGTATAGCAGCTGGAGGCTAGGAATAGATGTAGTGGAAGTACTGTTATGGGAAATACCATTGTTAGGTGCTCCAGCCGCTGCTATATGGCTGAAATACTGTTAAAAGTGGCGTTAAACCCCATTCAATCAATCAATCAATCAATCAATCATCACGTGAACGAAAACAAAACTACGAAAACAAAACCACAACAGCACAGTTTTAAATGGCCAAAAGAGTGAACAATGAATCTCTGCAATGTCTTGTTTTGCACGAGACAAAATATATTTTGATCCCTCAAGACGTTTTCACTAAGCAAACTAGCATAAACTTAGAGATTTTTGTTCGCCATTCCACCTCTAGTTTCAAATGGATGAGCTGAAACATACCACAATGAAACACTATGATGTCTGATTGTGTATGAGACAATTTATAATAAATATATTGTATATTGAAAAGTCCCTCGTGGCGAACATTAAAGACGCTCTGCAAAGCTCTTGTGCAAGTCATGTATTTCCAATCTGAAAGGTTCTTTACAGAGCAAAGTAATCTAATTATTTGATTTTATCAACGGTTCTCTTCCGACACACCATTTATCAAATATTCTAGTTGGGTTGTCTATGTAGACGTCTTGCTTTTCTGTAGATATTGACAAACATTTGGATTGAGAATGGTATCCAGCTAACGGTATACTCATTTCAAAACGACACATTTTATACTGGTCCAAACTGAAAGAAATCGAAGACAATTTAAGTTGACTTTTCAAGTGATTTTATTAGTGAACTATTAGAAATGAAGAGAATATGTTTTGTTTTCATTGAGATATGAAAAAAAAACATAGCATAATCACACTCCTTCTTTAATACGATCCGCGGTTTCATACAATTGGATAATGTTTTCGTTTCATATCCAAATTGAAGAAAAAAAGCATGTCTCAGATGAAAATGAAACTATTTTGTACTACACAAATAGTTTACCAATCGCTGACCCCGCCCATTAACTCCATTGGTCACGCACTATGACTCCAACAGGAAGTCCCGTGTCGATTTCAAACGGTAATATTTTGAAAAAAATATGGCCAGTAGCATGCAAAACACATAAGTAGAGTAGTTGGTTGGCGACTTAAACGTCGTAACTACACCTTAAATAAGCTGTAGTTACGACGTTTAAGTCACCAAACCAACAAAAAGTTTAACAAAAATGGCTGCCAATGTTGGAATTCAAAACTCGTCTGTATTCTAAGTGAATGATTTCATTTGTTATTTGATCGGCAGCCGCGATCGGTCTCTTGACAGACCGCTGACCACGCCAACTGAGCTCCTATTGGATGTTCGACTTAAATATCTAACGGCGTTATTTTTGCAAAATTTATGGTAGGTAAGTTACACGTAATCTAAAAAAGCAATGATTGGTTGGTGATCTTATTCAAGCTGAAGTTACGAGGTTAGAAATCACAAAACCAGCAATCATGCTAAACATATGTAACTATCGACCTCTTCAAAGTTCGCTTCCGATTTAAATGAATGTTTTGATATGTCGACAGGTTTTTGATTGACAAGCGCTTACCATCAATTTAAGGAGCATATATGCTGTTTATCTCTCAAATATCGTGAAAAATATTTAGTGCTATTGACAGAAAAAACGAATACCCCGTTGACATACACCGTACATGTATTTTTACAGAAAATTACCGTGGCAATAGTAAGCGCCAAATACAACGCATTTAGGAACGGATAATAGATTCAAAATAATTTGTAAACGTACACAATTAATAGATTATTCATATTTCTATTGATAATCCCTCTCGAACTGTCATTTGTGTCTCGAGTTACTGTCAAATATTATGAAATGTTCAGAAACATGAGCCGAACTTTCCCAAGCTAAAATTGCCTCTCAACTTTACCTGTATTTAGATAAATTGAGCTACAAATTGTACATGTAACTCATTATTTTACAAATATCTTCGATGTTTAACTATCCAACTGCACTAATGTATATATCAGTGTAAAATCATTCCTTTGATTTCTGTGAGCTATTTTCGCCTGTATACAAGGTCATTCGGAGATTTCTATGTCTCATTCCGATGACCAACCATTTCATAAGAAAGTAAGTGACTTCATTCATGGTTGAAAATTTTGCGCGTCGAGCGTTAAACTTTACATCACAAGGTCAATTAAACTAAGAATGATAAAAGACTTTTCAGATCCTTTCCTTGGCAACAAAAACATTCCACATTTGTCCACTATGTTCTTGTCAAGGTATACAACTGTCTGGAAATGGAAAAGGGTCATGGAAATGTAAAGATAACGGACCGACGCAAATTTTGTGCTGAAGGGATTGTACTCTTCACGGATTTATTTCATTTGTTTGTATGTTTACAAATACCAAGGCAAAATCCCGAATAGTTGGTTGATGTTTGGTGTCAATACATTTCCGAATGGCCGTTTTTTAATTATATTTCACGATAGTGCAACCGCAAAAATTACAAAATATGAACAAGAAAAAATAACTATTTGGTTAGAAGTTGATATTTAAGCCCCTCTCAATGGTACGACAGCTTTGAAGGAAACATAGACAAGAGGTCCATGAATAGTGCATTATGTTTAATGTGGCTACGTGGTTTCGAAGGAGACATTTAAATTTCTCTTAAGGTCCATTCCCCTGCCAAGTTTAGTAAATCCATAGCTAGACGACAAAAATTATGACAAGTCCAAGTTTAAAGAAGCTGCAGAATACAAATTAGATTGTCGACAATGTGGACAATTTGACATTGCGGTCAAATTTGTATCTGATATGGCAGAAAAAAATGTGGGAAAAGAAAAAAATGCCGATTACCTGCATTTCCTCATTTTCCGAAGTAATTCCATATTTTCCGTATTTTGTATCTGAGCGTAAAATTAGGGTATTGTTTGTGATAGGGTTTAAGAAACTTATATAGAAATCAAATTTAACAATGCCCCATCCTGCCACACCCATATTTATGAACTAATAAAAGGGAACTCTCTATGGAAAATTCTGCCAAATTTGAATACGGTTCAGAAAAGATGTCTGCTCCTTCTAAAAATGCAGCCAGCTGTTATTGTCTATGAAACAAAAATAAGGAAGCGTGTCCATAAACTTATCCATATCAGGACTTAGTTCCTCTTTGTCCCCCACCCCTTCCACCAAGATTAAGTTAACAGAACAGAACAGAGCATTTATTAAAGACGTGCACAAAGTACATTGTCAATACAAAACATATTTACAAACATATTAAACATACATCCTACCTTAGGGGTAAACACTAAGACAAGACGATGATTCCCGAAGATGGTTTATGGAATTAGACTCTTCCCAAGTTATTGTTCGGATGGCAACTTTTCCTTACTGAAAGATTGGGATGTAACATTTATTCATATTGTCTCTAAATCAAGTTTCTATCGCCAAGACCATTTCTTTTACAAAGCCATTTTGCATAAAAAGACGGAAGATAATGAAAAAACTTACCCATTGTAAATGATTATGTTAGTGATTGGTCTTTTTCCGATGATAAATCGGCATGTAAAATTTGGCAAAAATCTATTGAGACAAATACGGAAAGGCGAAGATTTGTTTCAATGACCCTTTTGGTTTCACCGTACCTTAAACAGACTCAAATATTGTCTTGCTTGCTAATGTTCTATACAGTTAAACATGCCCAGTGTCTTTTGAAAGACTCGTTCTCTAGATCTTCGATATTCCACATGCAATTGCATGTTGGACCCTACTATGTTATTGAACACCACAGTTGGTGTTCCCCGTGTGAGTTTTAATGCAATCAACTTCGATGACTAGCGTCGAATAGTTAGATATTTATAATAAACACAAATCATTTTACCTTGACTTTCGTTACAATATCTTTACCCATATGAACACAAATGTGTACCATTGCTCCAACGCCCATTCTGATGTCCTGGTAATTTGAAGAGAGAGAAAAAAAGAGAAGAAAGTGGATTGTCTTTTTAAATAAATTGGTTCTTAAAGTATTTACATGTGTATGTGTATGCTCTTTTTTATGAAAACTAGGTCCTGACTAATTTAGCTAATTTAGTTGTTGGTCTGTAAATCAATTAACGTCAAAAGACGTGTGCCAGTTAACTATTTATGTCACCATATTGGGTAACATTATGCCCCTTTAAAAGTTAATTGTCCTACAGCCGGAGGCAACATTAACACACATGTGTGTGTATGCTTCTATCTTTATCAGAACATTAAGTGGTTTAGATTTGTCACTGTATAGTTACAGCAACTGTAAGTGTTTCCCTTTAGAGCTCTGAAATACAGATAACTTTAAAAAACCATTGCCACCCAATCTTTCATTTCAGCAAAAGAAAAATAACAAGCGATTTCCCTTTTTTCTCACAATGTATATACCCTTTTATAACTTGATTAAAGAAAAAAAAAAAAAAAAAAAAAAAAAAAAAACAACTTGAAACGGTTGTCTGCAACCTCTCTCAAGCAGCACTAAACTAATTTTTTTCGTCGGGTTGAAGAATGAAAGACAATAAGCAGCAAAGACTCATGCGAAATTTGTGTGACATTTTTTTATATACAATCTCATTATCATCTTTTTTTTTTAAATTTTTGGTTGCTTAAAAGTTGTCATTATTTTCAATAATAAATAAATAAATGAAAGAATAAAAATAAGATAAAAACCTGGAAACACCGAACATTATTTGTCATCATGTGCTTTTGCAGCTAATAACATGCTTTTGGAAATCTAAGTTGTTCTCGAAGATAGTAATGCGACAATCTTGCCCAATCGCGACCACCTCTTTTAAGCAACCATTTTCATTTACACGACCGGCATTAAACTTCCCTTTGCAAAAATGACGGATATTTATAATAGGACTTTTTTGCTAATATATAATTAATACTAAATTCTATGTTGGTGGATCTCATTAAAACCGTCTAACAAAGACGATTTTAATGAGTTCGACCAAAATAAGATAACGTGAGATCCTGCAATACTTTCTGCTTTTGAACTTATCCTTCATTTATGTCAGAAAAATATGTATTAAGCCACCATTCTCGAAACCGACCACCATTTGGTCGTCCCTTAGGTGGTCTCTTAACACAAGTTAACTGTATTTTGATTCGCTTTTATAGCATCGATCAAGGGTTTATCAAGCACTTCGTCATAAAACGTTAAGAATCAAATTTTCACACAATTATGTATTACCCATCTTATAACCATTGTTTCTTGTCTATGATTTCAGTTTCTCGTTTTTCTTTAACCTATTACGCCGCGACCATACCGCAGCTGGTAGCGCGTGAGAATCCTAATCATGGAGTCCAGGGTTCGTAACCCGGATGCGGCGAAAATCCTTTTCGAATTTCATCTTGCACCAATGGGAGAAAAATCGTGGAACTATAAGAGACGAGCAGCTTGAGGCTCGGAAAAGATGTTGTGGTAATACTGGTGTGAGAAATACCAGGAATCCATGGTTAAGTGGTCCAGCCGCAGAGATATGAATGAAATACTTTTAGAAGTGCTGTTAAACCAACTTAAATGTTAAACCCATTATCAGACGATAAACTCTAAGAATGGTCCAAACTGAAAAATAAAACAAATCTAATTTTAAACGTCTATGTCAATTATTTCATATCAAATAATATCCATCCATTCTGTACTCGTATCAAGTACTATATCCCGACAATCTTTATCAGAATTGAGATTTTAATAGGCTCCTTTCATGTATAGGTGTTAGGCAAATCCGTCATACAGAGTTATCCCTATGAAAAACGAAATTGACATATCCATTTAAAAGGTGATACCATGACTTCATATGCTATTGTGCTTCTTCAATCAAAGTTGACGTGGTTCGCCCCTGCAAACAGCCTTAAAGTCTGTATTTTCCAACAGGTTTTAAACAAACATAACGTAACGTATATCAAAAATGACACTTCTCATAGAAAACCACGGCGCTCCATAATAATTGATAATGCGTAAAATTTAGGCTCCCCTCGGCTCGGATACGACATTGGCCAATATCGCGAGCGCCAAGCATGCGGTGAAGATGAAAGGAATGTCTGGTAGCTCAAATAATTTTCCGCCTGGGATTCATTCCTGAAATTGAATAACAATCAAAGGCCATCATATCAGATTTCAATCCAATGATAGTTTTCTCAATTTTCTCCCCTTCTAATTTTTGACATATTAAAGGTAGACAAGTACATGTGAAAACCCATCGCTCCAGTAATCGGCCTTTTCAAACGGAATGTGGGATCTTTATTTGGTGCATATGGAACATCTTGCATTAAAGTATAAATGTTGTATATTCTATTAACCCTTGCCATGCTGAACCCGGAATATTCCGGTTTGGGCAGGAGGTATAGACAAAGTTCAGTCTGCACATAAGTGCAGTCTGATCTTGGTCTACACCTTCTGTGTGTAATTTTCCTGTCAGAGTTGTTTATGAAATTGATTTCTAAAAGAAATGTTGATTTTTGAACGACAATTTCTATCAGTGCTTTCAGACCTTTGATTTTACAGCATATTCAGTACGGTAATTATACAGAATGACAATGGTTAATTGTACACGTATGTTATTTGACTCGTGTTTTGCTCGTGTTTTTAGCTATCAAAGCGTCAGCTTTGATAGCTTTAGTTAACAATCAAAATTTTGAGGTCGTTTCAAAGTTCAACGGGTGCAAACCGCCACTGGAGGCTTAACCACTAAATGCCTACGCCACAAAAAGTAGTTCTTATGCATTTCAGGAATATGGCAAACTCTTCATGGAAGCTCATCTCCTAGGTGTTTTATCTCACTTGAGCACATCGTGTTCGAAATGACTCAAAAGAGTCTTCAAAGAAGTTGCAGACGACAATTTCAATTTTTGAAAACTTTAATATATTTTCTCTTTGGGTAGAAAACAATGTGGAAAATGAAGAAATTGCTTGTAACAAGCAGTTTCTTCATTTTCCACATTTTTTTTCCACAACTATTTTCTCAATCGGCGTAAAAGGAGGGATTGTGCGGGAAAGGGCTGACTCCTTGGTTACTTTAACCTCGTTTCTTTATCATGATAACGTTTGACAAAAAAGATTACTGAACAAAACAATGCTTTGCTAGCTTACTGTAGTTTTCAGTACTTTGATTGATGTAAGCTACTGACAGAGAACTACGTCACGTGATGAAATGGTTTTCGTGCAATATGACCATTCTTTGGTGCCGTCCAGTTTCTCCGTTGTCCCTGACCATTGTCCACGACAGGAAGTTTCACTTCGATTTTAAACAACCGAGGCCATAGCACAGTTGATAGCGCTTCGGACTTTCAATTATGAGTTCCAGGGTTCAATCCCTGGTTGCGGCAAATATTCTTTCCCGACAATTGTCTCCCACCATTGGGTGGAAAAACGTAAACCCAAATGGGAAGAGCAGCTGGGTGCTTGAAAAGGATGTAGTGGTAGTACTGGTGTGAGAAGCACCAGTAATCCATGGTAGGTGCTCCAGCCGCAGCGATATGACTGGATTACAGTTAAAAATGGATTAACACCCAATTCAAATGGAAAAAAAATGAAATGAATATTTTAAACGGAGTTATTTGCAACATGTATGGTCAGTAGCATGTAAAAATTTGTAGAATGGTTGGTTGGCGACCTAGACGTCGTAAGTACAACTTATAAGCTGTAGTTACGACTTTCAATCCAAACCAACATGTCCTCTCAGGCGATTAAAATGTAGCATCTACAGTTCATTTAAAATGTAGTTACGACATTTTGGCCCAAACACTAACAATCTGGTCTTAAACTAGCTAATGGCCTCTGGCATATCCGACATCTATATAGTTTAGATGTCTGCTCAAAGAATGCGGCGCTTATTTTTTTAGACTGGTTGCATTAGGCTACAGTTATATAAGTAACGTCCAAACTTGATAAAGTGCAGTGTGAATATGACATTGTGGCGGTCAGTGGTTTGGTAGTCCAGATAGAAAATATCAGAAGTTTTGCTTGTTTCTATTTCCGTCTCAGACTTTGCAGAATTTGAGGCTACACTGTCCGCAGTCGATTTTGTTTGGCCCTTTAATGTATAACGTTTCTTCTCATGTGTGTGTCTTTAACCCATCCCAACATAATAAAACTTTTTGACGCCCCCCAAATAAAAAATAAAGCTTTGAAAAGCATTTATGAAAAATGAAGAAATTGCTTGTTACAAGCAATTTCTTCATTATTCATAATGCTTTCAACCTCTACAGCCAAATTTTAAGATTTCATCAACTAAAAATTGTCGTCTACAACTTCTTTAATTTCGGACCAATCTAAAGTTTTGCGGTGTGGCCATGGGTTAATCTAAGTTCATGTTTCGGGCTAATGATGAACAAAAAAAGACAAAACCCTAGATGCATCCTAAAATAAGAAAAAAACTCACTACCCTAAATTCACCAGTGTTTGTTTTTGATAAGAGTTATGTGACTATATGCTGTGCGATTTCACGTAGAGTTGATTTTTGCTAAACGGTTTTCGCAGTGGGACTTCTTACAGTCAGAGAATCAAAGGCAAGATCATTATAATATTCAGTATTCCCTTTTCGTTCCTGAAAGGCGCATGTTATTTGTTTTGGAATAGTTATCGAAGTACCACAGCATAACATTTGTCTTTGAATAGTTATTGAAGTACCACAGCATAACATTGGTCTTGGAATAGTTATAGAAGTACCGCAGCATAACATTTTATTGAATTAGTTATGGAATGTATATTCATTCATTAACATTTTGTGTTCAATAGATACAACCACTCCATTTCTTCAAATGTTTAACACTCCGAGGAATTATTGTATTAACTTGTCAGATCCTCTCCTTTTTTAAAATTTTATTTTCTGTGTATTCTATGCCCCCATTTCGGGTGCATGTTTGTACTGATATTTGTCTGTCTTTCTGTCGAAAACCTAACCAAGAAATATGATTTTACTTATAACTAAATTACATGTAAATATTTAAGGAATGATGGTCACATTCGGCGCAGAAGTATTTTATGCAAAATCCTTTTATTGTCGGTCAATTGTCCATGCCAATGTCAAATTTTAATCCCGATCATCAATGTGCAGTTTTAAAACTTAACTTACAATTACTATTCATCTGTAAAAATTGACATTACTTATTGGTCCAATGCTATTTTAAATGCAGCTGAATTTATATTGATCGACCATTTAAGGTATGGCTACATTGAGGTCGTTTCGGAAAATGGTCGATAATACACTTTATTTGACATATACGAGGGGATACATATTCTCATTTAATCCTGTGTTACTGCATGGAACTCATTAGGATCCCTTGCATTATATCATGTCACGAACATTTCCTCCCTGTCTAGCATACAACCGCTGAAACATTTTTGATGTTTATCATATCAAAATTATACAACAAATTTATTTTTAAAAAAACCCAAACAACAACAACAACAACAACAAAAAACTAAACAAAATCCATGTTCAAAACTAAACTGTCATCAACATCAACAGCAGTAAAATTAACAACAACAACAGCAAAACGCCAATCTGACCTACCCTCTACAACGAAGTCGAAGTATGTCTGCACTTGAACTATTTCTGTATTACGTCGACCAAAAATTTATACGTCACGCATACATCAATGATATGCGAAAATTCCACTTCATGTACAAGAAAGGGTACAAGGAAAAAAAACTGTAGGCATAATTTCCACCCAATTCTTTATTGAAATTTGAAGGAATAAGCATGTGTTAAAATGAATCTGACGAAGCAGTTGTTCGGCCATTATCATAATTGTATTATCTACACGAAGAATACCAGAGGAAAAATGAAATGGGGAGAGTCATTCAAAACACATTACTCAAACCACAGATGACAATGATTAACGATGGACGATGAAAAACCACTGGAAACAAGTGTGCTTCTGTTAAGTAAGTCTAGTTAATGTGGACAGAATGGTTTCATTTTATCTTGTCTACTTCTGAAGAAATAACACTAAACTTTTGAAGGGTAATGGATCGTGACAGTAAACCGCGCATTGCCAGTTAGCGAATAAAATGTCGTAGATACAGCCTTAATAAGCTATAGTTACGAAGTTTTGCTGGTCCGCCGACGCCAAGTACATATCGCTTTCGATAATAACTTACCAACAACTGCAGCTATGACATCAGTGTTAAACAACGAATGAGCCTATGCTTAAGTCTTTCAACCGTTTGATAAATCTGTAGTTACGACATTTCGTTCGCCAACCTTCAATACGAGGATTGTTTGTATGCAGCTGTTTATTCAGTCAATTTGAAATCAAGTTATTATTAATTACTAAATTCAACGTCTTGCGTCATAACCTGACTTGCATACATGTTATACGGTATTTTCCTTATACATGTATTTTTGTTGTAAAAGGACAAGGGACTCACTTGACCAGTCGGAATTGAAATAAACCTGATTGTTATGTTTATAGCTTAATACACTTGCTTCTTTTCCAATATTTATATGGAAGTATTTGAAAATAAAAACAGTTTTCTGTTATCTCGGACAGTAAGGTAAAGACAAGGCCTCAGCTGTGTTTGGCATGATATGGCACGAATGGAGTTTAACGCCGCTTTTAACAAATGTTCAGTCATATCGCGGCGGCTAGAGCACCTAAAAATGAATTCCTGATATACCTCGCTCTTTGCAACCATTACAGCCATCCTCCTCTAGCCTTCAGCTCCTATTCCACTTAGGTTTACGATTATCCACCAATTGGTGAAAGATAAATGTCGGAAAGGATATGTACCGCCGCCGAGGATCGAACCCATGAAAACCTATGGTTGAACATTGGGAGTCTGATGCACTACCAACTGCGCAATTACGGCGGCTGTAACACAATGTCTTTATAACATAGATGGAGGGAATCGTACAATACAGTCGTAAGTGTCTTAGAAAATATAGTATCGTAAGACATAGTTACACTGAGTAATCCAGTTTTAATACACGTGGCAGAGGATAAGAAATTAATTTTCTAACAACCACGATTCCTGGTACAAACAAGCCGAAATCAGTTCCTGTTCAAAGTACCGTCCTGAATCGAATAACAATATATTGTCTTTTGGCCACTACATCTAAGTTACAGCTTGAATAAGCTCTAGTTTTGAATTCTTTTTGGCTCAATACACATCCATTGAAGATAACATTTCCAGCGTCAATTACTATTGTATCCTAATTCTTCGACATCTAAGAACATAAAGGATCTGAAATGGCTTGTCTAAATGCCTAACGCTGTCCCTATATGTTACTGGTTTTGATTACCCAGTATCGATACTATCACCAGAAAAACAAATTTGAAAAATAAAAAGAAATTTCTTTTTAAAAAAACTTTATACACCATCTGACACCATGGGTATGAATCCGATACGATCCGATTTGAACCGTATGCCTCGTGATTCATCAGACAACAAGGCCTTTAAAATACCTAGAACCAAGTTTAAACGGACACAGGGTTCGCGAGACTCACAAATAAAGTAGGCAGGACTCTCGAAAATATTTTTTGGAAGTCACATCGACATTATTGGACTCAAGTCAAGAATGGAATACAGGTCTGTTTTCAACTTTCTGGGATTAAGCCCATAGGTTTAAAACCGTCCTATACCCAAGAACTTTAAAACATTTCCGTTCGAAGTTTAATGTCGCAAGCCTTTTATATACCGAATACGACCTGTTATCAAGTAAAACCTTCAAACAACAAATATTTTGTAGATCTATGTTTCCCCCACATTTTTTTCCAGATTTTGAAAAGACGGTCTTCGTGATTCACAAAGATAAACAAAATCAACAATATATTTAAAACTGACAAAGATTTAACTGTTTTCGATACATCAACCCTTTATCAGACGACAAAATTTTAGATTAGTCCAACTTAAAAAAGTTATAGAAAACACTTTTTAGTTGGTGATAGCCTTCAACTCTGTATTTTGAAGAGGGAAACATTTTGGGCAAATTGAGACAATTATTTTAACAAGTTATTTCTTTTCTTTCCACAGTGTTTTTAAAACCTTTTTCCCCAGAGGGGCTTGGCGTTAACCACACAATTGTGACTTCATCAAAATGTATTTTTCAGCGTCTTTAAGTGACGTAATTTAGGCAGTTTTTCTTGGCTTATATGAAGACGAAACTGATATGCTTCAATGTTTCATGAAAGACATCGATACCTTTTGAAATGAAACATATGACCCCGGGTGTTGACTCTCTGACACAACAATTCGTTGGAAATCTACAGATATAAAGGCTCTACGACTCTCGCAGGGACAAAATTTCTGACCAAAAGGAATCCTGTATTTTTTGTTTAATTTGTTGACTGACCCCTCTATTAATAATTTCAGAATAGGTCACATTGTGACCTATTCTGAATTTATTGATAGAGGGATCTTACAATTACTGTAACGAGATTTAAGGATTCCTTTTAGTGAGAAACTGTGTCCCTACGAGAACAATGGAGTCTTTAGTACCTGCCTAGATGCACATCACCATCGATAAAGAATTTATTTTTGAAGAAATTCCTCTGCACAGTATCTTATGAATAGGAAATAAAAAAGAGGGAATAAAAGCATTTGATTGTACAACATTTTATTTTGATATCGAGCGCAAAGGACTCTTTGATATATACATACTAATTTTTGATAACAATCTTGTAAATTTTGACATTTTTGTTGTATTCTATTTGTGCTTGAAATTGTACTTTTAGGTGAAGGGTTCAATTTCATTACATATACATGGGACAAAATTGCATAGTCCGGATCGACCAAAAGATAAAAAGATAAAAAAAAAAAAAAAAAAAAAAAAATTGAATACTTCCAGTTTTATGCGTAAATTGTAGATTGATTCTAGTATTGATACATGTATGGCAGTATTTTATTGATGCACTGCTCAATTATTGTTGGTTATTCTTCTTTATTTTTTTATATGTTTATAAGTTGAATTCAATTCTACGTATTCAAAAGGCGTTACAATATTTTAGCATAATTCAATTAACCCTTGTCATGCTAATGCCGTAATATTCCTTGACAATGGATTTAGCAGGTGTATAGATTTAGATCGACCCAGTCTAACTTAACCTACACAACCTACTTGTTCTTGTTGAGCTGAGAATAACCATTGAACACATCGTCGATGATGAATATTCAGCATGACAAAGTTTGATACTTATGATATTTAACAAAGTTGTTTCGAATTCTAATCGGCTTTACTCACAAATAAGTTAAAACACGATCCAAGAATACTTCAAGCGTAACAGATAAAGAATGTACCAGGCAATTTCTTTATTTTCCACAATGTTTTCAAGACTGAACTTTGAAGAAAGTTGATTTTTTTTTCATGAAAGGAGAATTTTCATAAACTTTATATTGTCGTCTGCAACTCCTTTCAACTTGGACTAGTCTATAATTTTGATTCTGATAATGAGTTAACTATAGTGTATCAGATCTCCTTTATCACAACAAAGTACAATTCCAAGCAAACAAATGAATCAAAATGTCATTCATCTTTGGTACTCTAGCTTTTTAAGATAAATAACAGAATAGCAATATACAGGCATAACAAAATCTATAACACGTAAATCATACCTACATAGTCACAAATGAATTACCCGATTTGTTTAGGATTGCAATAAACTTAAGAAAGTCGATTAAAAAGCTGAACCAAATAAAGAGGACAAAGGAAATATCGCCCAGCCTGTTTTAACCCTTTACTGTTCAATCCCTTTTTTTTCTTTGCGTCCCTCTGATTTGATATTTGAGAAAACATTGTAGAAAAAGAAGAAATTGCTTGTACCGAGCAATTTCTTTTTCTTCTAAAATATTTTCTACCCTACTACATGGTTATTTTTCAAATTAAATCTATTTCAAATTTTAGTTTGCAAAACCTTTGAATTTGGACAGGTATAAAATTTTGAAAAACAGGAAACGGTTTATTGTTCTCTTCTAATGAAATTGTCACTGACAATAAAGTGCAATATAAATAGAACTGTTGGCGTATCGATGGTTATGTCCACTGAGCCCCGATTGGAAATTCTACTTCGTAATTAAACAGTGTTATTTTGCAAAACTCATGGGCAGTATCATGTCACAAAATGTTGGTTGACGACTTAAACGTCGTACCTGCAGCTTGAATAAGCCACAATCTGTCAAATGACAAAGCTGTTGATTAAATTGTTGCAATGGTATATTAAGAAAATTCCGTACTCAGCTTGTAATTTAGATACTTCTGCTTTATGTATCGTCAAAATATCCATTCATACTTGATACAAGAGACCGATCGTTGTTGTCAATCAAAGAATCAATCGACCAATCAAATCATTCCTTTAGACCGGAAGTTGGAACTCCTCCAATTGGCCGACATATATTTGAAGTACTTTGTTTGGCAATATAACTTATTCAAGCTTTAACTACGACGTTCACTATTTTACTTTTTTGTTATATGTTACTGGCAATAAATCTTGCGAATTAACGCCGTTTAATATCGAAATAGAATTTCCAGGAGCAGTCAGTGGGTGTGGTCAGCAGAGTCAGTAGGCGGGGCCGGTAATCCGCCAACTTCAATATGGATTATCATCATCGAAAATCATTTAAAGTATGGCGATTTTAATCATATTTCTATATTTCAATGGGTATCATTACTTCCAGGCGAAGATTGGTAAAATTATTTTTGCTTTTTGGCCTTTGTTCAAGAAAAACATTCATGTAAGTTTTCAACTATCAATAGTTAATAGATCGCTAAAGCCATTTTATAAACAACTTTTTGGTAATAGAATGAAGGTCATAATTGCAATACACAAAACACAACAAATCCTTCTCACACCATTTTTGCATTCATTGGGATATCACACTGTCACTGTGCTATGGTGTGTGGACCACATTCCTCTAATTATGATCTCATGGTGTACTCACTCCGAATTCGCATTGATCGCCATTGCGGAATCTCTGTCCACTTTGGTAAATCAATGTTCCTGTTCTCTTGCATGGGAGAGAAAACGATCCTAGATCGGCGCAGCGGTCATTATTTGGTGGCCTATAACTTAAACCCAACCGTTAGTTTCATTGTCACTAGACGTATTGTAATACTGATTATTAGATACCGGTAAGATCCGGATGCATCATGCTCATTGGATGGTGTCCCATGTGATGCATGGCCATGAAGCTATTAGGATCAAAATGAGCGACGTTTGTAGTGTCCATTAACCGAGTCTTTGTGTTCGGTAACTTGTGCTCTTTTTTCCACTTCATTCGTCGGTTCTGGAACCAGATTTTGATTTGTCTCTCTGACAGAACTAACGAATGGGCAATCTCTATCCGTCTTCTTCTTGTCAAATATCTGAAATTAACAATTCATTTTGAAGATATATGTACACATATGTAAGATCAAACCCAATCCCTAAATTGTGACCTCGGTATGACCTAGAGCAAGACAAATAGTGCCCAGATTAGTTTTGTTGGTAACAAGTGAAACATGAATGAATCAACATCAGTGATACGATTGTTAAACTGGAAAAAATGTTTAAATCGTCGTTAAACAACTAGTTACTTGTAGATATTATTTAAAGATTTTAAGATTGTAACAGTTTTAATCAATCCATCGGAGTTGTCCTTAACCCATTCCAACTCAAGCCCTCCTTTTTACGCCCCACAAGAAAAAAGCTTTGGAAAACATTGTGGACAATGAAGAAATTGCTTGTAGCAAGCAATTTCTTCATTATCCACAATGTTTTCTATCCCAAAAGACGAAAAAAATTGAAATTCCATCAACTTGAAATTGTCGTCTGCAGCTTCTTTCAATTTGGACCAGTCTAAAATTTTCTTGTGTTGGAATGGGTTAAGGTATTTAAGATTTTAAAATGTTTGACACCGAACGTATCTACGATGTTAAGGTTAAATTTATTTCTATCAGAAGGAATTTCACGATTTTGGAGCGTTTTTATATATAAAATGTACATATATCAGGCCCGACATAGAAATGAGCTAGACATTTTAGCACAGAAAAATATAAATCGTTATTTCAAGCATTTTTTTCATTGTTCACATTTTTCTCTGTCCTAAAAGACCGATAATTTTCAAACTTAAAAATGTCTTCTATAACGTCTGTTAGTTTTGGACCAGATTACAATTTTCTCGCTCGGTAATGGGTTAAAAATGTTGAGTCTGTAGCTTCTTACAGGGTGCATGGTGAAAACTCTGATCAGAACGTATGGACAAGCTGATCTGATTCTTTACTTAGCGCACATGTGGGAATTGTCACACAGAGGCCCATCCTTTTGTTTCGCTTCTTGCTTTCAAAGTGGACACAAGCCACAAAACTAATTATTTTTATTACTAAATAGTCAGTCACATTAAAGGTAATGAATAAGGAAAATATATAATATATAAGAGACAAATGTTCATAACATTTTTAGGTTTGCGTTTCGACATAATAATGGAATTAGTAAATGCCTTTACAACATTTCTAAGAAAAGTGTATTTCAATTGTCAGTGTTTATTTAAAGCTAAAATATTCTAAGCCACTTACTTAACCCATTCCCACACAACGACTCTCTTTGTCGCCCTTTATAAAAACAACTGGGAAATCATTGTATAAATTGAAGAAATTACTAGCAACATTAAATTTCTTTCATTTTTCCGCAATGTTTTCTTAACAGAAATGCGAGAAATCTAGAATTCTACAAACCCGAAATTGTCGTCTGTACCTCCTTTCAAATTTGACCAGTCTAAAAAGCTGCCGTCTGGAAATGGACTTAAAGAATGCAACGGGCGGTATACAATCTAAAGTAGTATAAATCTACTTACCTATTGAAATGAAACTCTTTTTCTAATTCCAATATTTGATGTCTCGTGTATGCTGTCCGATTTCTTTTTGTCTCTGATAGGATTGAATTAGAGTCTGAAAAGATAAGACAATAATTCCAATGAACCCTTTCCTGTTTTACAAAATGTTCGACCTGTCCAAATTCAAAGTTTTTGCAGACGAAAATTTAAAGTTGATTGAATTTGAAAAATAACCATTAATTAGGCTAGAAAATATCGAAGAAAAAGAAGAAATTGCTTGTTACAAGCAATGTCTTCTTTTTCTACAATGTTTTCTCAATTATAAAAATCTCAGTAGTTAGCTTTTTTATCATTTCCCATGTATGCGCTTATTTGAACACCTTTATATTCTAGATATTCTATATTACATGAAATATTGTTTGAAAAGAACAGCTGAGTGGAAAATTCTCTTCTTTTCCCCACAATATTATGTACTACTCAATTCATCTCCATTTAAAGTATCACATACATCCTCTCTCGAATTTGATAAGTAAAAATTTTCTGTATTTTAAATATTGTAATGAATTAATGTATTTGTTGCATTCAGTACACCCAGTCTCAAACCAATCGGGATAATTACTGGAGTTAATTTCCCTAGCAGAAAATGTTAACACTTTTCAATATTGCATAACTATATCAACTTGAGCTGAGTTGAGAGTTGAGTTGAGCATAACTATATATATGTTTATTTCTTAATTCTTGTGTTAGATTCTTGTTAGCTAGTGGCTTAAAATAGTACAGACAACCATTAAACATTTGATAAAACCATGAAGAAAATTAGACTATCAAATGAGGATAAATTAATGCCATCATTTAGATGATTTATCGGAGGTATGATTTTGTCTGAGATATCTTGCTGTGAAAAAGATAAGAAAAGTAGAATCGACACTTTTTTTTCAAATATTTTAGAATAATTTTCAAAGTAGCAAAGATTCTCGGGGTAAATTATTTTAAAATATTTCTTTTAGTTCATCGGTGGTAACTTATAAGATATACCGATCAGTCGAAACATCATTTTCGATTGCTGAAGCCTTAAACGCTTGAGATGCGTGGCTATATATTCCGTTTCTCAATACATTTACTTAACGCGTCACTAAAAAAAGATACAATCTTGGGACTGTAAAGTAAATATTCGAAAACAAGGTTTGATCTCGCAGAGGGCCGAGGCAAACTGTAATGTTGGAGGTAAGTGGGCGTGTCTACGATCCGTTAGTCAGCCTGCGCAATCGGTGAAATCCGAACTTCCTGTTAGATCTCCTTTAGCTTTATTGGTTGCATTTACCAGCAAGGTGACAATCGACATCAATACCCTATTTTGGCGTCAAATTAAAAGACATTCTTTCAAAAAAATCAGATTTGCAAATATTATTTGTGTATCATGTCCAAATCATCAACGTTAGAACCTCTCCCAGAAAGATTTATTGGTCTCTAGACAATAGAATTAAGCATTTTGCCAATTATCCGGGTTGCATATGATTATAGAGTATAAAATATCAGCTTTTATGATTCATTGTCAGACGGAAGAGCAGAAGAGCCAGTAGGAAATATCAATATTGTCTCTATTGATTGTGATCCTTCGCTTCTCTTGTAAATATCTAGGGTTAATTGCAGTACTGTTCCAAGTGTCTATGTCTATATAGCCACTTGGGCCAGTGTCGCAATTAACCCATGATATGCAATTCGAAATAATTTAGCTTAAGTTTCGTCTCTCAAAAAACAAAACAAAACAACAACAGATAAGCTGAAAATTACTTTCATACTGCTTAAGAATAGTTACCGAATTATCATGTATCATTGTGTAATTAATAGATATATTAACGCATATAGAAATGAAGATATTTTTTTCAATGTGATATGTAACGAAAAACGTAATCACGCTTCTGCATGGAATCCACATTGCGGCCTCTTATCGAAATGTGATTATTTGAATTAATATATAGATTAAGCAAAAGGGGAAAAGCTTGTCACAGTTATTTGTCTACAAGAGTATAAAATGGTCCCGGACTTGATTTGCTAAAGATACTAAACATCTCTAAAAAACTCTCAATCCTAATTGTGAATGTGGCGAGTCAAAGAATTTTCAAATATGGTAATGTAGTTAAACCTTTTCTAGAACTGTTAAATATGTCCTTTAATTCAGGAAAATCTGCCTAAATTGATTTATAAAAATGTTTTCATTTATCTTCCTTTTTTTATTCTCATAATAAACTTATTCACAAAAATGAAAATAATAATAATAAAAAACCGCCAATATCTTAATTTTTTTTCGTAAATGTAACCATTAACAGTCGACATTTTTTAAACTGTTCCAAATTAAATAAGTATGAGACTACAGTTTTTAGTTGATGAAACTTTTATAATCTGTAATTCGGATAGAAAAACAATCGGGATATTTAAGAGATTGCTTGTCGTGAGTAATTTCTTCATTTTCCACAGTGAATTTCAAGTTGTTTTTTCTTTTTGTCTTTTGAGGAGCGTAGCAATATTCATGAAAAATGTGATACCATTAAAAAAATGGATATATTCCGACGTCTCAAAGTAACGTCAAATAGGCATGTTTTCCTAAAAACGGATTATATACATATCGATGGTTCAGCGCGAAACAGTTGTAACTACCTATAAACATATACACAGTTACAACTGTTTCGCGCTAAACCATCGCTATGTAATTCATGAATCATTTATTATTACTGTATGCGTAATGATCCGTTTGTTTTAATTGTTAATATGTACTTAAGAAATGAATGGAATATTTTTTGTTTTCATGGAAGTATGAAACCGAAAACCTAATCACGCTGTATGAATCTGCGGATTCATACATAGTTGTGATCAGTTTTTTTCGTTTCAAATATCCGTGAAACAAAAAAAATGTTCTTTTCATTTCTTATAATCTAATGACATCAAACGAAAGGCAATTATTTATCAAATTTTGATATATATATATTTTTGGCACTATTTTTGTTTTGAAGCAAACAAAATAGCTGCATGCTCAAAATTTTGTTCATGGAGGTAAGAATATATTTTTTTCGGCCAGTAAGAACGCTCGTTTTTTATAAACGAAACTTAAAAGTAAATTCTTCTATAAATAATTGATGAATTAAATATCAAATTGAAATTTTGAAATAGTTTTACCTGCAATCAGAATATAATCCGAACAATATTTAAATGTTTTGTACAGTTTATTCATTTGTTCAGTTCTCATTACATTTTCAATCAAAACTGAAATATACAAAGTCGACCCAATTCGCTTCAATTTAGGTCTGTAAAGATAAACAATTAAATTTGTTCCAGATTCCAAACAAATTGCGCTTCGATGTTGCAGGTATTTCAAAACTCAGGCCAGACTTTCGATCTAAAACCAGACGACCTAGTCTAAATCAGATTGCACTCAAATGAACTGACCCGGAACTTTTACGAGGTGTTTGGCATTTAATACAAGTTATGCAATAATGAAACTTACACCAGTTCCGTGCAAAATTGCCGTTTTTTTTTTTTTTTTTTTTAATTCTAGAATATTTTTGGAATAATGCACTGAATTAGCCTTGTGAGAACCTATGCACACGGAAAAAAAATATATACATATACCCTCTGAATGCGGTATTTAAGATTGTTCGCCTACCTCTATCATGAATCATTCTCCCTATTTTAGCAGAAATTAGAAAATTGTGGATCAATGAATCAATCGACAAATCAATTAATTCATTTAGACCGAAAGTGAACTTTGAACTCTGACATTGGCCGACATTGAAGATTTTGTTGGTTTGGAGACTTAAATGTCGTAACTACAGTTCATTCAGGCTATAGTTCGACGTGCAGGTCTACAACCAACTATTTTCCGTTTTTGTTACATGTTACCGGCGAAAAGGTAACGCCGTTTAATATCGACGTAAAACTTCGTTTTGGATTCGGTGATCGTGACAGAAGAGTCTGTGGGCGGGGCCAGCGATCAGTTAATTGTTTAACCCTCAACGACACAAGAATATAATACATGTATATATGATATGAGATTGTGTTCAATTATATCTCAATTAAGTGTTTTCGCCTTGTAAGGAGTTCTAATGAATTCAATGGTGTCCTCCTAGCCGAATCTTCCCTGTCACTTTTGCCCGATCCTCTCGTTTGATTTCCGATCATTTTTTCATATTAGATTTTAAATAAGTATTTTGTGGAAAACAAAATAAAATCACATACAATAGAATACGACGATTTTGTAGGGGACACCTGATACGCTTGCAGGCATCCGACAATATTGTTAATTGACAGTCTATGCGACAGTTGTTCCTATTACATCGCTGGGAGCAGATATTTCATGACGGAATCCTCAGGTGGCTGGTGATATTTATGACAGGAGCGCGTGAATCCTGTCCATTCTCGATGATTTTTGTTTTCATTTCAATAATCTGGCATATTAACGTCAACCTCATATGCTGCTTCATAATGCAGCAGTCATTGATGCGCTTTATCTTAATCGACGGATCACCGGGCCCGCCCCTTGACCTCCTACGTGGAAGTTGGACTTAAGGTATTATCCGACATCATTTTACATAATATGAGCCCATGCGTAACATTTCCAACAATTACACATGTGCGCCAAGTAAAGACTCAGATCAGCCTGTGCGTCTGCACAGTCTGATCAGAGTCTTTACCCTGCGCTCTGTAGATAGACACTGACCCAAAGCTATTTCAAACAATCAGGGAATATTCTAATTGCCCCGAATGCTCAATGTGTGCGAGTCACGCACATGCGAAATTGTTGGAAATTTCACGCATATGCTCATATGTGGTCAGGGACATAATAAAAACAGCAAATCGTTGGTTAGCGAGATAAATGTCGTAATTACAGACTGGACAAGCTGACGACATACACGTCGTAATTACAACTTGAATAAGACGTTCATGACGTCGAACGAAGAAAAGGGCTTTAAAGAACTGCCGGGGTCCACTGCCAGTCAAATTGTATCCCAAGCTTTGGAAACTACATTTGTTAAATTTGTATTTATTCATTTCTTATTTTTCAACTATATCATCTTCAAAGATTTTTTGTCGGATTATTGTAATCGAATTGATGTTAAAACGATATACATGTATATTGATCGGTTGCATGAACAATTTTTGTAGTGTGGGACTTTTTTTTTTTTTTAATTTTTTTTTTTTAATTCAGGTACAAATTTCTCTAATACCTCTGTTTAAAACATCTTGACTAGTACTGTTTATTCTCCAACATTTAGAATGTCAATAATGTAAGCAATATAGGTATTCCTGTAAAATTATTATTATTCGATTTGAGACTATTTTTTGCTTCGAAAACTGGTTTATTTCGTGTATTACTATCTTATTTTAGTAACAAGGGCGGGATGCTCTTTGACCGAGCCTTAACCCAAAGATGAAGCAATGTTTTGACGCATAATTTATCGTAGATGTAGTAGTTTGAATGGCTTATGTAACAAGACATTGTGGTAACAGCTACTTCAAACGATTTTGCATCCGGCCATCGGTCAGTACGGTTAATGGTCCCCTTTGGTGGCTTACCGATGATTTAATGCACGCTTTTCAACCCCCTTCGGGCATTAGTCAAGGTGCATTACTTTTTCGTGTGTTTTTGTTGCAAATGAATGTTTGTGTTTGGCTATTCAACTTCAACGTAATTATATCTGAATTAAAGCAGTATAGACATTTTTTCCCCTTCTGGTCTGCATTCTTCTAATTTCATCCATTACCAGACTACAACATTTTACACTGGTCCGAATTCAAAGAAGTTACAGACGTCATTTTTTTTATCGATGAAACAACAAAATGTCTATCTTTTGGGGTTGAAAATATTGTTATTAATCAGGAAAGTGCTTTTCACAAGCAAATTCTTTATTTCGGCGATGTTTCCATTTTTTGTATTTAGGGCTTCAATAAGTGTCATTGTGTGGGAAAGGCTTAAACTTGTGTTGAGAGAAGAAAAGAATATTCTGGGTTCAGCATGACATGAGTTAAAAGGCAAAGACTTTCCGTACAGAAAAAAAAGCATCAATGGTTAAACGAATAGCGGTCCAGTTCTCAACGCATTTACAGTATTTCAATGGATTTTACTTCTTTAAGCTAATTGACGGGTCGTTGGCCCCGTCCATTGACTCAGCTGGCCACGCCCACTGACTCCAACTGGAGGTTCCATCCAGACATTAAAGGGCATTATTTTGAAAAATGTATGGCCAGTAAAATGTAACAAGTAAGTAAAATCGTTAGTTTGCGACCAAAACGTCGTTACTACAGCTGGATTAAGCTGTAGTAACTGCTTTTAGCCGCCAAGCCAACAAAAATGCTTGACATGAATGTATGTATTCATAGTTCACTTCCGGTCAGGTAAAATGATTTGGTTGGTCAATCGATATTTTGATTGAAAGAAGCAAAACGTCATTTTTTTTATCCTACATTCTTCACTGTTGTCTAAAGCATGTAAATTTCATTTATAAATATCGACGAGTTAGCGATAACATCCTAAATATATAAATGTATAGACACTTACAATCATTTCACAGTAACCCGTAGATATGTTTGGTTTTTTTTTTTTTGTCCTATTATTGAACTTAAAGATTGTATTATCTTTTCAGTGCCCGTGTAAAGGAAACAATTAAAATATGGATTCTTTCTCGTAAAGTGATAGGTAAAAAGAGAACTTGACATCGTAAATTACCGCTTCTGCAGTTAATTGAATACCATAATTGATTTAACGGCTAATTTGTTGCTGTTTATTTCGTTTTGATTGGTTAAGTGGTTTTGGTCGAAAACAGATAAGCTTTCATCTTAACATTCCATGCCTTTTTTCCAGATTGATTGATGTCTGTTTTCAGAGCAAATTATTTAGTTTTTAATAAATACGTGTAGATTTTACCCGCTATCTTTTGCAATTTCTTTCCAGTAAGAAATAGAAAAAGTAAACAGTAATAATGATAAAAGTGATAATAATGATGATAATAATTTTCTAGCGTAAATTACCCATATTTTGCAATTCAAACTCACTTTGAAATGTCTGATTCGACCTTTAATTATTATGGGCCACCTCTCAAATTTTGTCGTGAGGCAATGGTTTGAAGCTATAAAACATTCTCGGAGAACTGACGGATCGCTCGGTTCTCTCCCTGACTCCGAAAAGAAGTACGACTTCGATATTATTTTATTTTTTGTAATTTATTGCTACTACCATGTAATAAAAAAGTAAAATGGTTGGTTGGCGATAAGAACATCGCAGTTACAGCTTTAATAAGCTGTAGTTACGGTGATTAGGTCGCAAGACCAGCAAAGATGCTTCACATAAATGTTCGACAATGTCGGGGTTGGAGGTTCACTTCTGGTCTTAATGAATTACCTGTTTAGTTGATTGATTCTTTGATTGAAAACGCGATCGGTCATTTGCGTTTAAAGTGTTCAATAGTTCTGTTTTATAGAGCTCTGCTTCCCCGTTACATTACATGCCTGCAAATAACATTTTTTGTAACATAACATCGAACTAAAACGCCAGTGATAGATGTTATAACGTCGTTTTTGGGCCTTTATCTTTACACAGACAGTGACTCTTAACGTTTGATTAGAATTGTGTCACGAAATGAGCCAACTATCTTTATAAATCCGACGAGCGAGAATATCACAGACAAAACACGATACCAGTGTAGTATGGCAATGAGACATTGTACTCCAAATGCACTTCACGTGACGCTCGGCAGGCCTGAAGATGTAG
Source organism: Fragum fragum (assembly GCA_946902895.1). Lineage (NCBI taxonomy): Eukaryota > Metazoa > Mollusca > Bivalvia > Cardiida > Cardiidae > Fragum > Fragum fragum. Next base: position 39,261,330 of record OX336372.1, read on the forward strand.
ACATTCTTCCGACATAAAACATACTTATCGTCGTTGGGCGAGCAAAATGTCGTAAATACAGCTTTATTCAAGCCGTATTTACGACATTTTGCTCGCCAAATGACGTTACACCATGCTTTGTGCGGAGGCGTTTAAACTCTCCAAATCTTTGTCTTAACAGCTAAGTTACAATAACAAAATATACAATGAATTCAAACGAGCTCTTTAAATCTTTGAGGAAACAAATGTCTACTTTACTTTTAAAATCAAATGTTTTGAAAATAAATCGATGGATTCAAGATGGAAATATTAGTTGCTGATTCATACATGTACACATTTTTTATGGAAAGATTTGTAAATATTATTTTACTGCTAACTGCTAGATTATTTTCATATGATTATTTCAGAGACGCGGAGATTACTTGACGCATGACGTGCCTTATTGTTTAAGCAATTATCAAAAGGATATAGAAACAAGAAGACAAAAACCTTTAAAGAGACATTGAACTGAATTAACTTGTTTTCGAATTTTACATTTTTCAGGTTTTATTGTTAAATTATTGAAAATAATGTATACATAGATATTAAATTCTCCTGTGTATTTTTTTTTCTTTTTCATAATTATTAATTCAAAGTGAAATAATGAACCAGTTGTCCGAATAGTTAGGCCAGCCTTATTCTATTTTCTATTCTAATTATTATTATTATTATTATCATTATTTTTTTTTTTGGGGGGGGGTCATTTCTAAGACTGACATTCTATATTCAACGCATTTCATAAACACCTTATAGCGACCAAAACCTCGTAACCCCAGCTTGAATTACCGATTGTATATGTTAATACTCCGATACTTCAATATTGCAATGCGTATTACAATGATTTGTATGGATGGTTTTTGTGCATCCGTCCATTTATGGAATATCATTCAAATATCATGGAACTGAAATAGAAGTTATCTGCACTATGTGATCATATTTAAATGGCAACATTATTAATAATCAATTAGAGTGAACGGCATTCTAAATTTCTACACCCTAAAATAAATGAGTAATCATACATAATTTATAAAAGAAAATGTGATACTTTTTATCACATTAGCCTTGGCGTGATAATTCCAACCATTACTCTCATCTGCGCAAAGTAAAGACTCTGATCAGCCTGTGCATCTGCACAGTCTGCATGATCAGAGTCTTCACTTTACCCTCTATAGATTTGTACCGCCCCAAAGCTTAAATGATAATTGGGGGTAATTTTGGATTGTGTGGCGTCTGTGCTTAGATAATACATTATATCACACTTTATTTTAAATTTTGAGTGCAACATGCTTTAATTCCTTACACGTTGCTCAAATTTAATAAAACTTGTTTATGATGCAGATTTAATTAGAATCTTTGCGAGTGAGTATATCTTATTTGATATTTGAAATAATGCATCAAACATTCTGCAAATTCATTCACATAGGAATACCAGTAAAAAAAAAATGGATAAAGAAAAAATCTCTTTTCCTGATACATATATTTAATAGTGGCGCCGCGTGTCTCGGTGCCAGTGTTTGTTCAAGGAGCGAAGAAACCCGAATCTTTCATCGGAACATCTCGGTAACCGACGATAATACGGGATGAATGAAAGATAACAACATACTTTGTAATATATGTGAAGCAGAACGTTTGTGGAACGCCATTAGATAATGATTATACTTACAGTGGAATGATGAGCGAAACGACTCGAATGTAAAAACGTGTAAAATGTGTCAGATATTACTTGAGGGGGGAAACATGATCGCTTGGAAGTATTTCTACAGAGTCTGCCTATTTGTTCTGGAGAATATAAAGACATCTTTTCGTATATACGATATAATTATATTATTGTCCTAGCAGCTGAAATCCTTCCAATCGGTTTAGGCAATTTGTCAGTGCACGAGCAAAATGTCCTAACTACAGCTTTAATTACGATATTTTGCTCTCGCATCGACGATTTATATACTTGCTCTTGCTATTTAAGGTTCCAGACATTTCTTTTTTGAGTTTCCCGCCAACGTTATCTTTGTTTCGAAAGGGTTAACCAAACAATTAAAGGAAGTAGGTTGTGTAGACTAAGATCGAATATGTGCAGGCTGGTCTTTGTTTAAGCTGTATGCTAAAGCCGCATATAAAACAAAACTTTAAGATGAATACAGTCAGAACTGGTCAAAATAGCATCACACATCAATTACAGATTTGAATAATACCATAATTTACTGAATGTATTTTGGCTTTTCTCGATATTTTAGAGAGAGCTATTCGTCGGCTCGCGAGCAAGAAGTCGTAACTGCGACTTTATCAAAGCCACGAAATTTTTCTCGCGAACCAACGAATTACTAACTGATGTCGCATATTACAAATGAAGGTGTATATTTCACGTTTTTCGCGAGAAAATATACATTTTCGATATCTAGAACTTCGTTTTAATGTTATTAACGTATTGGAACGTTCCTTTCAGTATAGAATCAAACCGTTGATATGACATTTGGTCCGGTGCTTAACAATTGCAAAACATATTCGGAAAATAATCGCAGTAGGATATAAATGCATAGTAATTTAATGTCGCATTCTTATGTACCTAGCTAAATCTAAAAAAGGAAACTATCGTTGGGCGAGTAAAATGCCGTAACTACAGCTTGAATAAAGCTGTAGTTACGACATTTTGCTCACCTAACAGTGATTATGACGGTGGATAACATGTGGTAGCCAAAGGGCAAGGCGGTATGATGTTGTCAAACAAAACAAATTAGTTCCATGAGCTATGTAACCGAGAAAGAAATACATCGGTGGCTTAACACAAAGCCATCATAAGTGTCTATACAAAGTATAGACACTTATGATGTTTTTACACTAAGATAACGACATGTAGATCTTGGACGTTATTTTATATACACCGAAGGAATATTTTCGGGATATTCGAACTTTATACATGTACACGTATATGTGATGCGGGTCGAAAATACAAACGTATCGTCTCTGGTTGATCCAGGCTGTTATAACGAGGTTTGGTCGTTACACTACGATTCCCTGCATGTCAAATGTACATGGGGCTAACTTATTCGCGGTTTTTGTTGGGGGGGGGCAATTGTTTGTGTTGATTTTCAAATTGTATGGATGCAGTTCTTTTAGTCTTTTTTCCAGTTATTTTTTATTTTTAACCTGGTCCGAGCCAACTTCGCACGGACATCGAATACTTTGTCAAAATATGCTTTGGGCTTATAAAGTATGACGAAATCAACTTTCGTCTAGATTTATGAAGTTTTGTTGTTTATGTCATTGATTTAAATAATGACTGGAATGTTAAATACCAAATCATGACCATGCTATACCGATGTTGAAATAAACTAAGAAATTATCCTCCAAAGACCCCGTAATATCTTAGTATTAGCAAAGACTAAAGGTTGAGATAAGAATGCCTCGTCTAGTATTTGCCTAAACAACCTGCTTGCCATTTAACTCATTCCCACACGATGAAATTTTAGACTGGTCCAAATTGTAAGAAGATGTAGACGACAATTTCAAGTTGATTGTATTTTTTTGTTGATGTTGTTTTGTCTTTTTGGATAGAAAACATTGAGGATAATGAAGAAATTGCTTGATAAACCAATCTCTTCATTTTCCACAATGTTTTCCAAAGCTTTTTTTTCTTGAGCGGCGTTAAAAGGGGGGATTTAGTGGGAATTGGTTAATACAATGGGACTTGGATTACTAAAAAACCGAACAGTTTTAGGGTCCGTCCCTCCATGTCAGAATATATCGAGCGTGGTTAAAGACACGTTAATGGACAATAGCCCAGTGAGAGGGAGATCAAGTTGGTTACAATAAATTATATGATCATGAATAAAAACCCATTTCGCCCTGTAGATGTAATGTATCCACGGGTCTGATTTATTTAGGGTGTCATACAGTTATAATATAAATATCATACCAAACTACTCAGTCACTTCTATCCATCTAACAGACGGTACAATCCTATACTAAGCTAAATGCAAAGTTTCAGCTAGTAACTTCGATTTGAAAAATAATTATGATGAAAAGCAATGGGCAAATAATACACGTTGAAAACATCCGACTCTATTAGTCTCATTGAGGCGCGAAAACTAATGATTCTTTTGTGAACCCTTTCCTGTTCCATCCCTGGTTTTTGTGTCCCTATGATTTTATAACTTGGAAAACATTGTGGGAAGAGAAAAAATTGCTTGTAACAAGCATTTTTTTCTTTTCACACATTACTTTCTACCCTGTAGGTTGGGTACTTTTCAAATTGCACTCACGCTTAGTTGTGGTCTGCAGCTTCTTCCAAACTGGGGTAGTCTACATTTTTGAAAACAGGAAAGCGTTTAGGTCAAATTCTAAGGAATAAAATCGTTTAGATAACATTTTGTCTTAGTCATTAATGGATGATTTTATTAGTAGCCATAGGAATAGCTTTAACGTAGCTGAGTGAAAATTGGGTAGAGAAACGCGTTATATCACTGACGTTGTTTTTCGCTTATTCTAATAAAAAATTCTAATGATACAAAGTATTCCAAACGGCAGGTATTTAATTTAAAACAGTGTTCAATTTAACTCTTTTAATTAGTTATATCTTTCAATTAGTTCTAAAAGAGTTATATTGAACATTATTCTAAAAAGCCTTTATACATTTTCCTCAATAATTATTTAAGAAGCGTACGTTTTTATGCACTTCCATAATACATGCAAAAGTAGTTATCAGTTACTAGAAAGAAACGCCTATGTGTATTCAAATACGCAAATTTCCACGCGACCACCTCTTTTTAGATGCCACTAAATCGTTTTCAAGAAGACAGATAAACGTTTTCTATTAATCTTTGGTAAACGAATGAAAATATTCCGTTTAAGAGTATTTGATGTATTGATACTCTTTTTGACAACAATTTTAAAACAATTTCATCCCAAATATTTTTTAATTTTCTTTTATTTGTTGATTTCTTAACTTTGTTTAAAGAGGGTAGGAATTGTGTGAGAATGACTCCTGATAAATTCAGCCCACTGAGGGTCTTAGACTGACATTTGCAAAGCAGGATAACAAAATGAAATAACTTCAATATAAATTGTGTATTTGGCGTTTTTGGTGCATGTAACATAATGTTCGTTGAGCAACATTGACATTTCATAATGGTGGAAAATTAAACTCAATTACTTTTATAATACTTTATTGTCTTGGTTTGTAAAAGTTATACACTATCACATACTTATCTCAAAAAGGGTGATTAAGTATCATTTCGAAATAGATTATCGTTTCATTTATCCAGCGCTTTCGAATTTAAATAGATTTCGAACATGGATGGTGGAAATTGTATCCATATAAAGAACACAGAGTTAAAACATAAAGCTATTTGTTAGTTTTGTTCCAGGTAAAGTTTGCGTTCTGAACTCGTTTGCACATTCCCATTTAGAATTCCATTTTAAATGAATTAATTCTATTGATAAATTTTGTGATTATCTAAAAGTACAACTAAATCTAGAATGCAGATAATGAAATTAATATTTTAAGATTGCTTTTATTTATTTTTGTTAAACATCAATCTTTTATCCTACATGTATTAAATTAACAAATTTTCTTCTTAAGTCAAGATACTAAAATGAAATAAGGTATGAAACCTGCCACTCACCAAAGTTCTATAAAGGGTTTTCGTGTAATTTATGTCTAAACCAATAAGTGTACAGTTCTAATTAAGATGAATGGTTTATTGTCGATCGTCGTGAGAGAAGCGCCAAGTCCTCACTAATAAATCTAACGTTATGAATTTCTAATTGAAAGGTATTTATCAGATTGCCCTTAAATCTTCTATCCCTTCATAAGGGTGATATTGTAGGTTTTGTAAAGTATAAAAGTAACGCTGCAAGCGGCTTCCAATCAATATATGATAAAATTTGGATTAGTCAATGTAGTTTCTAGAGAAGAAATGTAAATCTATTGCATTTCCTATTTCATTTTGTCATTAAAGAAACTAGAAAACAATAAGAATAAGAAAATGAACGATCTTAATGGTATTTCAGTTAAATTATATTGACCTTAATAATTCTATTTTTAATTATTCGCTAGAAACTTAGCACACCAAGGCAAATTAATAATTATAACATTTACTATATTAACCCCTTACAAGACAACAACATTTTAGACCGTTCAAATTTGAATAAAGTTGTAGACAACAATTTTTACTTGATGGAACTTTAAAAAATATTTGTCTTTCTCATTAGAAGAAAATGTTGAAAATAAAGAAAGTGCTTGTTACAAACAAATTCTTGATTTTCCACAATGTTTTTTTTTTTAAAGCCCTTTTCTTGAGGGGCGTATAAAATGGGATTATGCGGGAATGTTTTTTACGCATGGGTCTGTAAATATCAATGTAAACAACTGAAAGAGAAGGGTGAAGTTTTGGGTTTTGAGGTCGTATATTTTTGTGATAACACTGCTAACGGGACATAAATTTGACAAATATTCGTAATATTGTCTGTATTTGTCGGATGCCGGCCTGATTTATATTTTTTGTTCAAGGACGTATCATTTTTCGAGCCCATTTCATCTCGGCTTTCACCTTTCGTCACCCCAGTGTTTATATTTGGTGTCGGCGGCCACTTCAGTTTTATTTCAGCACATTGTGATAAGCGAATGTCTGAATGGCGTTTATACAGCAGATAAAGAACAAATTGAACGATTCTTTATTGTGCCAAAGAAGTGATAAACAAGTACTTAAATGTTTAAAAACATGGACATTTTTTAAGTTAATGTTGAAAAAACAGATAAGTACAAAAAATGACCGGTTTTCATATGCATGTTTTGACATCATTAATAAAGTTTCAACTCACAACAAAAAGTATTATCAAGTGAATTAGAAATAAACGAATAAATGATTATTTATTGCCGAATATTATATGCTTAATCTTTTGAAACTAAAGAAGCTAGGGTTTAAATTGACTTACGGATCTCTCGACTGTTTCTGTACAAGAAGGAAACGAGAAGCTAGCATTTCTTTCGCATAGGTAATGGCCCATTTTTATATAAATTAGTTTGTGATCTTGGGCAGATATGATAAATTCGACTCTTTAAGAGTATAATTATCGAAATGACGTCGATAATTTACTTTCAATCTCTTCAATCGATTATGATACTTCGTGATTTGATCTTGAATCTATCTTTTTTCCGAACATGTATGTGTGTATGTGAAATTCAACGATTTTTTTTTTCAAATATAGATCGATATTACTTGTGACCAATTACCAAACGACAAAACCTTATAACGGTCACACTTAACAGAGGCTGTAGATGATAATTAAAAGCAAATTTTGATATAAATGTAAGTACCATATATGGAAGAAAACATCGACTTGTGTTTTCTATCCTAAAAGAAAAAATAATTATGAAATGCCATCAACTGTAAAATATCATCTGCATTTTCTCTCAATTCGGACCACTCTGAAAATGTATTGTTGATAATGAGTTAGTGTACCCTGGGTGCATTTTTACACGCTTTCCATAGTAAATAAATATTAAAAAATTACCGTTAAACCCGCAATTTTACGCACTGAAGAATGAGGCTTTGGAAAACAATGTAGGGTAACGCAAAGTTACTTGTAACATGTAATTTCCCATTTCTCACTCCATTTTCTTCGAACCATGACTCTATTGTTTTCGATTTAAACGCTATCTACTTGTTGTCCGTTACTTATTCCAAAATCGACCAGTCTAAAATTATGTCATCTAGTAATGAGCTAATAGTTTTAAGACGTTACGAATCATACGGTATTAAAGAATACCATCTACTTCAGAAAATATTAACACCCAATCAATCATCGTTATTCGGCATTGCGAGCTAATGTTTCTCGGTGGAGTAGCGCATATTTAAAAACGCCGATCCAATTTACGATATAAACTTGCTTAATGGGGTTTTAATTATCCTTTCAATATTGTTCAATCTTACTTGAAAACTCGTTGATATACGAAACACGACATATGCTTGGATAGAGTCGTTAAAACGTTGAAAAAAATGTAGATGTGATCTTACCTGAAAAAAAGGACAATCTCGAAAATGATATAATATTCACGCATCTTTTCTAAATGTTTATAATGGTAAATTTGTCCAAGTAAAATTTCTTTGTTTGAATAGAGAGGAAGAAAAAAAGAATCGAACCCTAATTGCCCTGTGTTGGAACCTGTTTTAAATAAGTTTTACGGATAATCTGTGTGTTCCCTTTTTGAGGTTTCGCAGATTTGTTTGGGCTATATTTTTGCTTATGTATTTTCTTTTTTCGTTCTGTGCGTATCCAAAATATTCAAGGAGGAGAAACCGAAGATGCTTCAAAAAATATCATGGGAATAAAATAAAGAATGTCGGTAACAGAATATTTTCCCATTTTTATTTTTATTTGTTTTTACTCTTTAAAGATCTTAGCCTTATCCAATGTTAATAAACCCAATGCTTTCTACGAATACTTGTATAAAATTTGTCATCCTTTAAATTGTTAAGTATATTTTTGACATCGACTCTGTCATCAAATGGTTCAATTTCTCCCAATATTTTAACCGCTGTCATCATTTAATACTGTCACTTTTCTTCCTGTGTTCAACCACATCATCCAAGATATACGTGTTGTTGCGTGTTGATGCGTGTTTCTCCGATAACTAGCATCTGATTACATCATAGTGAAATCGAAACACCTTTAACGAACCATAGTTTATATTTGTTTACACGTGTTTAAAAGTTAAACTTCAATTTGGCCTAACATCTATGCAACCTGACTCGAGTCTAAGTACACATCTATGCAACCTGATGTGAGTCTACGTGTGCTGATTAATCTATCTGATTTGAAAACAAAGGATCAAACTCTATGATACTTACAAGTAGTCTTGCATGCATATGTCGACGGTGTTCGAACAAAACATCATAACTACAGCTTGAAACAAGCTGTAGTTATGGGGTTTTGTTCGAATCACCGTCGATTTGTTAAAATATTTTCGCTGTATTCTTTAACCATCCATGTGAACTTTTGTAAAACACTTTATAGATATAAACGATTATTTACCATGGTAAAGCCTATTGCAAAATGGCTTTAACATGGTTTTTGATGTGTAAATTTGGTTTTATACGTACAGTTGTAATTAAAATTCCTAATAAAACTAACTAAAACGATTCATTAATTGAATGGCGTGTTTCTTTCGGTCTTAAATTCGGCCTATCCAACTATTTGATTAAGTTTTCGGCCAAGACACTAACTGTCTATTTGTTAATAAGATTCGAATCACATGATTTTAATGCTTTCAAAAATATAACCTTTTTGATATATTTGGATTATATGTAATTAAAATGTTGTCGGCAAGACATAAACTATGAATATTTTATAGTTTCTTGATATCTTGCGGATTAATCTGTTGAAGGTAAAGAGTTATTGTGACTTCAAGCCGTCGCCTCGTATCAACACAGGAATAATTCGAGAAAATACATACTACCTAAACATCGACCCTCAAACAATACACACAGTTTTAACCCATTCCAGCACAATGCAATTATAGAATAGTTCAAATTGAAAGAAGCTGCAGATAACAATTTCAAGTTAATGGATTTTTTTATGTCTTTTGGATAGAAAACAAGCAATTTCTTCATTTTCCACAATGTTTTCAGAAGCTTTTATCTTGAGGGGCATAAAAAGGAGGGATTGTGTGGGAATGGGTTAAGATCATATGAAGATTGTTTCAGATGAATCATAATCTCTTTATACGAATATTTTAGAATACGATTAGAATATTTTAGTTTTGAACAGAAATATGATACAAATTACCATTTTGAAGTGGTATTCAAAATAGAAGTAAGTTGAGCCATTGCACACAATGCTTTCAAATTTGGTTTAAATGTGTAGACAGCGAGATAAATTGGTCAGTGTGAATAAGAATGTATGAATATGGAAAAAGACGGGTTTATAAACATGAAAAAACCCTAAGCTGATTGTGCTGGCTTGGTCTGTTCTTTATCATTGGTTAGCATCAATATTTTGAGAGCAATATGTATAACTTTTGTTAATAAATTGTTCTTTTACCTCGAAAACATATTAGTCTAAACAGCTTCATTTTGGACGAGTTGTAGTTACAATGTTTTGTTGTCAAAACGACGATTTTCATTGAAAATTGACGTCTGTCAATAGGCTAACCCATTTCCAGACGACAAGATATTAGACTGGTCCAAATTCAAAGAAGTTGTGGACGACAATTTTTAGTTGGTGGAATTGAAAAAAATCCTTCTTTTGGGGTTAAAAACATAATGTATACTGAAGAAATTGCTCGTATGTTTTTCAAAACGTCCAGAAATATCGTTGTGGGGAAGTGGGTTTTACCATGGACCACATTTTAAGTATATATCTTTCTAAATTGATACTTTTACAAATTCCCAGAATAGGATACTTACATATCATAATTATAAAATAATACTTTCTTACAAGTTTTCCACGATAAATGTTTGAATTTACTTTAAATAATCCTATTTAACCCCATGTCGATAAAATTAGAGACGGAGTTAACCCATTAGAAGTTGACATAATTTTAGACTTGTCCAAATTCGAAGACATATCAACTACGTTTGATGGGGAAATATAACCAGCATTATGGGTAGAAAATACTGTGAGTCAAGGAGAAATAGCTTGTGACGCATACAAGCAATTTCTTTGATTCCCATAATGTTTTCTGATGCTTATTTCCTAGCCGCTCGTGTGATAATGGGTTTAGCTAAATATTTCTCTGTATTTGAAAGTTATGCACTTTCCTGTTAATGGCAATAACAGAAGTAACTTACTAGAATTCCCACTGTTCGTTCCATTATTATTATTACTCTGTGACTTTCTCATCCAGGGGTAGATGACTGGCTGTGCGGCTGGCTGGTCATTGCACGACGAGGATTCGGGTGAGTCCTGACTCCCCGGGGAGGGCACTGACTGAGGGCTCCCGGAGTCCTCGGGGGACCCGGGCGACCCCTGTGACGTAAATCCATTTAACCGGTTATTTAGGTTATTAATGTTTGTTGCACTATTATTGCTGATGGAGATGGTATGATTGTTCGTGGAATTCGGGTTTTGCACGTGCGCCTGTGGCGGCGAAAGTTGTTGGTGTTGATGTGATGGGTTATGCACGGGAACCCGTTTGTTTAATAAACTGTCGTTCGTTGTGCACGATGAAGAAACACTAGTCTGGTTGTTATAAACATTATTTGGTGTATATTTCTCCTCTAAATCATATCTCCGATAATCGTTTGTTCCATATCCATAATTGTGAATATTTTGTCGATAATAATCCGCTGTTTGCTGCGGTGACATGTAATTCGCATGTGCATATTCTTCCGCAGGAGGAAACTTGGGCTCTGTAAAAGCAGCCGAGTTCATTAAGAAAGCACTCATGGTCATTAATAATCTACGATTTGGTTGTAAATAAACGAGACTCCGAGCTTTCACGCTATAACGTAAACGTTAGTGTTTTAGACACTCCCACTTTTTACATATCTACGTATCACGTGAACACAGACGTCCAATCGGATTTTATTGCCGATACGCAAACCCATCAATCATGAGCTGTCAAGATCGGCTATCTGAGATTTTGTGGACTAACTGTGGAGAAATTTTCCCGATTTCTAGGTTTTTGCGTAAAACATAGAAATAAAATAATGTTTTGTTGTAAGAACAAGGATAGAAAAATGAATTTCTAATAATCTTACTGTTTTATTGACTGGATTTTCGCCACGTGTTATACTTTTGATGGACATTGCTGTTATCATTATCATAATAGATTTGTTTCGAAATTTCAGAGCAAAAAATTGAACATTTTGTACTTTCTTTTTCTAATTAAACTTAGGGAACATGAAGTATTAATTTACTTATTATTTATAAGAAAAAATGGGGTGGGATGGAAAAGATAGTATTTTATACAAAATAATTTTCTGCGTTAAAAATTGCTTAAAGTGAGTATGTTATTTTTGACAATGTATCTATGTTTAGACTTAAAACTTTTTCTTTAAAAAAAGATAGCCTTATCAAAATTGCATTCGTAGTAAATCATTCTCAAGGAAATGCCGCCATAGTTGAATTAAAATAGATTCTCAATATTTGTATGTAAATCAGAGATTTGGAATTACCCGATTACTTTACTACATAATTAAGAACAGTGAACGGATACGTCTTACCTTTACCTTTTCCTGTTTTTCGAAGTTTTAGACTGGTGCCAATTGAAAGAAGTTGCAGACGAAAATTGGATGCAATTTGAAATGGAAAATTTTATGTAGGAGAAAATATTGTGGGAAAAGGAGAATTTGCTTGTTAGAAGAAATTTCTTCTTTTTCCACAATGTTTTCTCAAGTATACAATTACAGCAACGCAAAATCCCGGGTTTGTTCAGGAAATGGTTTTAATAAAGAAAAACAAAAAAACATAAATACCATCACCAAGAACAAAACAACAACACTTAAATACTTATGGTTATTATATAATATATATCTACGATATACTGATTTCTTCATTCTATTTTCTTCTCGTTTTGATATTTTTATTTGAATGAACACGTTCTTTGGGTTTCTTTATTAGGGTCTGATTAAAGGATACCTAAAGCTGAAAAATAATTGATTAAAATAGCTAACATTATATGTTCAATATCAAGACTAAAATATGTAATCATAAATATGAATAAAAAATAAAGAAAATGATTTATTGAATTAAATAACAATAATGATAAAAGAAGAAGAAGTAGGAAAAAAAGAAAAAAAAAAACTTGCGAATTTGAAGCAAAGATGACTTGTATATTTAAACTTTGGGGATATTCAAATAAAGGCATTTCTTTCGACAAAATATTTCACCATCTTCCGTAGTGGAAAATTGAGATATTTGCAAAAAAAAAAAAAAATATATATATATTATTCTTTTATAAGCATATGCTTTGTTTATACCTACTTTCTTTTTTAACAAGAATAACCCGTAACCGAACAACACAGTTTTAGACTGACCCAAATTTTAAGAAGTTGCAGACGACACATTTTAGTCGATGGAAATATGGACTTTTTTTAAAATCAAGGATGGAAATACTGTGGATATTGAAGAAATTGCTTGTAAAAAGCAATTTCTACATTTTAGATAATATTTTCCTATTTGTTTTCCTTGGGGGGGGGGGCGTCTAAAAGCGACTCAGTGCGCCGATAGGTTTGAAAGAATAACTTCATTTGTTTTATCAACCATTTAGGCCGTTTTGAAACAACTTCAATAACAAATCAAAGGGTTTATTTTGCCTCCTGTCGAAATAGGAAATTTTGTTTAAATTGTACGTTTTAAATCCATTCAATAAACCTTTTGCCGCTTTGATATTTTAGATGAAATTTTCGGAATTTGATCTACAATTAATATTTATTCTATCAAATATTTTTATATCAATGAAAAAAAGTAAGAAATAAAACTTAATGTAAAAAATTTGCAACTTTTCATAAATTATTGAAAAACCCAACTATTTCAGAATTCAGCCCACACCAAAAAATATATCTTAAACTAAGTCATGCTATTTTGAGAGTAAATAATGGTATCGGAGAGAATGCCTGATATTTTTGTACTCTCTACACTGTTACTAGAAACATATCCACTCTATCTTCTTCGAAAACTCTTACAAATTGCTTCCAAAACGTCACGTAGAACAATGATTTGCCCAAACATGTTTTTCACAGATTCTTTTCGGTCCTATATCACATGCATGTTTGTAATATCGAAATTGAATTGACGGCATTAGGCATAATCACACAACCCCACTTTTTTGATGCGATGAAGAAATATAGCTAAAAAAATTATGGGAACGGACCACATTTCTTACAGTGTTTACTACTCCCATACCGTTTAATAAGGTAAACAATCTTTAATAAAATGATCTTTTAAATGACGTCTGTAACTTTTTTAAACCTCTGTCAAATTGGACCTGTTCAAAGTTTTGTCGTCTCGTTATAAAGTGAACTCTTTACAATGGACACATCTTTGATTTTGTTTACCAATTTACTAATTTTCCGTGACACAAACTTTGTTTATGAAATATAAGGCAAAATATAGTCCAAAACTGAATTGTAACCACATAAAAAAAATCAGTGAATAAACTGTAGTTACGACGCTTCAGTTGCCAAGCCAACATGCTTTGCATAAATGCTGAAGGTCAACACACACCTCTTTGTATAAAGTAATAATTTAATTAGTCATTCAATTGACAGCTGCGATCTGCCATTTTGCCGCTTACTGCCCATTGAAGTTTGTGAACTACTGTAATTTACATTATGTACATATGAAAAAAAAAAAAAAAAAAAAACTGTATTGCATTTCAAGAACGAATATGTTAATAAAAGATGAGACCTTAAAGAATAATGATCGAGTATTTTTATCTTTGACCTTCTCAAAGAGTGTTAAGCTGTTTTTAACAACCTTTAACACCGATTTCTTTAATTTAAGGTTTAATTCACGATTAAAGTACCATCTGATAGTCCCGCATGGCCTTTGATCATTGTTGAACAATGTTTAGCAATTATACAATACGACAACGGAGGAGTGCTTTCAAGAGTACTCATACTTTGTACTACTTTAACCCTGTCCCACACGACAGAATTTTAGACTGGTCCAAATTAAAAGGAGTTGCAGACGACAATTTAAAGTTCATGAAATTTTTCATCTTTTCAATTTTTTGGTTAGACAACATTGCGTAAAATGAAGAAACTGCTTGCTACAAGCAATTTCTTCATTTTACACAATGTTTTCCCAATTGTTTTTCTTGAGGGGCGTCTGAAGGCGTCAGTGTGGGAATGGGTTAAGGGAATTGACCAATCGTAGGCACCGAAAACTTTCTTCGTTAGCCCCGTCCACTGTCCCCGACAGGAAGTCCCGCTTCGATATTTAACGGCGATATTTTGAAGCAGTTATGGCCAGTAGCATGTAACAAAAAAGTAGAATAGTTGGTTGGCGACCTAAACGCCGTAACTACAGCTTAAATAAGCTGCAGTTACGACTTTTAAGTCGCTAAACCAACAAAAAAGGTTAACGAAAATGGAGGTCAATGTCGTAGATCAAAACGCATATCTGGTCTCAATGAATGATTTCACTGGTCAAATGGTTATTTGATTGACAGCCGCGTTTGGTCAATTAAAACAAAAGCAACAGCAACAACACAAAATTGTCACCATGTTCTTCATTTGGAGAATAGTAAGATTAAATAAAAATCTAAAATGAGAACGAATATAGAATTTGAATTTTATCTTCGTAGATCAATATTTTCTTTTCGTCAAAGAATTTTTGAATTTGTCACCAATCGTTAGCCAAAGTATCGCTTTCTGTATATACTTCAACGTGTGTTGATATATGGATCGCTGACCCCATCAACTGAGCTCCAACAGGAAGCTCGACTTAAATACTAAACGGCGTTATTTGCAAAATATATGGTCAGTAACATGTAACAAAATAGTAAAATGACTGAATGGAGCCCTAAACTTAGTAACTACACAATGGCTCATATTAAACCTTGTCATGCTGTATAAATTATATTGCTGAATTGCTGTCAAATCAAAGGGCTGAAAGCACTGATAGAACTTGTTCAAAAATCACTATTTTTTTTTTTATAGAAAATCAACTTCATAAACAACTCTGGCAGGAAAAGTACAAGCAGGAGGTGTAGACTAAGATCAGTCTGCACATAAGTGCAGTCTGATCTCAGTCTACACCTCCTGCCGAAACCGGAATATTACGGGTTCAGCATGACAAGGGTTAATTTGCCTAACAAACCAAAATCATTCACATAAATTTAGACCAATATCGTTCACTTCCGGTCTAAATGTATGATTTGATTGGTCTCTCGATATTTTGATTAATTTCCAGATCCGTTAACTGAAATCATCACCACAATTAGACCATTCCCACACAATTTCGAATATTTACGCACCAAGGAAATATCGGTCTGGAAAAAATAGCGAGAAAAGAATACATTATCCGATATTTTGATTAATTTCCAGATCCGTTAACTGAAATCATCACCACAATTAGACCATTCCCACACAGTTTCGAAATTTTACGCACCAAGGAAATATAGCTTTGGGAAAAAATGTGAGAAAAGAATACATTATCCATAACGTCGTTAAAACAAAAGAAACTAAAAAAAAATAATCGTTGTCGTAACTGTTCAACCTCCCCTTCATTTTCTGCATTTATTGATGGTTAAGATCAATTGTCTATATGTTGCAGCATGGAACTGTCAATATAAGTATGTACATTTCTAGCCAACGTATATCGTCGTTGGGAGTGCAAAATGTCGTAACTACAGCTTCGTTCAAGCTGTGGTTACGACGTTTAGGTCGCCAACCAATTATTTTACTTATTTGATACATAATACTTGCCATAAACTTTGTAAAATAGCGTCGTTCAAAATCGAAGCGGTTTTCCTGTCGGAGTCAATGGGCGTAGCCAACGGAGTAAGAGGGCGGGAATAGCGATTGATTAATTATTTGGTCATCAAAATATTGGATTTTTCCAACGTATTTATGTTTTTTTTTTCTGGAAAACAGATGATATATTTATATGTGCACTGACAACATTTTTTCTTCTTTTTCCCCCTCTTGTTTACTCTTCGATTTTATTTACAGCCAAACCGTAACCAGTTGTTAAGTCTGTCCCCTATACCATTTGTCATTTTAATTGTCAGTGCTGAAGGTTTTTCGGCGTGTGCCCCCGATTATCCTTGTGTAATAACGGGGTAAATTTGAAAATCGGTATTTTGGCGAGTAAATTATAGGGCAGATAAAAACACAAATTACAATCGCGTCCAAATTATTTTTCGTTTAGTATCCCGTTTGTGTTAATGTTTTCTTCAATTAATGGTACCAGAGAGGAATTTGAGAATTACAGGCCTTTAAAATGACATTTGATGAATATTATAACTTCTTTAGAATTTGACCAAATATTTCTCAAAATGCACTCAGTTGTATTTTCTTTACTGTAAAATCACCGATTCATATCCACGAAACGTTGCTTTCTTTTAAAATAAGGGGAAAGGCGAAAAAATTGCATTTTCCCTTTTCCTCTTAACTTTAATGTATGGGGTATACCGGAGTCCACCAGTCAGTCTGTCTGTCCGTTTGTCAAAAAATCATACACACACACACTGACAAAAGTAATAAATAAATATAAAAATCACACAAACCACTTCCAGCCGCACACAATCCCGCTACAGAAAACATTGTGGAAATGAACAATTTGCTTGCAACAAGCCTTTTTTTATTTCCAACAAGCTTTTCTACTCTATAAAGATAAAGTTTTTTTTTCTTTAGATTTATCAACTATGAATTGTCGTCTGCGATTCCTTTCGTATTGAACCAGTCTCCATGTTTGCAGGCTAGAAATGGGTTAACGGATAGGGATACAAATAACCAGAGTAGTCTCAGGTATAAACAGGCTTTTTATTCGAAGGAATATTACTGACTAATTATCAGACGATAACGTCCTAGACTGGTCTAAATTGAAAGGAGTTGCAGACGACAAGTTAAAGTTCATGAAGTTTAAGATATTTTTCAAATTGGTAGAAAACATTGTGTGAAATGAAAAATTGCTTGTTATGAGCAATTTCTTAATTTTACACAATTTTCTTTCATTTTTTTTTCTTCAATGGAATAGAAAAACTTCATTCTGTGGGAATGGGATAAGTCGGGTCACGAAAAAGCTTTTCAAGAAATCGGGGCAAAATGTGCTGTATTTTCGTGTACATGCATGAATGTCAAATTAACAATTACACAAAAAAAGTCATGAGTAACTTAACATTTCCATGACAACGACTATATCTGATAGATGAGTTTTTAATGATTAGAGAGAGAAAGTTAGGTAAAATGCCGTTTTACATTACGAGGAAAAGCAGAAAACATAATGTGAATAAAATCAGCATCAAACGGGACATTTGCTTCGCCTTCAGTCTCGACCTTAACGTACAATCATGAAATGAGAATAGCAAATGTAGTAGTATACCTTCGTTTGGCGACCAAAATGTCGTAAATACAGCTTGGCCAAAGCTGTATTTATGACATTTTGCTCGTTCAACGATGATATTTGACAGAAAAAAATGTTATGATTCAAACGACTTTATTCAGTGTATCATAGGATGTAGGCAGGATGATAAATCACTAGCATCGTCTTGAAACCCACTTCTGAATAAAGTGTAATTTCACACAATCGCGTATATTTACGTCCCTGTTGGAAAAAGCTTTGGCAAACAACCTGGACAAGGTAGAAAATGCTTGTAACAAGCAATTTCTTCATAGTTCACCATGTTTTCAACACAAAAAAGCAAAGATTTTTGTAAATTTCACAAACCTGAAATTGTCGTCTGCAACTTCTTTGAATTTGGAATAGTCTATAATTTTATCACGCAATAATGGGTTAAGAATCTGAACCGATAACTAAAAAAAGACCACCTGTGAATGTCACAAAAAAGAAAAAAAAAACGAGTTCGGATTTAGAACTGGATTATCATTTTTTGTGTGCTTTATTTAAACAAATACATACACAAAATGCATGTGTGTGGTAAGGTAGAATAACTCCATTTCTCTTTCAATAATTGCCTACAGCGAAAAGTTAAGACCGTTGTCAGCCTGTGCTCTCGGTGTATGCAGACCAGGGACTATACTTTTCTCATTTCAAGACTGGTTCATTTTCGGATGACGTTTTACAAACATTAAGTTCAGGTACCTATCAGCATTAGATGCAGTTGCACAAAAAGTGTCTACCTATCACAATTTACCCGGGTTTTTAATCTAATGTGTGTTGTTTAGAGATAAAATTATCTGGGAAAAAATATTCTATAAAACATAAGTTTGTCCTCTTTTTCTGACAGATTATTCAGTGCATCTTACTTGTAAAACAGAAAGCTTAGAGGTTTTATTTTAACCCATTACCACACAACACAATTTTAGACTGGTCCAGATTGAAAGAAGATGCAGACGACAATTTTCAAAGTCTTTTTCTTGGGGGGTGGGCGCAAAAATGAAATGAGGGATTGTGTTGGAATGCGTTAAACGGTAAAAGCTGAAATACGCAGAGTGCCGAATTAAGTTTTAAGGATTTCGATATCCATGTTGCGGAATGGTTGGCAAAATCATTCATTGTTTTGTGTGAATTGCATAAAACTCTGTGTGTAGGGTAAAATTTACTAGTGAAGCGCCAACCATCTTGTAAGTGCGAAATGAATCCAATTTTGCACGACTTCACAAATTGCGCAAACTGACAAACAAACAAAGAAGGTGGACGTATATTGGTATCATTTTTTCCGTATGTTCGTCCATCCGTCGTAACGTCCGAACGTCCACATCTAGTAAATTCAACTTCTACATTTACGGAAGAATATGAATGGCATTTTCACATAATATTTCTAGTCACCTGACAGTGTTCATAATGTCGGGACTTTGCCATTTTAGGCTGCGTCACAGAAAAATAGGGGCTAAATGTAAATTTCTTGTTTACTTATCTCCTGCATTTATGGACAAATTTGATTGAAATTTTCACACAATGTTCCTTGGGCACAAGACCTTGGGCATATTGTCGTTGTTTCGATATTTTAGACTGCGTCACCGAAAAAGAAGGATTAATGCACAAGACCTTGTCTTGGCTAGTTTCCGGCCTATGATGAGACTATGGATGACTTTCTTGTTTTTCTGAATCTGGATATGACTTTCTATCCTAATCGATTTTTATTTTCGAAACACGAGCTCTAACTTACTTCTGCTGGACACATCTCTCCCCCCTTTTTGTTTTACGGTTTTCCATGATTGCCCAGATGTCACATAACGGTTCACCAATACGAAACCAAAGAACAGCTAAAAAGCACCGACCTGGTTCTGATCTCAAAATAAAACTGAATCACTGCGATTTAAGCGCATTTAACTGTTTACCATACAATGAAGCTCATGACGGTCTTAAAGAAAAACGGTTAGGAAGACCATGTGTTAAATGAAGATATTGCTTGCATCAAGCAACTTCTTAATTTTCAACAATGTTTTCTACCAAGAAATCGAAAAAATATCTAAAATTTCATAAATTTTAAATTGTCGTCTGCAACTCTTTTTAATTTGGACCAGTCTAAAATTGTTCTATCTGGTAACGGATTAGAACGATTGAAAATCGTTCATTTGAGGTAGCTGTGACTATCATTCGTCGTGGTTTTAACCCTCTCACGTTTAATCCCTGTTTTTTTTCATCACTGTGTTCTTATAATTGAGAAAACATTGTGAATAAAGAAGAAATTGCTTTTAAGAAGCATTTTTTCTTTTTCCAGAATATTTTATACCCGACTGAATGATTGGTTTTCCTTGAAAATCAACTTTAAATTTCACCGAAAATTTTTTGAATTTGGATAGATCTAAAATTTTGCAAACCAGGAAAAGATTAAAGAGTAGTAGAAGCAATAACAACAACAACAACAAATTAATGTTCGATCTTCCATTCTGAGAAATTTCAAGAAATTTCTTAAAAAGAAATGTTAAGTGCAATAAATTACTAAAATCAACACATCTATGTCGTAAAATAATACCTTATACAAATATTTATTTCTATTACAGATTTAAGACGCAATATAACACGATGTTTCTTCATTAGGGACTAACGATAATGGCCTCAAGTACAAAACGGTAATGACGTTATCTTGACGTTAGTTTATCAGTTTAGGCGTCATAAGCGTCTGGACCTATTCACTGTACAATCACTGGTTTTAGTTGTTTTTTTTTATTGAAGAGCATAATGCAGAATTAGAAAAAAGTTAAACCTGCTTGTAACGAGCAATTTCCCCTTTTCTCTAACCCTCCAGAAAATTACTTACATATAGATTTAATTGGTAAATGTCTTTCAGACACATGATAAAGTGGTAAGGATTAAGAATCAGATTATCATTCTTGAGGTGTTCCATATGCCACCTTTGATAGCTGTCAAATACGTTCTCTTTTTAAAAGAAAAACAGATCCTGTGGGAGTCATGCTTAATTTATGTGTATAGTGAGGCAGAATGACCATTCCACAACCAGAAAATTTATCTAGACAGAAAATGTTAGATCCTGAAGAGCCTGTTTACTTAGCGTTTATGCCGGTCACATGCATTTATTATTCTAATATTCTTTATACTTGGGGATGTAATACCTATATCGTCGTTAGGCGAGGAAAATGTCGTAACTACAGCTTGAAAGCTGTAGTTACGACATTTTGCTCGCCCAACGGCAATATTATAGTTGAGAACTCATGGCTGCAAAGTGTTCTGCAAATATCGTGTCCTGTAAAAGCTTTCTAGTGCTATGGAAGATAAGTAAAATACTGCAAGAGTAAGTGCTGAGAAACCCTGACTTTCACAAGACTATAATGAAATAGATTCATTTCACTCAGTCAAACGTATTCCTTTTGAATAACATCATAAATCAATTAGATTAACACATCTAGGTTGTAAAATGGTAGCTAATACAAATATTTATTTCTGTTACAGATTTAAGGCGCAATAAAACACGATGTATTTTATTCGAAACTAACGATAATGGCCCGAAGTACAAAACCGTAATGACGTTATCTTGCAGCCAGTTGTCAACAAGGCGATATATCATTATAGACTTGTCTTCAGGCCTATTTCATCTGATTCAGAAAATCCGATTTTTTTTTCGTTTTATTTATTTATTTATTCATTCATTTATTCCAAAATCGGCTTTCATCAAAATGACGCCAAACTTTTCACATTATATCACAAGAGTTTCATTGAAAATTTAGCTCGACCCATTTCCAAATATTTCACTGTTTTACGAACCTTAAGAAAAGAGTTTAAGAAAATAATGTGGAAAATAATAGAATTAGTTGTTACAACCAATTGTCCACCTTTTTTTCCCATCAAGACCAAGATATGCATTAATATATCACCAACCCGAAATATTCTTCCATAACCCCCTCTCCGACATTTTTATTTTTATATAAAAAAAAGTCTTTGTGTTTCTCAACAAGAAGAATATTTCTTTTATTTTTTTAATATCTTTAGACCAAAACCTCGTATGTGCAAATTTTGGTCGCCTACCAATAATATATTTGTTATGCATCCACTTCAACTCAAATAATTGATTCTTTACAACCTCTAATTTTCTACAACTTCTATGGAACAGGCATACGAGTTTCAACGAGTTTAGAATATTGTATGAAGTCTCCAAAAGTGACGGACTAGTAAAGTTTTGGGTTGAACACATTTAGATTAACCCTTTGTTGTACAAATCCGAGGTTTTACTTTGCTGGATTTTACACTTGAGAAAACATTGTGGAAAAAGAAGAAATTGCTTGTCACAAGCAATTTCTTCTTTACCAACAGTATTTTCTACCCAATAGAATTATTTCATTTGATATTGCATCCTATTTACATCGTCGTCTGTAACCTCTTTCAATTTGGACCAGTCTATAATAATAATAAAAAAAAGAAAAAAACAACAACAAAAAAACAGGAAAGGGTTAACACTTTTGATTCTATCGTAAGTATTTTCAATTTCTGTTTCAAATTTGAGAGTTTTCTCTGTGTCTAAGAGGAGTAAAGACCGTATATACTGTACAGGGAGACGATCTGTCAATTTACAGTGATGGGAGGATGATAAAAAGATAATAAATAGATAATTGGACAAGTGATAAATGAATGATAAAGTAACCATATTGAACGCCGTCAACGATTGACGACCTACTTCTATATTAACGTACATGTAACTACCCTTGATGCTAAGTAAATAAATAAATAAATGAATGAATAATTAGATTAAATAAATAAATAGATAAATAAAAAAATATATATAAATGAATAAAATGATAGACTGTGTTCCTTTTTTATAAATAGATAAACATAAAAAATATATAAATGAATAAAATGATAGACTGTGTTCCTTTTGACCAGCTTTGGCTGAATAGCGTTTTCTTTAATGGTTTAAACCTTTCCCATATAATCCTCTTATTACGTCCTTGTCATATAACGACAAACGACAGTTGAATATCGATAGAATTTTCGATTCACAAGATTTCTCAATTGATTTTTTAGAGGGGTCTCAAAGCGTCAATGTACAAAAATGGTTTGAATTCATTTTCAATCATACCTACATAGATGAAAATAAGCAAAATATCCTTAAGTTTATACCAATAAAAGATTAACAAGATGAAATGGACGTCCCCGTAAGTTCGAAAGCAACCAATCCCTATACCAATACTGTATGAACTGAGCAACCTAATCAGGGTAGAGACTGTTCGCCTATAACATATTCGCTAAATCTTGAATACATGTAGTTGTTTGATATACATGTACTTTCTTTTTGAGATTTTAAATGCAATTGACCTGGATGGGGTTGTGAGGGAATAAGAAAAATGACGATGAAAGGGGATATTTCGTATTAGGTTGATTAACCTTGACATGTTGGTGAGTGAACAAAATGTCGTAGTTACAGTTTTGATAAAGCTTTATTTACGACATTTTACTTGCGCACCGATGATATATTGAAAGTACGAAAGCTGTGGACCCTAGTCAAACAGTGCGAGCTGCACCGGGTGTTCGAGTTCGATACTCAAGGCTTCGCTTTTGGGAATTTGCTGAATCTAGAAGATTATTCCACTTTATAATATACTTATTTCCGATATACGATCTCTGATTGCTCTCTGCTGGATCCAATCTTTTTTAAAATGTGTTTTTGCGGAGTTCAGAGGGGTCCATTTCCTCTTGACGGGTTGTCAATGGCGAAAGTTGATGCCGGTGAGTTTATCGACAGTTTTCTGAAGAGGCGGGAAAGTCATGATGATAATTCAACCCTGGCTATGGTAACGCGTATGGCTCCTAGTCATGGGGTCCCCGGTTCGATTCCCGGTCGCAGCGAATATCCTTTTCAACACTTGTCTCCAACCAATCGATAGATAATGGCAAAGAGAAGCTGGGAGCTGTAAGGATGTATAAGTAGTACTGATGTGACAAATAACAGGAATCCATGGTTAATTTATATAAGTCATATACTGTAAAACTTGTCGTTAAACCCAATCAATCAATCAATCAAAAAAAACCTCCATGGCGACAGTAAGAAGTTTTCGACTCCAAACCTAAATATAGACATCTTGTCTTGTCTAATAGACCTTATCTATTTTACCCATCATGGTCATGATTAATTGCTGTTTATGATAAAAATCATGTATCGAAAACTGATGACATGATAAATAAAAAAGTTAGAAAATCTTCGTAAACCCCGAGGTTATCGGAACCCTAAAACGATATTTGTAATATACCCGACACCAAGCTGTTCATTTGTCCCATTTCGCGCTTGTTAATTACACTCTGTCGAAAATCCTTTGCTTTCGGTTACTACTTGTTCCTGTTTACAGCATATAGTAGACCCACTACATTGTCATCATTTGTGCATGGTTAGTATGCCTAATAAATAACCATTCCAACATAAGAAACTGACCAGCTGTAATTTACAGAACATTTGACGGCTATCCCCTCAACAATTTCCATGGATCGTAGACGAAAGTTAGTTTGATGGGACGTGGGTACAGGAAGACCCTGGTCAGTCTGCACAGAAGGACCAGGGTCGATGGATTTAGTTTACAGTAAGTTGTCTGACTCCGAATATCTCTGTTCTCGAAATTTGTATATCTGTTTAAACTCTGCCAAGAGTATATATTCCAATCCCTGATCGATCCAAAATTTCTTCCGCTAAGTTCACCGCTTGCACCATTGACGGGTCGCCGCTGCTTGTTACAAGCAATTTCTTCATGTTTTCAATTTTCTCCAAAACTTTTTTTTCATCCGTGGAGAGGGGGGGGGGCGTCCAAAAGCGGGATTGTGTGGAAATGGTTTAATTGATGTATATCTCGTTCTAAATGAAGGTGGGGCAGGTTTTTGGCAGTTGACGTGATGTGACCGTAGGAAGAGCAGATAAATACAGGGGGGTGGGGCACCATCTCGATATTTGACTGAGAACAATACAGGTAATGATGACGGACACGATTTGGTTTGGATTGGAGTTCGAACCTAAAGACAGTATGTCTGGATATATAGTATTATCATACATGATCATATCGCAGTTATTAATTGCTTTTATAAGATAGCATCATAATACTACTTTATGTTTCAAATCATAGAATTTAGAAAGAAAAGAAAATTACCACAATCAATTTAGTTTACTGCACAGTGCTTAAATTTTTAACCCCTTCCCCAGACCAGGACACTTTATGACGCCCCTTAAAAAGGGGGTTGGAAAACAATGTAGGAAGTGATGAAATTGCTTGTTACGACCAATTTCTTCATATTCCAAATTGTTTTTTACCCAGAAAACTTAAATGTTTAAATTTCAATCAATTTGAAATTGTCGACTACAACAGCTTTGAATTGGGACCAAGTTGTGCCATTTGGTTATGGGTTAGGGGAAGGGATGGGACTCAAAAGTACACTTTGTCTACGACTTGAAAAGGGGGGGGGGGATATAGAAAAGGATTCAAAATAAAAGATAATAAATTCTTGACAACTTTGTGTTTAAGACAAAACGAAACAAACATTTGAATATGAATTTAGGTCAAGCAGAAGTCAACTAGAAGTCTAACTTTAAAAATAGATACATATTAAGGTAGAATGGCAATTCTAGACTCATATCGTTTTCCCCTCATGCTAGATATACTTTCTGCCTCATAAGAATTTGAATCGTCGCCTGCAAACTATTTGAATTTTGACAGGTCTAAAATTTTGATGAATGGCGACTTGTTTATTTTAATTTCTATGCCTTTCCTATTAAATCACATGTTTTTACATCCCTGTGATTTCATAATTGATATAAAAAAAATTGCAGAAAAAGAAGAAATTGCCTGTAACAAGCGAATTTTTCTTTTCCACAATATTTTCTACTCTGATAATGGCTATTTTTTTCAAATGAAATCCAATTTGAATTTGCGGTTGCAAAACCTTTGAATTTGAACAGGTCTAAAAAATTCGGAAACACGGAATTGTTAAAGCAGTTCTAAAAAGTTCCCATTGAAAGCAAAACTTGGCCGAAATTCAAGTTCTAAATTAAATGGCGGTAAATAGACAATAGAAAAATATCTTCGTTGTCGTTCTAAAACGTCGTATCTACAGCTTGAACCAAGCTGTAGTTACGACGTTTTAGAACGACAACGGCGATATAATGCGCTTTCACATTTTAATGTAACTGAAACTCGTAGATAGAATCATACGTATACGTTCGACGTTTTTTTTTTTTTGTTGTTGTATATTTTTTTCTCGCACGATGACGCCATCTACTAACAAACTAGGGTGGAGTAGGTCTATGGCAGTTGATTTAATCTGACCGCGGGTAGGACAGATAAGCACAGAAGGGTGGAGTACCCTCTCCCTTTTTGGCCTCGAACAATACAGGTAATGATTGCTGTCAAAGTTTGGTTTGGGCTGGTGTTCGAACCCAAAGACATTGTGTCTGGGTCCTCAGATTTATCAAGCTCGATCGGGTTCAGGTTATTAATTGCTTATACAAGATAATATCATAATTAAGAGCGTATCTCTTATATAATCTTTAAACAATATCTGAACTTCTTAGTTAATGATAGGACAATGATAATTGGCGATAAATTTTCGAAAGGAAATTTAAATAAATTAATGGACAAGAGGATCTAAATAATTAATGAAAATGCAATAACATGTACACCGGTGTTGGAACTTTTCGCTTTCAATATGTTTTCTATACGTTTAAATGTCGTTCTACCTTTATAGACAGTCATGTCGAAAATATTGACCAATTTGGCTTTTCTATGTGTTTGGTTTCTGTTCCATTGACTCCCGATACATTTTTACTGTCCCTATCCGCTTGTAGAGTCTTGTTTGAGCCTTCCTATAACAATTCAAATAATTGACGGATCGCGTGTGTCAATTAGAATATCGATAGGCCAATCTAATCACCCATTTAGACTGGAAATGAGCTTTCAACTCCAACGCTGGCCGGTATACATGGAAAACATTTTTGTTGGTTTGGAGACTTAACCCTTTTACGTTTTTCGAAATTTTAGACTGGTCCAATTTGAACGGCGTTGGAGACGACAATGAAAATTGAGTGCGGTAAAAATAAAAAGAAAGAAAGAAGTATGATAAAAGAAGAAATAGCTTGTTATTTCAAAATATTTTCATAGGTATGAAATCACACGGACGTAAAAACCAGGGAATGTACAGAAAAGGGTTACTTTGTAGCTTATCCAAGCTATAGTTACCGTACGTTTACGTTGCCAAACTAACCATTTTATTTTTTCTTTCACATAGACTGGCTATAAATGGAATGCAATATCTGATTGATCTCTACAGGATTCTGTCTCGTTTTTTAGTAATTGTGTTTCAGAACACTCGAGCTGCAAAGTTTCGCCTGAAGTGCCACACAATCATTTGTATTGGAAAAAGACGGACACTTCAGCAGCAATGTACAATCTTAGATATGTAATTTGTTTAATAGACTTAAACGCCGCTTCGAACAGTCTCTTTCTTGGTATCACCAGTACTAGCCTAAGGCGAGGAAATATCTTGCCGTAGAACCTACCTACATTACCAGCGGCTCGGAATCCGCAACCCCCGACTTCTTTCAGACAAGTTGTCGTCGTAGCGCAGTCGGTAGCGTATTAGACTCCTAATCTTCAATAATGGAATGTCATGGGTTCGATCCCCTGCGGCGGCACTTATTCTTTCCGACATTTGGTGGATAATCGTTAACCTAAGTGGGATAGCATGCTCGGAAAGGATGTAGTGGTAGTACTGGTGTGAGAAATACCACGAATCCACTGTTAGGTGCTTCAGCCAGCGCGATATGACTGAAATACTGTTAAAAGTGGCGTTAAACCCCATTCAATCAATCAATCTTTGCAGACCAAGATTCTACTGCTCTAAGCAATGGGCCAAGTAGGACTCGTCTTTAGACCGGTACCGCCGTCGACTTTAACAAAGCCGACAGGTAGATCCCAAACGACTGCATATGGCGATTGGCTGATGGGCATTTAATGACGTATACACAAACATCGAATCTGATTGGCTGGTCCTTTGTTTGTAAACAATATGGCTGAAGCGGAACGCGGAATACCTTATATACTTTACATGAAAAGGATAACATTCCAAGGTTTTTTTCGCACACAAATTCGATCGATCATGTGAAGATATTTTAACATTAAAACTGAATGCATTAAAACTACAAAAGTAGGATTTTTTATCGCACTGGGTAGAAATCGCGCGGCGTGTCCATATTTTTCAACAAAATTAGCTGCGCATGCGTTAGCCTCGTTTTCGAATTTAGTAAGGAAAATACCTAACGGGCCAGGCTTTCCGTGTATGTACCGAAAATCGGTGTATACCTGTCGGCTTTTATGTTAAAGTCGACAGTGGTACCAGTCTAGACTCGTCTTGTGACTCTAATCAGTATTCGCACTTTGTGCAACATGGACCAGGCTAGTTTTTGTAGATAGTAAGAAGGGCTCTTTTGGACTAGATTCTCTTTGGCGACTAGATTAAGTTCTCTTTGAAGATAGGACCAGATTCTCTTTTTAGACTGGACCAGGTTCTCTTTGTAGACTGGTCTAGGTTCTCTTTGTAGACTGGACCAGATTCTCTTTGTAGATTAGTCTAGTTTCTCTTTGTACACTGGACCAGGCTCTTTTTCGTAGACTGGACCATGTTCTATTTGTCGACTAGATCAGGTTCTCTTTGTAGATTAGACTAGGTTCATTTTGTGAATTAGATTCGACTCACTTTGTCGACGAGATCAGATTCTCTTTATAGACTGGATCAGATTCTCTTTGTAGACTAGATCAGATTCTCTTTATAGACTAGATCATGTTCTCTTTGTAGACTAGATCATGTTCTCTTTGTAGACTGGATCAGATTCTCTTTGTAGACTGGATCAGATTCTCTTTGTAGACTAGATCTTGTTCTCTTTGTAGACTAGATCATGTTCTCTTTGTAGACTAGATCATGTTCTCTCTGTACATTATCAGATAAAGGAAGCTCGTGTTAGCCTACAATATGAATCGACGGCGATATTGTGTCACCTAGCGAAGACTGGATTTCGTTTACACTCACACACTGCAGGTTAAAATGTTATATTGCTTATGAACCGAGAATACTTGATTAGTTTGGTCTATAGAGTTGGCAGAACAATCAGTAATCGTCATTCGGCTCAACATATGTTTTGTTGAGCTGGTTCGACATTCCAGCTCAACATCAAGCTTAACAACAATCATGAAAAAATATCTCCTTGTTGAGCTGGCTCAACATTCAAGCTAAACAACCAGTTCAACATCAAAAATTTACAAGGTGGATAACTTGTTGAGCTGGCTCGACAATCCAGCTCAACAACCAGCTCAATAACAAAATGACCAAATATCTCCTTGTTGAGTTGGCTCGACATTCCAGATCAATATCCAGCTCAAAAGCAAAAATGATAAGATTGGTTCCATGGTAAGCTTGCTTGACATTCGAGCTTAACATCCACCTCAACAACAAAAATGACAAAAAGGATTCCGTGTTTAGCTGGCTCGACATTCTAGCTCAACAATCAGCTGAAAAACAAAAAACACAAAAAGGATTCCTTGTTTACCTGGCACGACATTCCAGCTCAATATCCAGCTCAACAACAAACATAACGAAATATTTTCTTGTTGAGCTGGCTTGACATTCCAACTCAACAACCAGCTCAACAACAAAAATGACAAGATGGATTCCTTGTTTAGCTGGCTCGACATTTCAGCACAACATCCAACTCGACAAAGAGATATTTTGTCATTTTTGTTGTTGAGCTGGGTGTCGAGCCATCTTAACAAAGAGACATTTTTTTTGCATCAAATTACACGAAAACGATGTCAGGATCATTGATTTCAAAACATTTGAAAACAATCTGTTCATGTATACGTTTACAGAATTAAAGGTGTAAAACAGTTTAGACTCATAGTCACTGATGGATGACAATCATATCCCGGAATTCTGTTACTAACTTATCTATCCCCATTGGGAAATCAAAACATTGTAACTGCAGCTTTTTTTTAAGCTGTAGTTACGCGGGTTTGGTTGCCCGCTGACGTCATTTTCATCTAATCGAATTAAGTTCAAATCGACCTAACGGATAAATGTGTTTGAAAAAGCTCAAAATAAAAACGTTTCTTAGTCCAAAGTAAGAGGAAGAGTGCAAGAAAAATCTAAAAGCCCAAAAAGTCTTATCTTGTTTATATAAAGAAGCGTTCTGGAACCAACGAAAAATATAGAGCAGAACCCGCTTTCACACCTAACATGAAAAGACGCGATGATATGTTTTTGTAAACCCAATTTGCTAAAACAAAAACATCGGCACGTTCATGATTACCCCGTGGAACAGGAAAGAGAAAAAAGGTGTGATGTGCTAAAAAACATGTAGCGATGTTGAAAGCCTGTTCATTTAAAACAAAACCTCCGGATCGCGTCTTTCTGTCTTGAAACATGATGGAATAGGCGGCCATGAACTACAAATCAGAATTATTAGAATTGCCTGTCTAAGGTGACTCGTGAAATAAATGTCGAATTTTATAAAAGCAAACTTTATACTCTTTTCTCATAAAACACTTATTCGACAAACTGACGAATTTTTTAAGTTAATTCCACGAAACATAATACACCGTCTGTAGTATGGCATCGATTGTAATTTATTATGAATGAATATATGATCTGTTGTCCCCGAAATGCTTCGCAAATAACGTTACTTCATGACGTTCGATAATTTAAATCTTGTGATGATGTTAAATGCATAAAGATTATTGGCCAATTGCTGGCCCCGCCCATTTACTCCAACAGGAAGTATCGCTTCGGTTTTAAAAGGCGTTTTTTTGCATGGTCAGTATCGTTGGTTTGCGACCTAAACGTTGAAGTTCACAAAAATGGCGGCCAACGTCGAAGTTTAACTTTCAATTCAGGGCTGAATGAATAATTTGATTGGTCGATATATTCCTTGGTTGACAGCCGCGTTTGGTCACTTGCGCCATCTTAATAAGATGAGAAGTCCTCGCTATTATATCCAGCTCATTTGTATAGTTATTGCACTAGTGTATAGATCCATTTATTAACCCATTACCAGAGGGCAAAATTTTAGACTGGTTCAAATTGAAAGGAGTTGCAGACGACAATTTCAAGTTGATTAATTTTAGATTTGTTTCAACTTTCTGAGTAGAAAAACATAGTTACAAGCAATTTCTTGATTTTACACCATGTTTCCGAGTGTTTTTTTCTTGAGGGGCATCAAAAAGCGTCACTGTGTGTGAATGGGTTAATGCTGATGTAATATCATAAAGACATCGCAGTTTTTGTTCACTCCCGCGACAAGGCTATTGTTTTAATTCTTACACCTTAAACCACACGCAAAAGAAACAGACGGTACTGGACACCAGACCGTATTCTCTATATTGATCCTGGTGTCATTTAGATTAACCTTATAATACAAAAAAGAATTTATTTGAAGTAATGCCAGTATGTGTGCTTGACCTGACATAATACCATCACACGAATCAGCTATTAGATTGGGTGTCATATTTTCCAGTTTGTCTTTCATTTTTGGGCAAACTGTTTTACCATTTTTCATTTTATATGTTTTGTTAATATCAATATGCACATTGTATTTTGTGAAGAAATGACAATTCAGGGCAAATATAAAGAGGTTAATTATTTCAACATGATATTGGTTTGCATTTCATTAAGCGAACATCAAAAACTTTAATTTCATGAGAGGCGGAACCACGAACCATTTCATTTTTGCTCGCGAAATAAAAGATATATCTTTCTTATACACCCCCACAGAAAAAAAAAACAAAAAAAAAAAAACAACAACAACAACACCACCACCACAACAACAACAACAACAAAAATAAACAAACCACCTATTCTATTTTTAATGGAAATAACAAAAAAAGAAAAGAAGAGAAAAATAAACAATCCTAAAACGGGATTTCAAACGGTATCTCTAAGAGCAGGACATTTTGCACGCGAAGTACATGGCAACCCGATAAGGATACCAGTAACTCTCGTCCAGCTAAAATGACGATCGGTAGGGTGAAATAAAATAAAGCAGTGTTAAATTTACCATAAACAATTAGTTTATAATTTCAGATAATTTAAGAGGTTTACAACGGAAGGCATTCAAAATAAAACATTGATCTAATACCATGAAAATGCACATGGTATCTTACTATTATAATTTTCCTACCATGTTTGGATATGGTAGAGAAAATATGATAGCAAGACACCATGAGCATTTATAGTAATGCCATAAATAACGGTATTGAAAAAAGATAAACCTTTTTATTTATGTATAAGTGTATACATGTACATGTATATGTTTTTTCCTACGTTTCAACGGGTTTGTGCACTGAGCAAAAACATCCCTAATGTCTATACATTGTATTGAAACTTACGATATTTTTGCACTAACCCGTCAATTTGGAAAGCGAACATCCATAATCATATTCTTGGCTTGTACATGGATCGAAGCACTCTTTGAATGACATCTTTATTGGGTCATCTTAGCTCACGATATTACGTCATTCATGGTTCCGGGATTCTTAAAGCGACGTAAAAAAGGGAATAACTGTAGCTGTTAATTATGCGAGAATTCTTTGAAACCAATTGACCTTGACCTTGTGTAGAAAAATAAAAGTCATTAAGCTGATTCTATATATCTACCATATTTATAGTGTAATACGCGGCTTGTTCATTTAAAAGTGGCTCCAACACCGTGGGAAACTGTTTAAGATCTCTCATGCCGTTATAGACACGAATTAATTCTTAATCAGAAGTTAAAGCGCAAATCGTAAATCTTCGACTATGCAAGTGCGAGACCTTTGTTCGGCGATACGGTCCCAATATCGCATCCCTTTGTGTCCAAATCTCTTAATACCGTGATTAACTGCAAATATATGCATGGCCTCACCGATGAGCAAACAGAAAGCTCGAATATATTAGAATTGAAGCGTATTGTTAAACATCATTAATGTCCAAATTATACAAAATCGTGAAATTTATGTTGGTCCCCTTTGTTTACCTTGCTAATTGCACTGGTTCCAAATTGAAAGGACCCCCTTGGCAGCTTTAGAAAATGGTTTGAATATTGTAGATGGGTTAGATTCTTAAAAGAGGAAAGTGAAACTTCTTTAACTTGATGTGGGTAGACTATGATGATTCAAACCTGGATCTGAGGTTAATATTTCTGGAAATATTGCATAAAGTTTTAGGGAGATTGATTAATAAATCAGTGCTTTGAAGATATTTGTTGCTAAGTAAACGGATGATTTAATGTATAAATCACTGGATACATGGTGTGGCGATTATTGGTGTTGCAGGATTCTTTTATAAGAACGAATATTACTGTCGACAAATAAATCGAATCGTAAAGGAAACAAATGATGTCATATGTTGATCGAAATAAAAGATGTATACTTTTCTTCGATTTTTCATCTTTAGACCTAAAATGTGCATATATGCAATTTATCACACAAGATCGAACGTGCCGGGCATTCGCAGATCGCTGTCCACACCCGCTGACCTTCTGCAGGGAATTCGACTGAGGTAATAAACGGCATTTATTTGCACAATTTTTGGTCATGAACATAATATATAAACCGGCAAAATCGTTGGTAGGCGACCCAAAAGTCGCAACTACAACTTGATTGAACTTTAGTTTCGAAGTTTGAGTCTCCGAACCAACAATATTTCTCACAAATGTTGGATCTGAACGTTCACGTCTGAATCAATGATTTGATTGGTCAAACTATTTGAACGGCGATCCGTTAATTAAGTAAAATATCGTCGACAAATGTTAATCAGGATTGATATTTCAAGAATGGCGACATAACGAAGCATTCCAAATCTATTCGATAGTGAGATAATCAATTAAAGGGGAGAAGTGCAGCTTGACCACTGTGCAACCTTTTCGGTTTTCCAAGATGGTTCATTTACGTGACGAGTGAGCATTTATCAGTGTTACAAGACTTTGCGTGCCCTGTAAAGCTATGTTGCTTAAGACTATTTGAATTCGGCAAAGACAAATAAAAGTATACACTGTAAAAAAAGTGTGTTAAGTTACACCAAAAAAGGTTGACAGCAACACCATTATTCGTGTAACATTTCTCTACACCAAAGTAAGTGTGAATTCGCACTTTCTGGGAATAGTTACCTCAACTCTGGTGTTAAATAACACGAACAATAGTGTATAATAAGCAATGAACATTTGGTGTTACTTTACTCTTTTAATGGTGAAACTTCAAACTATTTTGGGTGTAAACTTTCCCTTTACACTAATTTACACTAGTTTACACTATTAGTGTAACTATACGCTAAATTCGGAGAAAATTTACTATTTCAGTGGTGAAACTTCACACCATTTTGGGTGTAAACTTTCCATAAACACTAGTTTACCATAATTTTCACTATTCAGAGGAACTTTACTCTTTCAGGGGTGTAACCTCAATCCATTTTGGGTGTAAACTTTCCCTTTACGCTAGTTTACAATAGTTTACACTATCAATGTAAAAATACGCTAAATTCAGAGATACCTTACTCTTACAATAGTGAAACTTCACACCATTTTGGGTGTAAACTCTCCCTACACACTAGCTTACAATAGTTTACACTATACAGAGGAACTCTACTCTTCCTTAGGTGAAACCTTAATCCATTTTTGGTGTAAACAATCTTTTCGCAATAGTTTACACCGCAAGTGTTACCTAACGCTAAATTCAGAGAAACTTTACTCTTTCAATATTGAAACT
This sequence comes from Fragum fragum, assembly GCA_946902895.1. Taxonomy (NCBI): domain Eukaryota; kingdom Metazoa; phylum Mollusca; class Bivalvia; order Cardiida; family Cardiidae; genus Fragum; species Fragum fragum. The sequence continues at coordinate 39,296,132 of OX336372.1, forward strand.
TCTAACCATTTTGAGTGTTTACTTTCCTTTTACACTAGTTAACAACTGTTTACTCCATAAGTGTTACTATAGGCATAATTCATAGAGACTTTACTCTTTAATTGGTGGAACTTCGCTCCATTTTGGGTGTAAATTTTCTTTTTAAACTAGATCGCAATGGTCTTCACCATGAGTGAATATATACGCTATGTTCATGGAAACTTATGGTTACTGAGGTTGCTAGAGTCACTTCCGGTGAAGATTGCTGCGCTTATTACCGTGAATGCATCCGTATGAGATTTTGGTGCATTTTGGAGACACCGGGGATTCTACTGCAGTCGTTTAGGCAGTACAAATAGCGCTAAGGTAAATAAACGCCATTTCACTGTTCATATCCACAATATAGACATGCAGTGTGGCTTTTGTTGAAAGGAAGTTATAATGTTGTTGATTATATCAGTCACGTTTCCATAAAGCATAGAAGTGACACTATTTTCTTTATTAGTTGTGGGATAGATGGTTGGACGTCTACGTCTCATATAACCACATTGTTTAGCAATGTGTGGATCTGATTTTGAAAACGAATAACTATCAATTTGAGTGTAAATAAATGTCGAGGGTTTTTCGTGTTCCAAATCTTCTAGTCTATGAGTCTACCAGTCTAATAGTATAATTTTGAATTCGGCGCCATGTTGTGTTTTCGGTGAGCAAAACCGATCGAGTTTGAAGGGTAATGATGGCTCACATAATTCAGTCTTAATATGCTCTTAGTTTAGGGCCTGTTACATGCATCAATATCTAGTTATTGAAAGTGTTTAGCCTTTGTTGGTTTACTAAATTTATTGAGTGGAGTGAATCCGGGTCCGTTCGCACTAAAACACGTTCGCCCTAATTACGTTTCGCCCTAATTCCAGTTCGCCCAGGGTCCGTTCGCCCTGTTTTTCAATTACATTATAGCTTTCCACAATAAAAAAAATTCTCGTAAACATTTATTTTTTCCTTTATGAGATGTTTAGGTTATTTAAGGTAGTTTTTTCAACTCATATTCAGACAAAATTTCAGACTGATCTAAAGTTGTAGTGAACTTGACTAGATTCCTAGAACATAATAAGGTTAAAAGAAATATATTCGAAACGGAGATGGTTGTATCAAATTCAAGATTCCAAATTATGTTTTCTTGAATTAAGTTATTACAGGTTGACAATCATGTTTTAATTTTATTGCCACAATTATTGGTTAAATAATATTAGAAGATTGATTTTGATAAAGATAGAATAATTATTTGACACGATCAATTTGTTATAAAAATTTATCAAATCACAAAAAGTATCATTTAGAAGTTACCTTTTATCAAAACGATGAATAAATATACAATACACAACCCCGTCCTAAACGTTCAAAGAAAGATTATGGGTAAAAGTGTGGGAATTGAAGTAAAAATGTTAAATTAAATTAACCCATTACCAGACGACAAAATTCTTTATGCGTCTCAATAAAAAGGCTTTGGAGATGACAATTGAAAGTTATAAATCCCAAATACGCTTTAGGACAAAATTGCTTGCCACAAATTGGAATTTTTTAACCCCCCCCCCCCCCAAAAAAAAAATTCACGAAATTTAGATCATTGAAACACATTCAGACTTTTTACAACACAATCTCAGTTGAATCAGAAAGTTTTTAAAAGTATTGTCGACATTATATAACAAAATACCTATAACGGTAGAAAGCATTGTGAGTAAAGGAGAATATACTACCCACACGTTTGAATGGGCTATAATTCACAATTCACACTTTTTTATGCCCCCGGTGAAGATGAAAGTAGACGAAAACATTAGTGAAAATGACAAGCTGATTTTTATTAATCCTTTTTTCATTTTCAAACGACGTTACAACAAAACTAGAAATACACACAAAATCATACTCATTTAAAAAAGAGGGCGAACATAAAAAATAGGGCGAACGGACCCACTTTTGGGGCGAACGGACCCAGGGCGAACAGACCCGGGGCGAAAGTATATTTAGGGCGAACGGACCCAATGGAGTTATCACCTTTCTGTTCTTATAGATATTTTTGGCCTTGACTTTTGATTCTTAGGGTAGACATGCATCTAGTTTAGTGCTTAATTCAATAACATAGGCCTACAAGTAATTTAATGCTTAAAGTTTGGTTTGTCGAGGAATAGTACAGTGATATTGAAGTTTAGAGTCGCAGATATTGTGGACTCTGGTTGTTCAGCACATGTTGTGCAGGTTGAACAATGGCTTCACTTTCTATATTAAAATACAAGTTTGGTAGATAATCAATTTACCACTAAATTCATAATTCTATTTGCAAATTTTTGACCTAATGAAGTCGTCAGATTATGATGTCAAGCATGATGGGGCAATTCAGTCCGTATCTTATTTTACAAACTGTCTGTCATTTAAATACAGCCACATGCATACTTCTGCAATTTCCATGGGTAAAGCTAACTTTTTGTGGTACCTAAAGAGAATTTGAAGCAATTTGCTTGTTGTTGTTTGGATAAACATTTCGTCTTGTTCTAGTCTTCGTGTTGGTTGCATAATAGTAGTGAATATTCACTTATTTACTGTCACGTTGCAAACAATTTACCCTGTGTTGTCCCTATGCTGTGGGTACTTGATTTAGAGGTTATACAAGATAGTTCGAGATATGGATATTTTCTAAGGAATTTTTGTATTTGTATTTCAGTTGGCATGGGAAAACAGTATCTAATCATTTTATCACGTTGAGTGCCATTACAGTAAGAAACCTGCACCTAAAGCACTTTGAATCAGAGTTGAAATCCTATAAAGATGTGAACAAGGCTGCACCAGTAAAAGAAGATTCATATTTATTGAAGACATAGGTACCACAGCTAGAGATCGTGTGAGGAGTGGACTGATAAGGGTGAACAACTATTAAATGAACATGTGCAGCACTTCAGACAGAAATTGATAAATTTGAGAGAGAATATTGATAGATAGTTGATATCATGTACCTTTTAAGAGAGAAAGAAAATGACTTATGAAAGGAGGAATCCTTTAATGCATCATGTTATTTGGAAAAGATTGATTTGGTTTTAGAAAAGAAAGACAAAGAGTCACCAAAGGGTTCAGATGCTTCCAGAGTGTCTGTGATATCAACAAAACTAGCTAGCTGGGGAGATTGAACTTCTTGATGATCAAAAGAACATTGCCTCTATAGAGGCAGAAGTAGAAGAACTCGAATGGTCACTCTAAAGATCTAAGAAATCTATAGTGTAAACTGAATTTGACAGTTCTACCTTTGACTTTCGTTGAGAAAACAGAATGTTTCATAAATTTATTACCTAAAGTTGATGATTAACTGATTGGTGTTCCTTTAACCCTTTCCTGTTTTTCAAAATTTTATACTGGTCCTATTTGAAAGGAGTTGCAGACGACAATTAAAAGTGGGTGCAATTTGAAAAGAAACCAACCTACTGGTTAGAAAGTATTGTGGTAAAAGAAGAAATTTTGTTACAAGCAATGTCTTCTTTTTCAATAATGTTTTCTCAAGTATTAAATCATAGAGACGTAAAAACAAGAGATTGTACAGAAAAGGGTTAAGGGCAGAACCCGATAAATTTGTGTTGTCAGAAACAAGTGTAAACAAGCAACCTGACCAAGTCAAATTCATTTAATCTACTCCCACATAGTGGTGCTTTAGGACACCCCTCAATATAAAAAAAAATAGGGAAAACATTGTGTAAAACTAACAAATTGCTTGTTACAAGCAATCTCTTCATTTTCCATAATGTTTTCTACCTAGAAAGTTAAAAAGAATCTAATATTTCATAATCTTTAAAATGTCATCTGCAACTCTTTTCAATTTGGACCAGTCTAAAACTTTGCTGTCTGGTAATGGGTTGAGAAAGAGCTACTTCCTAATAGATTAGTTGAGTTTGAGGATATTCCATAATTTTTACACTCTTGAGAGCAACTTTCCTGAGTGTTGTTACTGGGCTATGTTTGCAGCTTGGAAAGAAATTAACCTTTTGATTAAATATTTTGGGACTATTTCAAGTTAACCCTTTCCTGTTCAATCCCTGGTTTTTACTTCCCTGTAAATTCATATTTAAGAAAAAATTGTAGAAAAAGAAGAATATGCTTGTAACAAGCAATTTCTTCTTTTTCCACAATATTTTCTACCCTTTGAATTTGGACAAGTCTAAAATTTTGCAAAACAGGTAAGGTTTAACAAGCCTTGACTACACACAGCTTCAATGCAAATTTTCCCGGAAGAAGTTTAGCAAAAATTTGGGATAGGTTGGAAGATAATTTTTGAGCCCCTGAAATTGTGCATCATTCCTTAACTAAAAGAGTAGAAAATTTTCCTAGTAAGGTTAGGATTTGAAAAAACTCTTTGACTTGGCCGATGTTGAGAGTAAGAAAGAGGACCCAAAGTTTGCCCCCTTCTTGCATATTACGACTCATTGTCTGGTATCAAATTGCCTTACAAAGTTCAAGAAAAATGGACAAATTCTGCATGTAGTTTTAAGAAGCAATTTAGTGTTGCATTTATGTTCACAATTTCATTTAATCATCACTTGTGCACTTTTGCACTCATCAGAAGAGCTGGTTTTGACGTCTTTTTTATAAAAAAAAGCTTGGGAAAACATTGAGGCAAAAGAGAAGAATGCTGACAACCTGCATTTTCTCCTTTTTATATCCCGCCGTTTCGGCGAAGGGGATAATAGTAATGCTCTCTGTCCGTTATTCTGTCACTAAGCCTGTCCAGAGCATATCTCCTAAAGTATAAATGCAGTGCACAAGAACCACAACTCTTGCTTGCATTATTTTGGAGTTATTGCCCTTTGTTATTTTTTGTCCCGTGCATATCTCTGAAAGTATAATAGCTATCAACTTGAAACTTCATAGGTGGATAGATCTCATGGAGGAGAAGTGCAGTGCACAAGAACCACAACTCTTGCTTGCATAATTTTGGAGTTATTGCCCTTTGTTGTTTGAAAGACTTGGATTTTGTCTGGGGCATATCTCCTAAAGTATAAATGCTTTCAACTTGAAACTTTATAGGTTGATAGATCTCATTTAGGAGAAGTGCAGAGTACAAGAATCACAACTCAGTTTACTATCAAGCTTTTACAGCAGGGGATGGCCATGTCTGACATGGCTCTTGTCCCTCTATATATTCTGTGATATAAAACAAATCCAATCTTTATCAAACCTTTTTAGCTAGCAAAGCGACAGCTTTGATAGCTTAAGTTAACAAACGAAATTTCGAGGTCGTCTCAAAGTTCAACGAGTGCAAACTGCCATTGGAGGCTTAACCACTAAATCTGTTAAATGCGTACGCCATTAAAATTAGTTCTTATGTATTTCAGGAATATTGCAAACTCTATTCAAACTGTAGTGAAGTCTGTCAAAAGCACGCTATTTAACCCATTCCCAATCAATTCCACTTTTGGAAAAAGGCTTTGGAAAACATTGTGAACAATGAAGAAATTGCCTGTACAAGCAATTTCTTCAATGTCCACAATGTTTTCTACCCAACAATGGAAAGTTTTCTAAATTCAACCATGCTTTGCTAGCTTACAGTACTTTCAGTACTTTGATTTCTCATCTTCAGACACTTTCAAATTGAAACCCTTTTCCATGCAATAAAATATTACACGTCTTCAATTTCAAACTTGCTGCAATAAAACAAAATTCACCATATTGAAAATTAAACTTGTGTACAAAATGGTAGAAAGGGAAAGAATTGCTGGTTATTGGCATTTTCCTCCAAGTTTCGAAAGCATTTTCTGCTTGGGATATCAAAACCAGTCATTGCTTTCCATAGTGTTGATAATAATCTTTTTTTATTTATTGTTGTCTCAATCTTGTCTATTTCCAAATTTGGATAACCCCTTCCCAAATACAAAGAATTAGACTAGGCAGAATTCGAAAATGCTGCAGACGACAAAATGGATGTTATTAAATTTACAAATAATGAAAATTGAAGTTCAGAAAATATTGGATAAAAAGGAGAAAATGTTAATTATTGGCATTTTCTTCATTTTTCTAAATGTTTTCCAAAGCTTACTATAAGGGATGTCAAATTCAGGTCTTGCTTGGGGAAAAGGTTAGGAATAAAAAATACTTTTTCTAATCCGGTGGTGGACTCCTGTATTGCATCGCAATGTAACATCCACTTGTTAATACTGAAATGTGTAAGAAATTGAATTGCCTTGGCAGTTAAATAATAAAGAATCATACTGTTTCTTACTGTCAATTAGATATTTCACAAAATTTCTCGATGGCTCAGGGTGAAACATTTGTAACTGTCTATATGTTTATAGGCAGATACAACATTTTCACTCTGAGCTATTGACTTGAGCTCATACCTTCACAATGAGCAAGTCTAAATAGATCAGGGGTATATAAATTCTTGTCCTATCTGTTCATCTAAAAGATAACTATGATAAATCTTTTAGATTTTAAATAAAATTTAAAGGTTGATTATAGTTATTCAATGTTAAGTACTAACATTTGGTAAAACCCATTTGTTGATACCAAACTTAGGCCATCAGACAAGGTCATGATCATTTCTCAGGGTCATCTCTATCAAAATAGAATTCTTCAACACCTGCCATAATTTTAGCCCTACTGACCGAAAGTCAGAAGAGCTATATCAATGGCGTTGTTCCCGTCCGTCTATCCATAAAAAACTCTCGTTTACGTGATGAAGCCCACAAATATAATCAGAATTCCTTGCAACTTTCCAAGGATGATTTTAGGATCATAAGGAAGGTTTCTTTTGAAAATTGGGCTAATTTTTGGAAAACACTGGAAACAGAGCCTTACGGATTTTTTACTCAAAATATTCTTTCTCGTTAATGTGATAAGTCTACAAATATTATCAGATTTCCTTGAAACTTTCACAGGATGATTGTAGGGTCATAAGGAAGGTTCCTCTCAAAAATGGGGTAGATCCGTGAAAAGGGGCTTTATGGATTTTTACTCAAAATATTCTTGTGTATGCAATAGTGCACAATTATCTCAGGTTTATCAATCAATTTCTTCATTTATCACAATATTTTCTTAAGTGTAAAATTGCATGTACGTAAAAACCAGTGATTATACAGGAAAGAGTTAAGAAACTCATCTTTTATGTTACTGCACTTACATTTTTTTTTTGAAAGAGATACTATCACAATTTTCCAGGAAAGACAAAAGATTTCTTATTCCCCAACCAGTTACTGGTTGGGGGGACTATAGATTTGCTGGATTGAGTCCAACTGCCCGTCGGTCACACTTTTGTCTGGATCATGTCTCCCAAACCATAAGTGCTAGCAGCTTCAAACTAGATACACTTATAGATTACAATGTGGAGAAGTGTCATGTACAAGAACCGTTACTTTATCCTGCTCATTTTTTCAAGTTATTGTCCTTTGTTGTTTTAACCTGTACATTTCTTTTTGAACATATCCCCTAAACCATAAGTGCTAGTAACTTCAAAGTTTGCCATGCCCTTTTTTGAGTTGTTGTCCTTTGATATGTCTAATTTTACATTTTCAACATATAACAACCATGATAAGTGGATGTGCCTGGAACATCATTAAGTTTGACAATTTCATTTGATCATTACTTGTGCGCTTTTACACTCATCTTCTTTGTTTATTGTCTTTTCTATCTTGCCTACGTTTATATCTCCAAATTTGGTTAACCCTGTCCTAAACTGCAAAAATTTAGACTAGGCCAAATTTAAAGCTGCTGTTGACAAAATGAATTTTATTTAAAAATGAAATAATGAACATAATAGATGCTAATATTTGCCATGTAGATACTGGTAGGTCTCAACAAGGTGCAACTGGGGAAGGTCATTTCATCAAGGTCAAGCTCAAAATTTTAACCCTTTTCCCTTAAAGAAAAAACCCATAAAAATCACCCATTTCATATGTAGTAGTAGATCAATTTTCAATAACAGCAATAAATGATCAATACTAGTGTCAATCTTGTAGACTGACAATATTGTTGACCCTGTATTGGTGATCAATACTCTGATTCAATGTATATTGGCATTTGTTAACACATTAATATGCAATATTTAAAGTCCATGATATACCATAACTTGATATGGATAACATATGTTAAATTTCTTTTCAATTGATTATTATAGTGGTAGAGTATAATAAATCACAAACAGAAAAAAATGTCTGCAAGTACATGTGTCCCTCTTTGATTCCTGAACTGAAATAGGGCACAAATATTGACAAAGGAAATCATGCTTCCAGAGATTCAAATTTGATAGTTGTGTGAAACTTGTTTTATAAGAAATATATTTCATATTAATTCAATATTACTGTCAATAATACTCTAGCGTATGGACAATATACTTTAATAACTGAAATTAGTTATTTCAATTACCATGTGTAGACAAATGTTCTTGGATGCTTACTTGGGCAGTTTGGTCATTGTTTAATAAATGTTAATCTTTTCATATGTTTTGATTTTATTATCTTTGCGGATTTATATTCTCAATTATTTAGACTTCACCCCATTACCAGGTAACAGAATTTAAGAATGGTCAAAATTCAAACGAGTTGTGGACGACAATGTATAGTTGATGAGATTTTTAAAAATCTGTTTTTCAGGTTAGAAACCATTTTGGACATATGTTGGAACAAACATTTTGTCATTGTCCAGAATGTTTTCTGAACTCTTTCTTCGTGGGTGTCATAAAGCCGGACTGGGTTAAAAGAAAAATTGATAAAGATTTATTGGCCAAACCCTGGGTTCCTGTCAGGTTTAACTTCCATAAATCTGCAGTCCATAACAAGTCCCTTTCCTCTGTCTTTAAGTGTTACGTAACACTAATTATGGCGTTAACAAAGTCTCATAGTGATGAAAAGATACACCAATATTGGTGGCAACTCTGCTGCCACCATTAATGGTGTAACATTTACTTCTGCCTATATGTGTTAAACAACACTAATTATGGTGTTATGAACTCATACCATGGTGTAAAGTTACACCAATATTGGTGGCAACTCTGCTGCCACCAATGTTGGTGTAACGTTTTTCTCTGTCCGTCGGTGTCAAGTAACATTTATTATGGTGTTAATGAACTCTTACAATGGTGTAAAGGTACACCAATACTGGTGACAACTCTGCTGCCACCAATATTGGTGTAACGTTTTTCTCTGTCCGTCGGTGCTAAGTAACGCTTACAAAAGTGTAAAGCTACACCAATATTGGTGGCAACTTTGCTGCCACCAATATTGGTGTAATGTTTTTTTCTGTCCGTCGGTGTTAAGTAACTCTTACAATGGTGTAAATTTACACCAATATTGGTGGCAACTCTGCTGCCACCAATATTGGTGTAATGTTTTTTACTGTTTGGCAGTGTTACTTTACACTTAACACAGATATATCGTACACTATTTTTAGTGTGACTTTTCCCGTTTTAAAACAGGTGTAAAATTACACCATTATTGGTGGCAGCAAAGTTGCCACCAATATTGGTGTAAAGTGCCGAATTATTTTTTACAGTGTACATAAGAGGATCCATATCGAAGTAGCTTTTATCACAGAGATGGAATGTAATGAAGAAAGAAAACTGTAGAGAAAATCTAGGTAAGAATTGCATATATTTCTGTAGTCTCATGTGTTATCCCTCACCCATCCACCCACACATATAAAGGGACAATCTGGGATATCCGCCAAAACAAATATTAATGAAAATAAAAAAGAGATGATTTTCCGACATCAATGTGTAACAACGTAAAAACTATGCCACAAATTGTGCAGGCTGACCAGGATCGATACTTTTCGTGACAGTCCCTTTTTCGACTGACTGGTCACACATTAAAACAACAAAACAAAACAAACTATTACTTTAACATCATACACAATTTCATCAAAATTAGTTTTCTCTTTTACTTCCCCTTTTAATTTTAATTGCCGTTGCTACTTAATATACACTAAACCGTTTAAATGAATATAAATAGGTTTTGTTTAAAGCCTGAGACTGAAAGAAGACATACCAGCTTTCGCGACGAAATATCTATCAAAGAAGGTATGCATACTATTTTCTAGGAAATAACGATAATAGCATCGTTTATGGAAACGAAACATTTTTTTTTCGTTTGCAATATGACAAGATGTACATTTATAGAATATTCTCAAGGATTCGGTAATCTGCGTATTCTTATCTTGATAATAGCTGATAATTACTGAGTAAATTGTATGAAAACAGAGTAAACTTGAATTAAGGCATTATTTCTATCATTTTAGATAATTATCGAACGATTAATCTCTTCAACTCATTTCCACATAATCCCTCCTTTTAACGCCTCTTAAGAGAAAAGCTTCGGAAAAAATTTGGAAAATGAAAAAATTGCTTGTATCAAGCATTTTTTTTTATTATCCTCAATAGTTTCTATCTTAAACAACAACAACAACAATTCCATTGACTTGAAATTGTCGTCAGTACCTTCTTTGAATTAAGTCCAGTCTAAAAAATGTGGGTTAAACCACATAGAACCATTAAAGATTTATTAGGGTGTTACCATCTAAAACCAAATTTTCTGATTTGTTTTGATTGTGCAGAGATTCACGTACCAAGCCCAATAACTTTGCTATATGAAAGTTCTGATACACGAACATAGACCATGTCACCCCAAAGTGTCACGAAGTATGTTAAATGGTCCCCAGTAAATCACTGTCACCTCGTAAATTAATAAAACAATCCCAGCCCTTGAAGCCTCGCGCGCCATTCGACTGACCACATGTCATCCAGTGGTCAACATCAACACGTCCGCCCTTTACGGTTCGCCGACATACAAGATATATCATGAGATGGGACAAGCTAGTCTTAGCCGAATCCAGAAAAGTAAAAAAATATTAAGCGAGCCTTGAAAAATAGTTTGAATGCCGCTTTCTACAATTTTGCTATTATACCAACATAGCTCGGTGTGACGTACATCGTCGATAACAATCAAAGTCTGCGTATCTGAAGCCTCGAGCAAAGATGCGACTTTTTATATCAATCGAATTTAATTTTGCGGATCGGCTAAAAGGTTCTTTAAGCCCGAAACATTGGAATTTTTCATATTTTCTAATATTCTGAAGCTCTTAATATATCTTTGATACAAAGTGCTGATTTTTTTTTAATCCGAGTTTTTTCCCTCTAGAATTATTGACGATATTGAAGTAAATCGTTTGTCCCTTTGAAACACGACTTTCAAACCAGGTCTCTCAACCATTTTCTGCTTTTCAAAGTTTTAAAACTTTCTTAATTCAAGGGTATTACAGACGCTAATTCAAAGTCGATTTTGTATGAAAAATAACAATTCAGTAGGTTAGAAAGCATTGTGGAAAAATAAAAAAATGGCCCGTTACAAGTAATTTCGTCTTTTTCTACAAAGTTTTCCAAATAATAAATTAACAGGGACGTCAAAAACAGGCATTGAACAGGAAAAGGTTGAGTAAGCATTCTAAATAATTTTGACCCGTCAAGTAAAAAGCGACCTCCATGGTCGAGAAAAAAGTATCGATCCCTTTCAGATTGCTCGGAATTTGCAGGCTGACAAGAGCCGAATCTTTGCGCTTTTACGATTTTCCGAATCTAGAATGACAATTTTACCTAACAATATAAATGTTTTCATTTAGGATGACCATTCTACCTTACTGTATAATTACTTTCGAAATGCGACATCTGTTTGAACAAAGATGGATCCAATCATTTTTTTTAAAGAATTTGTTAAACGAGCATCCGGGAGGCACAGGTTTGTCTGGCCGGTCAGAAATTGATCACAACGGGAACTATAGAATGTTCATATGTTCTCCTTTATTTAAGCCGATGCCATATCGCAGTGATAGAGCGTAAAACTCCTAGTCGAGGGGTTCCGGGTTCGGTCCTCGGCCGCAGCAACTATTCTTTCCGACTTTTGTCTCCCTAAAATGGGTGAATAATCGAAAACCTATTTGGAATAAGCAACTGGAAGCTCGGATAGCATGTAGTTGTATAGTACTGGTGTTCGAAATACCAGGAATCCATGGTAAGGTGCTCGAGCCACCAGGATATGACTGAAACATTGTGGAGGGTGCGTTAAACCCGATCCAATCAATCAATTTTTATCTTAGATGCTGTCATGATATCGCTTGCTCAACCTCCCTGTTTAATCCTTTGTTGCTACGTCCCAGCGATCTTATTATTGAGAAAACATTGTAGAGAACAAAAAGAAAGAAATTGCTTGTAACGAGCATTTTTTTCTTTTCTACACTATTTTCTATCCTAATAACCGATTTTCAGGAAAAAAATTGTATTGGGAAATTATCTGCTTTTCAAATAGTTATTAATATCTTTTTTCACAATTAATATTATTTCTTCGCGTTCACTTCTTAATTGACTAGAAATTTAATTTAGATTGAATGATTGATTGGGTTTAACGTCATTTTTAACAGTATTTCAGTCATATCGCGGCGGTTGGAGCACCTACCAATGGATTCCTGGTATTTCTCACACCAGTACTACCACTACGGTCATACACCCATTAGTGATACCAAAATGCCGGAAATAATATGTGCCGCCGCCGGGGATCGAGCTTATGACATCCCATAATTAAAGATTAGGAAAATTTAATTTAGTCTGATATATTCCATATGCCAAACTTTGAAACGTCGGAATTCATGGGTGATGTCGATCATGATTGTATTGCAAGCGGAAGCCAGTGACGTAATTGATACGCGATGAACATTTCATATAAGGCAACTTTCGGTGCAATCTTACACGATGAATGCCGGTTCCATTCGGGTTGTACTTCGCGGACTCTTTTGGCGTCTCGTAACGCGTACATTTTTTTCTTCTTTTCCATCTTTTTTAGTTATTAATGGTAATTTTCATCACAAAATCTGCTTAACGGACTTTTAACAAAAGCCTGAAAGCGATACAGCTAGAAATTTGAAAATTGAGAGCCAACACTTTTGTTTCATAATCTGTGCTAGAGTCTCTTTAAGGACTGTGACCTGATTTTTTTTCTTAAATGGATTATCGAGCTGTTTCGATGGCTTGATAATTGGCAGATCGCGGTGGCGTTGAAAGAATCAGTTATCTAAACCGGAAGAGAATTTTGAAAACCAACATTTGCCGACATTTATTTGAAGCATTTTGTTGGTTTGGCGACTTAAAGACCATTGCTAAAGATTATTCAAGCTGTAGTTACGACATTTAGGTCACCAACCAACCATATTACTATTGGAGTTCAGTGGGCGTGGCCAGCAATCCGCCAATCGCACCTGCAAACGAGAGAACTCATCAAAATAGTAATCTTTGATTGGATCTACTTCATTTCGACAAATGATTCAAAATCAACATTTTATATGTATTGTGTTTATTTCAATGTGTCATTCTAAAGTGACGTCATTTATAAGGAATATGGCGACATCTAACACTACAATTAGTTGATTGATTGGTTGATTGGGGTTTAACGTCACTTTTAACAGTATTTCAGTCATATTGCGTCGGCTGGAGCACCCAACAATGGATTCCTGGTATTTCTCACACCAGTACTACCACTATATCATTTCCTAGCCTCCAGCTGCTACCCCACTTAGGTTTACGATTATCCACCCATTGGTGAGAGACAAATGTCGGAAAGTATATATGCCCCCGCTATCATATGTAACACCATAAGATTCATTTTACATATGACGTGTCTAATTCTGTATACTTGGCTTGAACGTATTTTACATTGAAAATTTGTGAATTTATTACAAAGGTATGTATTCGAGTATTCCTGTCCTAGACCTTTCCTGTTTTGAAAAAAAATAGACCTGTCCAAATTCAAAATTTTTGCAGATGAAAATTTAAAGTTGATTGAATTTGAAAAGTGACCATTCAGAGGGAAGAAAATATTGTGGAAAAGGAAGAAATTGCTTGTTACAATTATTAATTATAAAATCATAGTTACGTAAAAACCAGGGATTGAATTTGGAAGGGTTAAAAGTAGATTTCTTTATCGTACAAAAGTAAGAAATAATAGTAATAGAAATAATAGTGATAATAATAATTCTAATAATTTCTAAGATTGCACTTGAAGTCATCCAGATACCAAGATTGAATTTAACCCATTCCAACTCAATCCCTCATTTTTACGCCCCCCAAGAAAAAAGCTTTGGAAAACATTGTGGAAAATGAAGAAATTGCTTCTATCAAGCAATTTCTTCATTATCCACAATGTTTTCTATCCAAAAAGACGAAAAAATTCAAAATTCCATCAACTTGAAATTGTCGTCTGCAGCTTCTTTCAATTTGGTCCAGGCTAAAATTTTGCTGTGTTGGAATGGGTTAAAGCAAAGGAAATGTGGCCACAATGAATTATCGAAACTGCATAACGTCTATATCAGTGAGCTCACGAATCGTAAATATCTGACATCACGTGGCCTCCGGGCAATACCAATCCAAGAATTAATGGAAAAACGAAACAGCTTGTCACGTGTGTTGATCTTTTTGGGGCCTCGGTAAATTATAGTCAGATAGGGCCATAAGTAAAACTCACACGTTGTGTATGTATACTGTGACACCGGCCACCATGAAGCCACAATGTTGTTTCCACCTTTCTGGACATTTGGACGTTGGGATGGAGACAAGCGATGGACGCATTGTCCGCAATTAGTATGTAGTGGACTACGAATCGTGGGAAAATATATTTTTTGTGATAGAAACGATGTAATAGATAAAAGAAGAAAGAATAAAAAACACGTTGCGTTTTATTGTAATTTAGGTACTTATCAAGCGTTATGTGTACGAAAATCCCTAGGAGAATGCTTTAAGACTTTCGGACAAACCGTATGCACCCTTTTCAGGATGTAAATGGTATAAATGAAGAGATTTTAGTACTGTGCATTCAATTTTAATTGCTTAAGCTAAGAAAAGAATTGTTTGTTGTTGTTTTTTTCTGTAGGTGGCGTTGTAAATAAAGAAATCCTGCATTTGTTTGGAAAGGGGGGGGCGGGGGCAAAATAAACTGACAAACATAGACGATTTAAGTCGAGCCTTACTATAACACCACGACAAAGGTATGGACATGAGTAGATGCGGTCATAGTTTTGCTGCCGCGATACTACTGAAAAAATTGTCAAAAGCATTGTTAAACCCCATTTAAAAAAACACAAATCAGTATCTATTGTAATAATCATGTGGTAGGATAATCTTTTCCCTACCCTTCGGAAAGCAAGACGCGCACGTGCAAAGGTTGTTTCTAATATTAGAACAAATCACTTAAACAATGGCTGCTATTGATAAATGACAAAAGAGAAACATTGTGTCACCTTGTAAATCTGTACTTCTACCAGTGCGATTAAGTATAATATAACGTTTAACTTCTTTCCACACAGTGACGCTTTTAAACGGCTCCTCTATATAAAGCTTCGAAAGACACTTTGGAGAATGAAGAACTTGCTTGTTACAAGCAATTTCTTCATTATCCACAATGTTTCCCATCCAAAAAGACAATGATTGTAAAGATTTCATCAACTTAAAATTTACGTCTGCAGCTTCTTTGAATTTGGACTGGTCTAAAATTTTATTGTGTGGGAATGTGTTAAAATGAGAGAATATTAGAACTACTAGGCTATATTCATGACTATACATACAATTTTAGTTCGTATATCGATTCAAGCGATAATATAATCTTTTTAATTTTCAATAGAAATGTTTAATGGTGGCGTCCACATCGCAGTTGGTAGCGCATCGGACTCCTAATCATGGGGTCCCGGGTTTGATTCCCGACCGCCGCAAAAATCCTTTCCAACATTTGTCTCCCACCAATGTGAGGATAATCGAAAACCCAAGTGGGTTTAGCAGCTGGAGGCTCGGAAAGGATGTTGTGTTAGTACTGGTTGATTGATCGAATGGGGTTTAACGCCGCTTTTAACAGTATTTCAGTTATATCGCGGCGGCTGGAGCACCTAACAATGGATTCCTGGTATATCTCACACCAGTACTACCACTACATTCTTTCCTAGCCTCCAGTTAGGTTTACGATTATCCACCTATTGGTGAGAGACATATGTCGGAAAAAATATTTGCCGCCGCCGGGGATGGATCCCATGACATCCCATAATTGAAGATTAGGAGTCTGACGCTCTACCGACTGCGCTATGACGGTGGCATTGTGTTAGTACTGGTGTAGGAAATACCAGGAATCCATTGTTAGGTCCTCCAGCCGCCGAGATATGACTGAAAAATTCTGTTAAAAGTGGCGTTAAATTCCATATAAACCAACAAATAAACAATCAAAAATTAAAAATATTAAAGGAAGGTATCGATGTTTCTGAAACTTAGAAAGGTAAAATTTCCCAATTTCTTAAAAATGCGCTCAAACTTTTGATACTTTGATAAGAAGCAGATGTAGATACTGATAGGCTTAAAGTGGCTTAGCGACACCACAAGACCACATTTGCATATGGCCACGCCCCCTCTCCTCCAACAAGAAGTTCAATTTAGTGATTAAAAGGTGTTAGTAAAATGATTAGTAGGCGACCAAAACGTCGTTTGTACAACTTATTCAAGATGTAGTTACAACATTTAAGACGTCAAACCAGCAAAAATGCCGGTCAATGTTGGAGTTCAAAGATCACTTCCGGTCTAAACGAATGGTTTCGTTGGTCGATTAATTTTGAATTACAGCCAAGATCCGTCAATTCACTTTTTCTTCCCATAGAATTCGGACAACGATCAAGTCAGACTTTTTAACTCTTTCCTGTACATTCACTGGTTTTTTACGTTTTTGCGATTCTATACTTGAGAAAACATTGTGGGAAAGAAGAAATTGCTTGTAACAAGCAATTTCTTCTTTTTCCACAATATTTTCTACCCTACTAAATGGTAATTTTTCAAATTGAATCCACTCTAAGTTTTCGTCTGCAAAACCTTTGAATTTGGACAGGTCTAAAATTTAGCAAAACAGGAAAGGGTTAAGCCTCTGATCGGCCAAGAAGTGATGTATGGAACATTCAGGTTATAGATGAGAATAAATGCTCGTTACGATTGTTATAGGGACATTTTAGACATGGATTCGATCTGCGAACTCTTTAGCGAATGACATTTGAGCCTGTGCGTGACATTTCCAACAATTTCGCATGTGCGTGAATTGCACACATTGAGCACCCTAGACAGCAATTCTGGGCAATTAGAATATTCGCTGATTGTTTAAAGAAGCTTTGGGTCTGTTTCTATCTGCAGAGTGAATACTCTAATCAGACTGTGCGGATGCACAGGCTGATCTGAGTCTTTACTTGGCGCACATGTGTAATGGTTGGAAATGTCACGCACGCGCTCATTTTATATTTGTTTCATTTCGGCAAACTTCGGTCAAATTAGTAAGTGAGTCAATTACACCAACAGTTGTCCAATAATCACAGAGATCTCATTGAGAACAGCACCGTGTCCTATATTGACCTTTAATTATGATTTAGAACTTCGAGCAAATCAATCTATTATTTTTTTTTCATTCTTACACAATGAAAGCCAATGCTCAACAACTTTGTGAAACAATTGTGAAACAACAAAAGGCAAAAGTTCCAAAAGTTATACATATGTAGATATATTTCTCAACAATATCGTGTTGACGGACAGACAACAAGACGCCGAGGACATAGGCAAATTATCTCACACAGAATAGGGAGACAATTGATCAACCGCGATGGCGAACAAGGAATCAACAAACCAATCAAATCATTCATTCAGCCCGGAATTAAGCTTTGAACTCCGTCATTGGCTGTCATTTTTGTGAAACATTTTTGTTGGTTTGGCGACCTAAACGTCGTAACTCCAGCTTATTCAACGTTCTGATGGCTATAAATTTTGCAAAATAACGCCGCGAAATATCGAAGCTGAACTTCCTGTCGGAGTCAATGAACGGGGCCAACGGAGTAAGTGGGCGGGGCCAGCGATTGGTCAATTAACATATAAGACCCAATGTGTATGTGCGTATGAGACGTTAGGCTTCGGCTCCTTTGAAAAGAACCATGTCGGATTAAGTTATACCGAGATAATGTGGACTTTTAAGAGAAATGGGTGGTACTTGGTTAACCTCTTACAGCGCAATTCCGCATTTTTACTAACGAAAAAACTAACGGTTAATTAGCAAATTTTCACATTTTTTCCATAATGTTTCTAGCCTATTCAAAGAAAGAAAAATACAATTTAGCTGTTCCAGATGGTAAGGATAATGTGACCTTTCCGAATCATTATTAATATAAAGTTTGGAGTGTTTAAACGAATATAACATTACCAGATAGAAAGCAACTCCCTGTATTAGCACCTGTTTAGGGGTTCCATTACATATTTAATTTATGTATTACGTTGAAAAGGTGGAATCACCTTACCAAGCCATAACAATCGATCAGGTCTTGCTTTCTTCTCAATACACTTCAACCTTTTTTCAGTGAAAACGATTATCTCCAAAACCCCCTGTTCACGTCCTTTAATTGATCAATCGCGGCCGTCAATCAAGAAATATATAGACCAATCAAACAATTCATTTAGCCCGAAATTGAGATTTAAACTCCAACATCGGCCGCCATTTGTGTGAAACATTTTTTTGTTGGTTTGACGACTTAAACGTCGTAACAACAGCTTAATCAAGCTGAAGTTACGACGTTTAGGTCGCCAACCAACTATTCTAATTTTTTATGCAAGCTACTGGCCACGAATCTCGCAAAATAGCGCCGTTGAAAATCGAAGCAGGCCTTCCTGTTGGAGTCACTGGACGTGGTCAACGGAGTAAGTGGGACGGAGCAGCGATATGCCATTTCTTGATTATACTCATTTAATAATAATTGTTGAATGCCTTATCGAATTGACAGGTCACTGGTCTCATCAACTGAACTACGACAGGAAGTGCCACTTAGATATGGAACTGCGTTATTTGCAAAAATTTGGACAGTAACACGAAACATAAAAGTAAAATGGTTGGTTTGGCGACATAAACGACGTAACTACAGCTTGAATATTCTGTAGTTATGACTTTTAAGTCACAAAACCAACCATAATGCTTATCATAAATGTCGGTCAATGTTGGAGTTCAAAGTTCACTTCACCGGTCTAAGTGAATGAATTCGATTGGTCGAAAATTACATCCCACTGCAATGGATCAACATTTTTTTGTGTTTAAATATCTTAGGCAAGGCGAGGAATACTTTAAAAACAAAATTTTCCAACACTTATTACTTAGTAAAATAAAATTGATTTCAATGCAATAGGACCTGCAGTTTACAGTTATAACGCGTGCTTTCTAGGACACAAGATGAAGCTGGTGATGAAGTAGAAACTGCCTTTAACGGGATTAACTCCCCTACAAGCTTTTGTCAATGCAGTACATGAGTTAAACGGACTTTCTGATTGATCAAAAAAATATTCACACCTCCATGATCAAAATTTTGATCGCGCAGCTATTTCTAATGTTTCCGCACAAAATAGTTCAATACAAACAAGTATAAAAATTTGCAAAATATTTGCTTTTTCGCTAGATGTCATTAAATTATAAGAAATGAAGAGAATATTTTTGTTTTCATGGAGGTAAGAAACTAAAAATCTAATCACACTTACTTCGCGTATTCATACAGTGTGAATAGTTTTTCGGTTCATACCTCCATGAAAATAAGAAAATATTCTTTTGCATTATTGAATGAGAATACAAACCTTGAAAAAGGAGGCAAAATGACTTCAATGTAAGGGTTCATCTCGAAATGCCATTATCATTTGTGATGAATTACGGCATTAGTTAATCATGTAGTATAATACAAAAAACAACTTTTGTCATTGAATTCTTATGAAGCCGTTTTTATGCTGATCTGTTCGGGTATCAGATTCTTTATACCTCTCTGTCTTAGAGAAAAAAGACAAGACACATATGCTTAATTCGTTTTGAAACTTTGAAACTTTCTGGTGATTTTAAGTTGAAATATAAAATGTCAAATTAAATCATTATCTATATACAGTTTTGCTTGCAGATTCTATATTGCGTTTGACGTATTTCTTTTTTTTTTTAGTTGGCAGGTCAATAATAATCCGTGAATTCATATAACGAATTGGAATAGTTTTTGTAATACCTCAAAGTCAAACGCAACTACGCGTTTAATATAAAACACGAATGTAGACGTCATTCAGTTTTGCTGACGACAGTGCTTCGCGATTTAAAATACAAAGAGTTATAGACATAAGCTTTCTTAAAAACTCTCTGACATTTTTGAATGAGGAGTACCGTCAAGCAAGAACCGCGAACGTCACAAAACTGATATAACACAATACATTAAACATATTGGTAACGTGCTATTTAACCCATTCCAACACAAGAAAATTTTAGACAGGTCCAAATTGAAAGAAGCTGCAGACGATATTTTGAAGTTGTTGGAATTTAAATTTTCTTTGTCTTCTGGGAAAGAAAACATTGTGGAAAATGAAGAAATTGCTTGATACAAGCAATTTCTTCATTTTCCACAATGTTTTCCAAAGCTTTTTTTCTTGAGGGGCGTAAAAAGGAGGGATTGTGTGGGAATGGGTTAACTCAAGCAAAGGTACTACATATGTTCTTCGTAGATCATTAATCAAACCATACAGAATACTATTTCTTCCTTAATCCTTTCCTGTTCGAACCCGAGATTTTACGTTGCTGTGATTTTATTCTTGAGAAAACATTGTGGAAAAGGGAGAAATTGCTTCTTACAAGCAATTTCTCCTTTTCCCACAATATTTTCTACCACATAGTATGGTTTAATTTAGAACTGCTTGTAAATATCATTGTCGTCTGCATCCTCTTTCAAATTAGACCAGTCAAAAGTTTAAAAAAAAAACAGGAAAGGGTTAACCTATCGTCAACCAAAAATAGTAAGATTATTTCAAATTCACCGGAGTTAAAGGCGACAATTTATTGTTTATGGTTTCATGTATTCTTTGTCTTTTTGGGGTATGATACATTGTGGAAGATGAAGAAATCGCTTGTATCAAGTAATTTGTTTTATTTCAACAATGTTTTCCAAAGCATTTTTCCTGGTGTGTGTGAAGAAGTTGGATAGTGTCGGAAAGGGTTAATGTTATTGCCTTCTGACGATTGCGTTTGAAAAATCAAACAAAAAACCAAACCATTACTTGGACGGGAATTTAACTAAAGTGGCAAAATCGTAGTAGACGAATGCTGAAATGACTTTACAGAGGCTAATTTACTAATTCAAAGTTGTACTCTTCCGCAATTATTATAATATTTATATCGACTTTCATTGAGAAGATATATGTTAAAATAATCTAATCAAAATGTGTCGAACACCATACATATCAATCCATGAATTGACCAATCGCTAGCCCTCCCACTTACTCCCTTGGCCACGCCCACTGACTCAAACAGGAAATTCCACTTCGATTTTAAACGGCGCAAAATTCACAGCCAGTAGCATGTAATAAAATAACGATGTGGTTGTTTGGCGACTTAAACATTGTAACTACAGCTTGAATAAGTCGCCAAACCAACAAAAAAGCTTAACAAAAATGGCGGCCAATGTTGGAGTTCAAAGCTCTATTCCGGGCTATATGAATGATATGATTGGTCGGTTGATTCCTTGATTGACAGTCGCGATTGGTCAATTATCTTTGGTAGGAAAAAGCTTATCCTGTTTGCATAAGCTGTTCACAAATAGCCTTTCTTTTAAATGTATTCATAGATTAACTGTTGTCCGAAAATATCGAATCTTCGATTTTATTTGCAGTATTTCTATACTGTCTTGGATTATTGGCTTTTCTGCAATAAGCTATCGTGTGGTCACCGTGTAATGAAACAATTCTATTACAGACCGACCAATATCGCTTTCGGTTCCGTCTGTGGTACCAATTTATCATCGCAGACAGACCTAAATAAAATGATTACAATTTGTAGTTGTTCCTATAATAAATTGCCTAGAGAGACCAGGGCCAATTCACTTCATTATTGCAGACGGATCACGCTCCCCTATGAAAACTGGCACATGAAAATTGGTTATTTAGCCACCCTGAAGGGTCTTTAATATCGTATTCTGTTTAGTCCCAATGGAACTTGTGTGGTGTTTGCAGACACAGATGACAATAGACTTGGGAACAGTTTTTTTTAATGGAACAGAAAGACAAAATCGCTTTGGAATATTCTTTGAATGCATTCATACAATGTTGTTTCCTTTTCAAAAAGACTTCATAACTATTTTTCATGTCACATTTTCTAAAGTTTAGTAAAGCTATTTAACGTCAGCAATACGGAGTGACTGACCAAGATAAATAAACAGATATACATAGCCTCAAAATAGTGTAAAAATAATTTAATTGTTAGTTTCGTCTATCAAAAACGAGCGATCTGATTGGTCGAAAAATTTAATTCATACCTTCATGAACAAATTTTTGAGTACGCAGCCAGTTTGAATGCTTCCGCACAAAATAGTTCACTACAAAAAGGTATCAAAATTTGTTAAGTTGTTGCATTTTTCGCTCGATGCTATTAAATTATAAGAGATGAAGAGAATATTTTTTGTTTTCATGGAGGTATGAACCGAAAAACCTAATCACACAAAGTATGAATCCGGTTCGCGTATTCATACAGTGTGATTAGGTTTTTCGGTTCATACCTCCATGAAAACAAAAAAATATTCTCTTCATCTCTTAATTGAAAAATAAAACTATGCATCTGCTACAAAAAGAAGACAATGCTTAGTACAAGCAATTGAAATCTGTTTATTTGTTTGGAATCCCATATGAATCGCTGCTTTATGTCAAAGAGATACGCCACCATTCATAACTAAATACGATTGTCCAAGTCAGTTGCCGTTTTAAAGCATATTTCATGCATTTCTATTTCAAATACACTTGATATACCCATTGCCACACTACCACAATTTAGACTGGTCAGAATTCGAAGAAGTTGTGGACGACAATTTAAAGCGATTTTTTTTTTCAAAAATGTTTTCCATAGCTTATTTCTAGAGGTGTCCAAAAAGCGCTATTGCTCGGAAATGGGATAATCAGCCAGGATAATGAAAAAAAAAAACAAACAAACAAACAAACAAAACAACAACAACAACAACAACAACAACAAGTTTTTCGATGTATTCAAGTATCCTTTCTCCGTTTGGGAGCTACTGATTATAAGCAGAATGCTCATTCTAGGCATTCAAGGATACCATACATTTCAACAAAAGGTTCTTTTGTTCGGATTCCATTGGGAAAGCTAAGTGTGAGCGCATTTTCGTGTTGTATTTTATGGAAACCGTGACTTCATAATAAATTCTTTAGTAAAGCTGATCCCTCTTAACATGTAATACAGAGGTTTTATATTGCCTTTCATTTTACAACCTCTAGAACAAAAAGCTTCTCTATAAAAGTCTGTCGCTTGGAAACGGTTAAAAATGAGTATTTCTGTGCAGACGACAGAACTCATTTGTTATCGGAATACAGATGAATTGCTTCTCTCATTTTAGACATGGGTTTTCGCGAGGTGTCCACTGCAGAAAGAATAATATTTTCTTCGGAATTAGTGTTGGGGATTGGCACGTGCGTCGTGAGACAAGTTGAATAATTCGGGCCATGTGTTTGTGGTTAAAGGTCATTGGTTTGTTGGTGTTTACGAAATTCCTTTTAGTGAAAGCATGCCAAGATAAAAATCGTGATTTACATGAAGCTTACCTGCGCACTTACTTTCTTTTGTTGCGTATATGTATACGCAACGCTTCGGTAGTGTACATTCTTCACACAAATCCCAGCTATAAATTAGTTTTGTTTGTTTTAAACATATAGCCTAATGAGTAAGTCTATTTACATGTAAATAAGCACAATTTTATTTTTCTTGTCAATTTAATATACCCGCCCTGTGTTCGACTTTTCAAAAAAAAGAAAAAAAAAAAACAACTTTTATATCTGGTTGTTTGATTGATTAGTGAATTGATTGTTTGACTGCAATAGGTTAATCGTTACTTTCAACAGTTTGATTAATCATATCTCAGTGGCTGGTACACCTGAACATGACTTCCTTTCGTTTCTCACTCCATTACAACTACAATAGTCTTTCCAGTCACGACCATAGCACAAATAGTAGCGCGTCAGACTCTCAATCACGGGGTCCGGGATTCGATCCCCGGTCACGGTAAATATCCTTTCCGACATTCGTTTCCCACTAACGGGTTGTTAATCGTAAACCTAAGTGAGATGAGGTTGGAAGAAAGAATGTTGTGATAGTACTTGAGTGATAAATACCAGGAACCCATGGCAAATTTGCTCTAGCCGCTGCGATATGACTGAAATACCGTTAAAAGTGACGTTAACACAACTCAAACAAACAAACATTTCGAGCTCCGCCAACTTAGACCCACTTCTTACCATTTTTCAATTGTCGATTAAAAAACAGCTGCTGCCTGTCGTGTTGTCAAGTATATCAGAGTACTCAAGACCACTGGATTAAGAGCACAACGACTGAGCTAGCCAGGCTCAACTCCTATTGATTTGAGCTGGATGGCACATATCAATTTAAACAATTAACCGTGAAATGATTCAAGTAATATGCAATCTACAAAGTGTGACCATAGCCTTTACATTTAATTTTCTACATTATATGATTGCATTTTGTAGAATTCCAGTCTACTCACTGCCTTTACTTTACTAAAATCTGAGCTTTTTTATTTGTGGGTCTGTGCATGGTGTCTCCAAAACATTATTATGTACTCCGGATAATATTTCAGATCTGCCTACGCATACGTACGGTCTGATCCTATATTTCACTATTCATTCTGTAGATAGCTACTGACTCGAAGTATATTATTTAATCCATTCCCACACAGTGACGCTTTTGGACGTCCCTCAAGAAAAAACAATTGGGAAAACATTGTGTAAATGAAGAAATTTGCTTGTAACAAGCAATTTCTTCATTTTACACAATGTTTTCTATCCAGAAAGATGAAAAGATCTAAAATTTGTAAACTTAAAATTGTTGTCTGCAACTCCTTTCAATTCGGACCAGTCTACAATGTTGTCGTCTGGTAATGGGTTAAACAGAAAATGTTCTCCGGCACTATTTGGGTGATCAGTCTGTTCGGTGCTGTGTTTCACATACATGTGAATATGACTGAGCGCTTGTCCCCCCCCCCCCCCTCATCCTAATGACCCCGCCAACTGACCCCGACAAGGAGTTCCAATTCCATATTAAACGGCATTATTTTGCAATAATAAAGGCAAGTTACATGTAACAGAAATTAATTTCAACTTTACATAAACAGTCAATCTTAACCAAGCGCCCAATTTTCATTAAGCGACAATAATCAAAATTTCCTTTTCCAAAGCAAAAGCTCACAAGAAGAGGACGTACGTGCTGAAGAAAGATAAATAAATCCTACGTTGTGGGAACTCATTACAACCGCCTTGATGAGACGATTCTAATGAGTTTGAATAACATTGGTTTAGAAAAGGATGATGTAAAAATTAATGTATGTATTTGTATCAAAACGTCATTTATGTCTTAACCCATTCCCACTCAATCCCCCCCTCTTTTTACGCCCCTCAAGAAAAACGTTTTGGAAAACATTTTGGAAAATGAAGAAATTGCTTGATACTAGCAATTTCTTCATTATTCCCAATATTTTCTATCCAAAACGATAAGAAAAAAAAATTCCATCAACTTAAAATTGTCGTATGCAGCTTCTTTCAATTTCGACTAGTCTAGAATTTTGCTGCATGGGAATCGGTTAAACGATGGATGTAGAAACCACTTGCTCTTTTGGCCGTCACTTTAGTGGTCTGTACTATAGGTTTCACTGTTAATTTAAAATGGAAGGTGAATACTGATTGAGGTGCCTCACTGTTTACGTATATAAGACGCAGTCTTCACATCGGGAATCTGAATCTGATTGGTCCAAATTTCCTGTTGTTTTGCTAGCAAAGCGTCAGCTTTGATAGCTTAAGTAAACAAACAAAAAATTTGAGGTGATCTCAAAGTTCAACGAGTGCAAACTGCCACTTGAGGCTTAACCACTAATCAGTTGAATGCATACGCCATAAAAAGTAGTTCTGGTGTATTTTAAGAATATTACTATTTAACCCATTCCCACTCAAATCCGCTTTTTCAAGCATCTCAAGAAAATTGCTTTGGAAAATATTGTGGACATTGAAGAAATTGTTTGTA
The DNA here is from genome assembly GCA_946902895.1 of Fragum fragum. NCBI lineage: Eukaryota > Metazoa > Mollusca > Bivalvia > Cardiida > Cardiidae > Fragum > Fragum fragum. Next base: position 39,322,261 of record OX336372.1, read on the forward strand.
ACAAGCAATTTCTTCAATGTCCACCATTTTTTCTTCCAAATTCCACTACGTTGATAGTGTCGTCTGCAACTTATTTCAATTTGAACCAGTATAAAATTTTGACATGCAATGGGTTAACTTCTGTGTTACTTTAACCTAATTTATTTATAATGATAACCTTTGACAAGGAGGACTACTTAACAAAACCATGCTTTGCTAGCTTACAATACTTTAAGTACTTTGATTCTGCCTGACTTTTCTGACGAATTATTGTAACTTGATGAAACGGACTGGTTCTTTGTTAAGAGACAACGGGGTGATACGAGTTACCACAGGGTAAGAATTGACCACAATAAACACGATTTTACGGGAAATCATTCTACGAGTGTTTTCATGAACGAGTGAACGTTCAATAGCTCTGTGATTTATGACGTATTTGGACACAAACTGCAGTTGCCATAGAAACGGAAAGGAAATCAATTATGGATATGGGATAATCAGGTTTAAATGAGGGGAGAGAAGTAATACAAGCACTCTTAATTGTTTTCCTTGATTTATGGCTAGTATGACGAATGCTTAATTGTCTTTTAAAACGACTCGTAAACTTTGTGGCATCATTACCAGTAGGTTTTTAACCAGCTGACAGACTACAATTTGCTGAGAGGTGTTTTGCAGATTAAAATGTTATTTATCGAAAACTTCGTTAGAGCGAAATATTATTTCGGCAAACAAATTCTATTCGTGTTTTTTTATACATTCGGTCTTACTCGGGAGACCACCTTTACTGAATGACCACTTCCATTATTCGAGCACAATCGAAATTCAATTTTCAAAATCAAAGGCTCTCGTGAAGAAGTGGTCGTATTTGTCCAAATGCATGTCATGCATAATTCCAATGTTATTGGAACTCGTTAGAATTGTATTAGTCATACGATACCAATGAGTGCCAACATTACAGGATAAGGATAGAAATTTTGTGATAAATCATGTCCGCAATGGAATCAGTATTTTTCACAAAAATTTGTTTTAAACGACCATTCTCTTAAGCGACCGCTATTTGGTCGTCCCATGAGTGGTCGCTATTTAGTTCATTTAGTTTATTTAACCCTTTCCTGTTTTTTGAAATTTTAGACTGGTCCAAATTCAAAGGTTTTGCAGACGAAAATTCAAAGTTGAATTTATTTTAAAAATGATCATTCAGTAGAGTAGAAAATATTTGCTACAAACAATTTCTTCTTTTTCCACAATGTTTTCTCAAGTATTAAAACACAGGCACGTAAAAACCAGTGATTATACAGGAAAGGGTTAAGAGATGAAGAGATTTTTTTTTGTTTTCATGGACGTATGAACCGAAAAACCTAATCACACTGTATGAATACGCGAAGCGGATTCACACAGTGTGTGATTAGGTTTTTCGGTTCATACCTTCATGAAAACAAAAATAAATCTCTTCATTTCTTATAATTTAATAGCATTGAGCGAAAAAAAAGCTCTGCATTTTTGATACTTTTTTGTATGGGACTATTTTGTGCGGAAGGATACAAAATTGCTGCGTGCTCAAAATTTTGTTCATGGAGTAATGAATAATTTTGTTCGACCAATCAGAAAGCCCGTTTTTGATAGATGAAACTAAAGATTATATTATTTGAGCATGTAGGTAACATTCCCAATCATTTGGCATATGAGTCAAGTAAAGGCTCAGATAGGCCTATGCATCCGCACATTTTGCACGGTTTGATCTGGATCTTCACTATGTTGTCTACAGAAAGATATCAAATGAAAGATTCATTAGACGATCTGTGGATATTTTAATCGCTCCGAGTTTCTTTCCTGGCTGCTTTATAGCTGTGTTTCGTGCACATGTTAAGTTATTGGAAACGGCATGCACATGTTCATTTAAGAAATGAAGGGAATATTGTTTGTTTTGATAAAGGTATGAACCTTAAAACTGAATCACATTGTATGAATCCGCTAGATTAGTTTGATTAAGTTTTTGGGTTCATACATGAATCAATACAAAAATAAAAAATAAAAAATAAAAAAAAATATCTTCATTTCTTATTTCTAACTATTAAATGTCAGTGAGCCAAACAAAGCAAATACTTTAACTTAAGTAAAATTGTCTGGCCCTACTGTGTGCGAAAGCATACCAAATAGTTGCATGCCAAAAGTTGTTTTCTGTAACGGTCATTATCCATATTTCAATTATATACATTTAATAGGGAAGAAAACCCTGTTAGAAAAAGAGATTTTCAGTTTCCTTTTTTCTCACGATGTTTTTTTGTTTTTATAAAATGCGCGCTATAAAAACTAGCTATTTTATGTAGAAAAAAAATGCTGAGTTGCTACCTGCATTATCAAATTCGATATACGTAACTGTTTGATCAAGCAAGGCAAATTTCGAACTGAACAATGGCAGCATGTACCTCTAAAACGGACATCGGTCATGAGATACTTTATTTGTCGATAATTTAATTTTAGTTCCGTCCATCATGAATCCAGCATTTTGATTAGCTGATTTTGTTTCCACTTACAGAATTTCAAAATCTAACTTTAAAATCTATATTTCACTACGACCCATTTTTATTTATTAGGTTTGTTTTGAACATTTATTTAGCCTTATTATTTCTTTTTATGGGTGCAAAAAGAATGTTATCTACGTATTTGTATACTTGGCCATGTTTATTTATTTGTTTAATTTACTCATTTATTCTTTTATCTATTGAACGAATGTCGTTTTTAGCTAGCAAAGCTTCAGCTTTGATAGCTCAAGTTAACAGACACATTTTGAGGGCTTCTCAAAGTTCAAGGAGTGCAAACTGCCACTGGAGGCTTAACCACCAAATCCATGGAATGCCTACGCCATAAAAAATAGTTCTCATGTATTTCAGGAATATTATAAACTCTATTCAAATTACGAACTCTGTCATAAGTATGCTATTTAACCCAATCCCACTCAATTCCGCATTTTAAGCATCTAAAGAAAAAAGCGCTGGAAAACGATGTGGACAATGAAGAAATTACAAGCAATTTCTTCAATGTCCACAATGTTTATTACCCAAAAAGGGAACGAATTTCTAAATTCAACCATGCTTTGCTAGCTTACAGTACTTTCAGTACTTTGATTATTTTTTCTGATCATGTACTCAAACTGTTTGTTTAAAATATGATTAAAGGTGCCTGAAAATTGCGATACATATTTCTAGGGGCACCAAAGCCAGTATGACCGTAAACTAGCCAGTGGTCAACCGGAATAGATCTAATGTAATCGTCACAGGGCTTGTTGGAGATTCACAGATGGCATTTTGGCAGAAACGCATTTTTCTTCCCCGCCATAATTTGATAACACGAACAAGAAGAAAAATGAAACGTCAGACCTCAATGGGATGAAAAATGGCGCACGGTTGCAGGGTACCGGCTCAAGTCGAATTTGATATGCGTCCCCCCTGTCCTTCGTACTTGAGTACAGAGATTGTTGTCGGCCCAGACTGAGAGGATCGAGATAACACTTTTCAATCTAGATAGAAAATAAACTCGTCCAATTTCAATAGCTCTGTTAAATCATAATAGTTTACAGGGTAGTATCAGTGAGAAAATTCAATAGGAAAGGAAAATAATTTCACTCTTATTATGAATAATATTTTAAACCATTATCAGCGAAATATAGTTCAAAAGATGGGCGTGTGAGTGAAAGTAATCCGAAGTAAAGAGATAACTGAAAACTCCTATTTATCACTCTGCTTTACGGTTTCAAAGCGCAATCTGATCGCAATCTTAGGGGTCATGCGTTTCGATCAAAGGTTCAAGTTCCTTGCATGCATATTTTTTTGCATATTTTCATTACCCTTTTTACGACTATTTTATAGACTTACACTAGATCAAAAACAATGAATACGTCTCGGTATAATGATACATTTTACAATTCACATGGGGGATTATTATTTTAATTTATCATTAAAACAATTCTTCTCCTTTTCCTCTCCTTTTCCCTACCATCCTATGACATTCCTAAATTTTTGTTTCCGTCTTTTATTCATTTTTCTCCTTCTTTATTTTTTTTATTCATCTTTTCTTAAATAATTATCTAAATGATCCCCACTTATTGTCTTCTGAAATGACAATCAGCATTTTTTCTTTTCCCATTATATTTTCTCCCTATCTAACGCAGGGTTTAACCATTTGGCCATATTTTAACTTATTCCAAAACGACATAATGTTTAGACTGGAACAAATTCAAAGAAGTTGCAGATGACAATTTCAAAGGGATAAAATTTCAAGTTTCTAAGTCGTTCTAAAACAATGTGTAAAATGCAGAGATGCTTTCTCTGCATTTTCCACATTGTTGTCCTGAGCAATTATCTAGAAGGGCGTAAAAAGGTGGGGGTATGTGAAAATAGATTAACATGTCACCTCTCAATTTGGCTCAGTCTAAAATCGGCTGGAATATTCAGCAAAAATTTTCTCATATTGAGATAGTTTTTCAAGGAACTACTTTTTGCAAAACAAAAACACAATAGGTTCGTACTCATTTTATAATGGATGTATGAAACCAAAGTGTTCTTGCAGTCAGAATTCACCATATTTAACAGACACTACTGAAATTAAATAATCAATCTTTTACCTAACGACAAAATTCAGACTGGTCGATATTCAAGTGAGGTGCATAAGAGATTTTTTATACGATTAAATTATAATTCTTTACGATGCTATAGAAAACATTGTGGAAATTGAAGAAATTGCTTGTAAAAAGCAACTTCTTCATTTTCCACAATGTTTTCCCCTTTTTTTTCATTTTTGGGGCGCCAAAAGACGGCCTTGTGTATGTTGGAGCTGATAACACTCGTGGTGGTACATGATAAGAAAAGTCTGCGACGAGTGAAGAATGCGTATGAGTTAAGTGTAATTCCCGATCTAACCTCAACCTTACCCAATCATCGAAAGAACGACTTTGATATTCTTACGTCGAAATTTCCGAAATAATATCCTCCAGGGACCATTGGTATTTTTTTTATCCGTTAATTGTATGAAAGACCTTCTACTTTACCATTTTCTTTTGTTATCACATTGCGCTCTCGCTCTATTCCTCGTTTTCACTACCCTAGTGAAATTGTATTAAAACTGTGGAAAATTCCACCCGTTACTGATTGCATTTTCGTCTACGACACATACATTAACCTATTCCCAAACGATAGACTTTTAGACTAGTCTAAATTAAAAAAAGATGCAGTCGACAATTTTTAGTTGATGAAATCTTGACAACGTTTTTCTTTATTTGATAGAAAACATTGTGGAAAATGAAGAAATTGCTTGTAACAAGCAATTTCTCCATTCTCCACAATGTTTTCCAACGTTTTATAATGAGGGGGTATTTAAGAGCGCCTCTTTGTGGTAATAAGTTAAGTCATCGCAAATTAAGTGCCCAAGTTACTGGATCTGTAATGTGACAGAGTATTCCTGCCAAACGGTGATGCGTGAATATTGTATACGAACTTTGATAATAGAAATATCTCTTGCTGTAATGGATCTCTCGGGAAAATGACGTTTGTCGAAATCATTTCTTTCACAGTCAAAGAACTACCTTTCGGCGTCTGTCTTGTTACAGCCGGAGCGTGACTCTGCAAAAGACAAAACACTTTAAGCTTCTGCGCGTCTGTCAGAAAAGAACATTGATGTCTTGTAGAAACATCTCTCGCTTGAAGTGGTTCGAGGATTCGGGGGCCTATTTCGTGGGTCAAACTAGAATCATCGCAACATATGCGAACGCAGCGATTCTGGCGATATACATGACAGTTACAAACAGACAGTATGTAGAAATAGAATGTTTTCTCAAAACAAAAGAAATGATAAGCTTATTTTGTTTGTTTGTGTGTTATTTCACCGTCATTGAAAAAAAAAAAACTAACAAACTGCTAAAACAAACAAACAGACAAACAAATCAAACCCAAAACACATTTTTATTTATTTTTGGGTAAATCCTGGAAAAGTTTGTGCATTGACCAATAATGTTGGTCATTGCACTTAAAATTGGGTTTCTCATAAGGATAATTTAAGGTATGGTCTCAAATACTAGAAAATCACAGCTGTGGAACTATTATATATCTAAGTAAGTACATATATATGAGTAGGATAATGTAAATATTTGTGTCCCCACGAAAAAGATTGCGCTCCGCAGGAGCAAAAGCCAAGCAATTCACTTTTTTTCTGAAAGTAGAATATTCATTTTATCCCGAAATGACTCCACGCAAATCGCCAATCAAAAATCGCTTGACTTATCAAATCAATCAATAAGTCCTCCGTCTTTTCTGTCAATCTTTTTTTGTTTGTTTAGAGACTAGAACGATGTAACTACAGCTTATTCAAGCTGTAATATTTGAGCTGTAGGTACGATGTTTAGGTCACAAATCAACGATTTTCTTGTTTGTTTTATGCCCCTAACCATTTAAACTCACGTCTCGTATCTCAGCCGAAATAACGTATCCCTGGCCACGCCCGTAGCTTTGGACAGCCCCGCCAGCAGAAATTCCACTTCGATATTGAACGGGTTTACACTATACACGTTTTTTTCTCGAATAAAAGTATAACCAGTAACATATAACAAAAAGAAAATATTGAATGGCGACCTAAACGTCTTTACTACAGCTAGAACAAGCAGTAGTTACGACGTTTAAGTCACCAAACCAACAAAATGCTTCAAATCAAGGCAGTTTGTTTAACGGCTGATTGACAATCCGAACGTCGTAACTACAACTTGAACAATTTGTACTTACGACGTTTAAAACGCTAAATCAACAAAAATGCTTCATATATATTTGTCTGCTTATGTCGTTTCGAAGCTCAATTCCAGACTAAATTTTTAGTTTGCTTATTTGTTCTCTGATTGATGGTTGCAATTCGTCAATTGCCATGTCGTAGGTAAGTGACCAGCGATCCGACAGTTCGTAGCAAATTTTATTAAAAATCAGCCCCCGTTTAAAATGTGTAACCTATCAGGTAAGTAATGATCGACCTGCTGGCTGACAGACTGACCGGAATCAATACGTTTACGCTTAGTTTCGATTTTCTGAACCAAGATTGGCGAATTTACCTTGCTATACGATTATTTTCCAGCTAATAAACTTAACTGACCTACGATGGATCCGATATCTTTTTATCTTATTATTATTATCATTTCAAATATTTATTCCACGGAGTTTCCGGATGGTTCCTTCTCGCGAGATCAAACTGATCCGGGTCTACACAAAGCGCTCTGTTCAATTGTATTGACGCAATATACCTTTGGACCAAAAAGTAATACTCAAAATGCACTGTGCAGGTGTCGTGAGTGATCTATACTATTATTTGGCCCATTTACTCCGACAGGGAGTTCCGCTTCGATTTTAACGGCATTATTTTGCAAAATAAATGACCAGTAGCATGTTAGTAGAGTGGTTAGTGACCTAAACGCTTGAATAAGCTGTAGTTACGATGTAAAAGTCGACAAACAAACAAACACGATTCACCATACTGTCGGCCAACGGCGGAGTTCAAAGTGAACTTCCAGTCTAAAAGGATTGATTTCATTGGTCGACTGGTTATTTGATTGACAGCCGCGATTGGTCAATTATTTCATATTTCACACACCGGCTCAGTTATTACAGACGGTTCATTACGTCATCATCTAGCCCGAAACTACTATCCGCTCTTAGATAAGCCAGCCTATCGACGCTGATCTACCAAAACCTCGTAACTACAGCTTGAAATAAGCTGTAGTTACGCGGCTTTTGTAGAACACTGTCGTTACAATCAGGTCATTTAATGCTTGCATTCAAAGACAGATAATTAATATTTTGAGAAAAGGACGAGACTAAAACTATCAAGACAAGCTAAAGGGAGGAAACTCCAGTTTATTCTAGTTTTAGTCGTTATCTCCCTTCTCCCATGGTTCGAAGAATCAATTGAAAATAAACATAATTATTCAACCTGACGTTTATTACATGATTTATACCCCAGGAATATCTTTCAAATTTATAGGCCAACCCTAAGTCGCTTTAACATATAGCTTGTATAGGTTTTAATTTTGGGGGATTTGTGTTTTTTCGAGAACAGCAGCAACCAACCTCTATTTAATACCGTTTGTAACTTAAGGTAACTACATGTAAAACCAAGAACGCATGTACAATCAGCCTGTTTCAATAAAGAATCTTTGAGTTTAAACTGAGAGAATTTTGTTAAAAAATCTAAGAATCATGTTAGCGTTTATCTATGCGAATAATTATGAATAATATTTGACACGTAATTGTGATCTCGTAAGCGAGAAAAGTTATTGATTGCGATGAGTCTGCATTTTCGTAGGTGACCAGGGTTGAAACATATCACTACTATAGACTTTCTACATGTTAAATGGTCGCATCGTTGACGGATCGCTGGCCACGCCCAATGACCTCCGACCTCGATTAACCCTTTCCCGTTTTTCAAAATTTTAGACCCGTCCAATTTGAAAGAAGTTGAAGACAACAATCAAACGTGAGTGCAAATTTGAAAAGTAACGAACTAACAGGTAAGAAAATATTGTGGGAAAAGAAGAAATTGCTTGTGACAAGCAATTTCTTCTTTTCCCACAATGTTTTCTCAAGTATAAATTCACAGGGACGTGAAAACAATGGATTGTACAGGAAAGGGTTAAGATATCAAAGGAAGTTAGTTTGCATTATTAATGTCCGGGAATATGAAACGAATGGAAATTGTTGGTACGCAACCAAAACGTCATAACCACTACTTGTATTAGCTGCAGTTACGACGTTTAAGCCGCCAAACCAACAAATATGTTGATATAGATGTCAGAGGTCAACATTTACTTCCTGTTTAAATGAATATTTTTATGTAATTTTACGTGGACGATTTGCCAATTATATATTCCCTTTTAACCCATATCCACACAAGCCCCCCCCCCCCTTTTACGCCCCTAAAGAAAAAAAAAATGTGTCAAGCCATTACTTCAATGTCCACAATGTTTTTACCCCGAAAGACAAAAAGAGTCTTAGAATATCATCAACCTTAAATTATCGTCTACATCTTCTTCCAATTTGGACCAGCCTAAAAATTTGACGTGTGGAAATGGGTTAAAGTTATTACCCTGATTGTATTTCGTTTTATTGGACCTTTTTCATTTTAGTTTTAGTCAAACTTTTATACTGAGGGACCAAAAAAAAAAAAAAACAAAACAAAAAAAAAAAAAACACGAATTTACATATATAGCTATTCTCTCAAAGCACCATTGATCCGTTATTTAGGGAAAAACTGTCTAAATGACATAAAAAGTGTCTTTTTTATTTCTTTTTTAATTTTAGAACTTGCTTCTGGTTCTAAATATTAATAATAAATAAACAAAAAATGAATAGATAAATAATTATATAAAACATCCAACCATAAAAAAAAACAACTTAGACAAACAAATAGATATAATGAAAATGTAAATGTATTAAAAGAAAATAATCATTCCAGCACGCAATTAACTAACTTTTTGTTTAAATGTTTTCATTTCTTTTTTTAAAGAAGTATTTTCTAAGCAAAATGTATCATGATTGGAATTCCAGTCTAGGATGGTATTTTGTAGATGTCAACACCGTAAAGAAGAATAAAATATTGTATGTGACAGACACTGTTAATCCATTACCAATGCACAAATTTCAGACAAGTCCACATTGAAAGGTAAAATTGCCTGAAAACTAAATGCCAAGTGGGGGAGAAAACCTTGTGTGAAAAGGAGAAATTGCTTGTGACAAGCAATTTCTTCTTTTCTCACAATGTTTTCCAAAGCTGATTTTCTTTGACCTGTAAAACGCGGGTTTGCGTGGTAATGGGTTAAAGAGTACCATTAAATATGCGAGAGGAAAAGGTTTAATGATCTGGGTTGATCTTAATAAGAAGGGGAAGTCGGCTGAATCAGATATAACTATCTTTATAAAGGTTTCAATTGCGGGGCTATCAAACCGCGAAAAAAGCAATCTATCAAATTTCATATGAACCGGTCCATCAAAAAATACCTCGCACCAAAATAGATGAAAAAAATACGTGTACACGTGTACATGTATCATTTGCTTTACATTCCCCATCTGTTATCGAAACGACGTAAATATAGCTTAGAAAGGTTTAAAGCCAAACCGTGATGTGTAAATTATCTTTGGTCTAATATGAGCATAAGTATAGGTAAATCTGGTTGAATGACCGAGGTAATAGCGCTGTGGTAGCGCGTCGGACCCTCAATCATGAGGTCCCGGATTCGATTGCCTGTCGCGAGAAATATTCTTTCCGTCATTCGTCTAACACCAATAGGTAGATAATCGTAAACCTAACTGGGATGAACTTCTGGGGGCTCGGGAAGGATGCAGTTGTAGTGCTGGTAAGAGAAATACCAGGAACCCATTGTTAGGTGATCTAGCCGCTGCGATATGACTGTACTACTGTTAAAAGTGCCGTTTAACCCCATCCAATAAATCATATACTGGTTAAATAAACGTGTTCTTATTTTTTTTTCTGCGTTTTTTCACCGTTCTCGTTTTATGCAGTAAAAACGTGAAGGACAAGGTAGAGCAGTATAATTAGCCAAACTACGTAGACTTGTACACAAAAAAATGGCGAATCTAACATCTTTTTGTTGACTGCGTCCAAGTGATTAGAATCCGTGATGCCCAAGTGATCATTATCCGTGGCGCTCAAGAGATCACGGATCTGAAATTGAAATATCTTGGCTGTCATTTTAAAAAATGTATAAATAAATGAAAAATAGGTCGAATAACCAAATCAAACATTCAAGCCGGACGTGAACTTTGAACCCCGGCATTGATCGACTTTTATTATAAGCATTTTTGTTGGTTTGGCGACTTAAACGTCGTAACTACAGCTTATTCAAGTTGTAGTTACGACGTTTAAGCCACCAACAAGCCATTTTACATTTTTCTTTAATGCCACCGGTCATAAACTTTGCAATATCACTCCGTTTGATATGTAAGTCGAACTTTTTATCGGAGGAAGGTAGGCGTTGCCAACGATTCACCAATCGCAACATATTTCTTAGATTGCTGACGGCACGACTTATATCGTAAAACATATCTAGGTCATGATCGCAGACATTTTGGACCGATTTCAAACTGACTATGAATTTCAATTGGCAGTTATTCTGATATGGCCGTTAACCAGGGGAATCTGAGCATTTAATGCACTTTCCTACAACCGCTAGATCAAGGCTAAATGTATCTAAACATATCAACCTGGCGCATTATGGTTATGTGTGGGTTGCTACAAAAAAAAATTATACTAAAACCTACCAAATTATGGAACACCATTAGGGCAATTTTCGTTTTTCTGTGTAAAATTTGAACGAGAGGCTAAACAGCAAGGCGATGAGGATATGAGATCACGGTATCACAAGATCACGTGATCACGACGGCGAGAACACGAGAGTGCGACAAAGAAGGCAAGAGAATATTAGAGAATGGTAGAGAGAGTATGAGTTATCTCGCGTTATCGCCGCTGTTCGTTCGTGTCCTCGTGATCTCGTGTTCTCAAAAACCGTAAGCTATATAATAAACTCTTAAAAGTGTTTCAAGATGAAGTTGTAATGTTTTAGTATTCCAAACATTACATATCTCGTCAGTTAGGCATCTGGGCTTTGGATATATGCTTTTCTCTGAAGCATGTGGTATTGATGGAAGGGGGGGGGGGGGTAATACTTTATTGGAACTTGACATTAGGATCCTTCTTTGAGTTGTCGCCCTTATATAAGGCACACTTGCAAATACACCTAATTGACCAATTGCTTGCCCCGCCCACTTACTCATTTGGCCACGCCCGTTGAATCCGACGGGAAGTCTCGCCTGTATTTTAAACGACATTATTTTGCAAAAACTATGGTCAGTAGCGTGTAACAAAAAGTAGAATCGTTGGTTGGCTACATAAACGCTGTAACTACAGCTTAAATAAGCTGTAGTTACGACGTTTAAGTCGCCAAACAACAAAAATGTTTCACACAAATGGCGGACAATGTCAGAGATTAAATCTCAATTCCGGGCTGAATGAATAATTTGATTGGTCGATATATTACTTGACAAACAGCCGCGATCGGCCGACGTCGTTTACCGATTTTAAGATTAATGATTTTGATGCCCAACAAATATCCGTTCACAATCCTCCTCGTTAGTTAACGGAATCCGCCGCTGGTGTATGGTACTTCTTTTTTCATACTGCTGCCGGCTATGTGATACATGTTCAATCAAATACCAGAAAGCATTGTTTCAAACTGATTTTTGCAGTAAGAAGTTGCAGTCGACCAATTTAGGGTATTCAAAAAAAGGTCAGTTTATGGTAGAATCTTTAAATGTGAGAACACGTTAACCTGCCGCCCACAAGCATTTCTTTTTCTTTTTCCCCTGTTTTCGTCAATGATATTCTAAATGGCGTTTAAAATGGGTGCCTGGGTAGGTGGACCAATCGAATCATTAATTAAGACCGGAACTGAGCTTTGTTCTCCGGCATCTATGGTAAGCATTTGTGTTGGTTTAGCGACCTAAACGTCGTAACAGCAGTTCATTTAAGCTGTAGTTACGACGTTTAGGTTTTTAACCAATACTTTTTTTATTTCTGTTTTCAGTTTTACTGCCCATAAATCTTACGAAATATCGCCATTAGTCGAAATTTCTGTAAGAGATCTGCGGTCGTAGCCGGCAATCTGGATATTTCCTAACGTGTTATTAAAAAGAGAAGTTCCTATAATATTTGCCGCGGGCTCTATATTTATCAGGTAGTGTAGTGATAGATCAGGCTGCGCCCCTATCTGATAATGATAACCATTTGTTATTGGTTCTGCTAATCTAAACTGTTGGAATTTCTATGGGTTTGAACAATTATTAAACATTTAGTTATAAAAGGTCCGAAAAAAGATGTCTTTTATAAATTTGATAGCAAGGTAGTTCGTTTCGAAATAGTTTCAGTATTTCATCTTTTGAAACATTGGGAAGACTGAGACGTTTTTTTCTTCCTGTCAAATCAACACGTCGTTGTTGGGTGGGCAAAATGTCGTAACTAAAGCTTTATTCAAGCTGTAGTTACGACATTTTGCACGCCCAGCTACGATGTACCAGGGAGGAGAAAAATCGAACAAAGGAAATCACAAAAACATTTGTTTCAACACCGACGTTTCGCCCAAAAAAGTGTAAATTATACCCTTTTATGTTTCAACAAAACTTATGGAGCATGAATATCAACAATGGAAGAAGTGACCTAAATTTAAAACATCTTTCTTTTAACATTCCTATACGGCGTATACGATTACGAGATTTTGAATGCATGTTTCAATTGTCGGATAGTAGAAAACAAAACAATCGACCATGTTGCAAAAATAATGAGACCAATGCTTTACTGTGTAGTTCGTTCTCCGAGGGAATATGAATATTGACCAAAGCCATAGCTGTCTCAACAACAGAATTATACGAAATACGCCAAGCTCTAAAAACTTCAAAAATGTTGCATTTTATCGATAACATTTAATTAGATGTATTATTTCCAATTTGAAAACTTGGACACATTACATGATGTATTCCCGAATGATATGAAGACTTTAAATGTGTAGAACGAACTCCTAACTAGTAATTGTGTTCAAAAAAACTGATCTGGACTAATTCTAATGCATCCACTCGAGGTCTAGGAGTTCATAAACCAAATCAAGGGGTACATGCACAATGTCCGTTTTGTCAGCGAACAATTCGCCGTTGTCTATCAATCAAAGTACTGAAACTACTGTAAGTTAGCAAAGCATAGTTTTGTTAAGTACTCTTCTTTATCAAAGGTTATTATGGTTATCATGCCATGTAGGGAAGAAAACATCGCGGAGATCAATTTCAAGATCTTCAATTTAAATAGAGTTTGCAATATTCCTTAAATACATGAATTACTTTTTATGGCGTAGGCATTCAATGGATTTAGTGGCTAAGCCTCCAGTGGCCGTTTGCACTCATTGGACTTTGAGAAGACCTCAAAATTTTGTCTGTTAACTTAAGCCATCAACGCTGATACTTTGCTAGCAGAAAACAGATTGGCAAATCAGATTATTCAGTAACACGAAAAGAATACCGACCCCCGGCCTTTATGCCAAGCATTTGTATTAGTTTGGCGACTACCTGATTGAAGCTGTAGTTACGACGCTTTGGTCGCCAACATATGATTCGCGTTCAGGTTTATGTCATTGACCGTAACTGTTTTAAACCAGTGTTTAATAAAGACTTTGTCAAACTGTCATGTCGAAGATAAGTGGGAGGGGTAAAGAATTGTCAATAATAATAATTGCACCCTTGTTATTTTCTCCCTTGTTTATAATGTTACTAAATGATCTTTGAAAAGAAAAGAAAAATAACTGCTTGGCATAATTTTTCTAGTTCAAAAACCCAATCCGACTTGAAAAGGGGGTGTATTTGGGACAGGGTTGATTCCTATTCGTTTAAGAGATGAAGAGGATATTCTTTGTTTTTATGGAGGTATGAACCTACAAAACTAATCACACCGTGTGAATACGCGAAGTGGATTCATACATATGTGTGATTAGGTTTTTCAGTTCATACCTCCGTGAAAACTAAAAAAAAATATTCTCTTCATTAAATTATAACTTAATAGCATCGAGCGAAAAAAGCAGCAACTTTTCAAATTTTGATACCTTTTTGTATTGGACTATTTTGTGAGGAACCATACTAAATGGCAGCGTGCTCAAAACTTTTGTTCATGAAGTTATGAATAATTTTTCTGGACCAACCAGAAGAGCCGTTTTTGATAAACGAAACTTAATTTAAATTATTCGAATGAATGTGTTATTAACGAGAGCGCAATAAATCAGAGGGTCCGTCTGAACAAGTGTCTGTAAATACGATGTTTTCTTGAATCATTATGAGCTCTTTCTATAGGTCGATGCGCTGGGATCTCCGGGTCTTTTTCCTTTATTCCCCTTTCAACCTAGAAACAAAAATAAACTTTATCATATATTTCGCTTGCAGAAGAGACCGAGATAATATGATTTAGATTTCAACCAGTTTAATTGCATGTTGGTATCAAATTTCTATTCAACAAATTGCAAAAACTAAATATAGGGAAATATAAGTTTGGAACAAGCTGTTTCATGGCTAAAGTGCAAACCGATAAGAGTTTTTAATTCAAATCGAAACATGTTTTGTTATCGGAGTCCGAGACTCAATTATTTATTCATACATTTCGACAAATCAATTAAACAAAGGTATGCTCTGCAATAGATTTTTGCTGTTTAAACCATGTTAACAAATTCAAAGGCTGCTCCTACAGCTACCTACATGCTCGGCAAAAAGTATAAATAAATAAAAAAAGAAAGAAGAAAGCCATTGACCCACAAGCGTTCATCTGAGTCAGTGATCTCGTATGACATTTTGTTAGAATTCAAGTCACTCAAGTGACGCCCTCATAAGGTCTCTTGGATTCTCCGACGAAATAACGTTTTCGCCAAGTTTAAAAAAAAATGAGACACGGTTTTAATAATAAGTAACCTAACTTTTGATCTGTGACCCTTTATTTAACGTGTTTGGTATATCTTCTTGAAACAAGAAATCTGGGACATTATGAAGACATTAATGCTTATTAAAAGTTAGCCTCAAGAGTGCACCAAGTCATCTACTTTTTTACCCAAAGTCACAAAATACCAAAGCTATAAAATATCATATAGACAAACATTCTGACCACAGATGTGGCTATATTAGAGCATAAATTGGATCCCTAGATCTGACAAAGAAGCCTAAGTTTTTACTCTTACTTGATTCAATATACGTCCTGTGCAAGATACCTTTTAGACCATCGTTCAGAGGCAGATTAAAGCCATTTGAGCCAAAGATGTGACCTATAGAGTCATCAACAGATGGTATTTGTATTATTTGACTTAGTGACGTAGATTTGAACCTTCGTCATCCAGTGTCAAATACAAACATGCTTACCAAATATCAAGGCATTATCAGGAAATACGTCATAGACACAGTGACCCAATTGTTAGCTCTAAGTGACGCAATATGAATCTCTAGAGAGAGAAACACTGTCCAATAATCACACAGATGTTCGGATTTAACATCTTGTGTTCAGGTTAGTTAAAACAAGAGGGCCAAAATGGCACTAAATCGCCTACCTGACAATGATATTTCCAAGTCTGATAAGCCATTCCCTGCCATGTCCACATTTTTTTCTAATCAAAATTTTATGAACAAGTTTTGAAAAAGGTCTTCCAAGGAATATACCTGTCAATTTTAATCCAAATTTGTCCAGTGGCTTAGGAGGAGAAGATATTCAAAGAATAATTCCATGATATCTCGGAATATTATAGTTCCGACTGGCCACGCCCCATTTTTTCAAAATCAAAATTTCATCAATAGGTTTGGAAAAGGGCCAGCACAGCAAGGGTCGCACCCATATTTTACTAATCAACATTTCATGAACAAGTTTTAAATAGAACCACGAAGGAACATTCTTGGCACATTTGGTCCATATTGGCTCTAGGGTTTAGGAGGAGAAGATTTTTAAAGAAATATTTCATGGTTTCTCTAAGTATGTATAGTCCTGCCTGCCATGCCCCTATATTTTGTCGAAAGAAAAATTCACGAAGATGTTTAGAAAAGGGTCGCCCAAGGATCGGTCCTGTCAAATTTGATTGAAATTGGCCCAATGGTTACAGAGGAGATTTTTTAAGATTTTTTAAGAATTGTTTACGACTTCCGACGTACGACGGACAAAGCACAACGGACACAGTGTTATCACAAAAAGCTCAACTTGAGCACGATGTGCTCAGGTGAGCTAAAAAGGAAAAAATACAAGAGGGCTAACGTTATTCCAATTTACTGGGATGGCTTACTGGAAACATATACGGGGTCCATTCTCAGTGCCATTAAACTATTTTATTTAGGTTTGAGAGTCATTAAGCTTAGACTGTATAAAGTGGTATCAAAAGAATTGTCACAAAGGCCAATTTTCCTGTGATATTTGATTGTAATAATATCTATAAGAAATCATCCTCATGCTACTCTAAGCATTTTCTGCAAAATCGATAATTATTGGGTCAAAATTGTGACCTGTAGAGAAAATAACAAGGAAATTGACATCGAGGTCCCTTTCCCATGACATTGAATAGAAGGTCACACTATTAAATAGGAATCATCCTTAACATTTTCAGAAGGGTAAGGCAAGATTTTTGACCTATGGAGCCACCTCAAAGCAATTGTCGTTCAGATCTTCTCTCGTTCTTTGCAGGACAGACAGTCGTCATATTCGTTAACCATTCAATCATTTACAGCAAGTTTGAGGAAGAATGGATTAAAGATGGGACTCCATAAGAGGTAACACTAAATAATTGACGATGGAAGACGCATGACGGGCGATGAACATTTAATTACGACAAAAGCTCACGGTAAGCACATTGTGCTCAGGTGAGCTTGAAAGACGACATGAAAGATAAAATAAAGCCTGTAGGTATTCTTTCATGATGGTAACAAGCGAAACCGTACATTTTTGAAGCTATAATGTCATAACGAGTCACCAAGTTGTCCCACCTTACTTAAGCTCTCCGGAAGCTTTTCGAATTTGATGACGATGGACAACACATGCGTGATTGCATGTAGAAACATATTGCTAACGAATTGGACTTTCAGTGGATCGTTTTTTAACAAATAACTCTGGCGCCTTATTTCCGGCTAATGGAGTATTGGGAAATCAGATTGAGATGTATTCTAAAGTAGATAGCCAACACCAAACAGTTTAAGAATTTATGATACGACAATGAAATTATTATCGTGTTATAAATATGAGCGTGTAATAAAACCATCACAGTTTATGACCAAATCAAACATTTATCATAGTATATCTGGTTATCCTATAACTTATATCAAAGCCGCGCTGACATCAATGTAATAAATACAACATTCGCTCGTAAAAAACGTCTCACAGAGGCATAAACAGAGTAATTTGTCTTAACTTGTTAACAACTTCAATTTATGCAATTTTGTTAGCTGCATATATTTCAACATATGCGTCGCCAACGAGGGTTAAAAACATAGCCACATTTATATATTGATTGTTTTCCATTCTTCTAACTTGAATTATTAGAGATAACTGAGGTTTGCGACGGACTTTCGTTAGTCCATCTGCCCGTCCATCATTCGAACAGGCTTAACCCGTTCCCGTTTTAGAAATATTAGACTGGTGCATTATGATAGACGTTACCAAGGACAAGGTAAAGTGAGTCAAATATAAAACTAAACGATCCAATGTGATAGAAAAACACTGCGAGAAAAAAAGCAATTCCTTCTTTTTACACAATCTTTTCTTAACATAAAATCACGTTGACTTAAAAAACAGGGACTAAACAGGACAGGATTTAACATAATATTGATGTTCCTAGGGTAAAATGTTCGTTGTTAAATCAAAAATCAAGATGCAATGTCAACAAAATAGCTTAAGACAAAGGTGGCTATTACAGTTTTCTGTAGCAAAATAGAACATAGTCTGAAATGAAACATCTACAAAAGCTCTTCATATTATGACCCGCGTATTACATCCTGGCCCCATCTTGGTGAAACAAATGGTATAAAGAAAAACTGAAGTACATCATTAGAAATTTTCTTATGAGAATCAACAAGGTGAAGATTGCTAACATCTTTTGGTGACCCTCTGCATAAGCTGTTAAAATTGTTGCTACTTGTTCGTATAAACAATCCGACCTGTCAATTCAATACAAGAGAAAGTTAAACTAGAGGGTTTTGAGCGTCTTTATCGCCCCACTGTCAAGCGGCATTACCTCCTGTGCTATAGTACAAACCTCGTCGGGCCAAAAGTCACTCAGTTTAGCAATAGGCTTTTTTTTTCATGCGATGATTTTAGTGGATTCAATCAAAGGTAATCTGGGGAGAATTCATTTAAAACCCACATTAATATTTCTGAGAAAAACTGTTTCAAAGATCTATGGTAATTAGACCAAACCATAAACGGCGTGTTTTCATGCGATCAAAATATAAGAAATCTGACAACGGATCACAAAAGTATCATTCCTTTTATTTTGTTGAAATCCACCGAGAACTATTCGTTTTATTATTTACAATTTATTGCAATAGGCATCCTCCATTAAAAGCCATGTTTTTCATTTGATCAAAATCATTTGAAGAATCTGATAAAAGGCCTAATGATATTCCAATAAAACTGAAAATGAGTTACCGAAGTGTACTGTTGTTTCTAAGATGAATATAACAAAAATACAGACAAACGGACAGAAGCACGACGGACAACCTTATGACATTAGCACTGTAAGTCTTCAACCAGTGGATCTACAAGGGAAATCTGTAGAAATCAATTTGACAATTATCTTACGTTTTCAACACCTGACAAGTAAAAGTAATAATGGTTATCACGATAAAAATATTTATTATATACCTATAAAAGATATGGAGTAAAGCCTGGCTGTCAAATACAACTCGACAGAAAAAAAATCAATATTCGGCGTGTAGCAAAAAACCGTATTCGTCGAGTACCGTTAAACACTGACTTCTTTTTTGTGTATTGACGTTCCGGGTTTTTCGGAAAGTTGGTTATTTCTTAGCCATTTAAGAGAATTTCTTAATGTCATTTCCTAAAAGGTATATAATAAAAGGAATATTACAACAGTGCATTTTCTATTTGTTGTTATCGTGTTCTCGAATCGTGTGTAGGTATTTTTATTGGATTCGACCTTCGGTCTCATCCAATAAAAAATACCTACACACGATTCTCGAACACGATAACAACGCATAGAAAAACACACTGTGGTAATATTCCCTATGTATATATTTTCGACATAAGTTTAATAAACTTTATTGAGTAATAATTTAATTTAAGTTTTGTCTATCAAGATTCAAGCGTTTTGATTCTCTAAATTCTGTTTCCATGCTTCCATTAACAAAATTTGAGCACGCAGCTGTTGTGAATGCTTGCGTAAAAAGTAGATCCATACAGTTATTGCCCAAAAGTAGTAAACCATTTGATTTGTTTAGCTTGATGGCATTAAATGGCATTAAAATTCATGCATACAGTATAATTAAGTTTAGGTTTCAGGTTCATATTATTCTCTCCATTTCTTAAATGTTTAGTGTTTAATATCTGTTTGACGTTCACATGCTCACGATTGTCTAAATAATTGTTGCAAATCTGTTCAAAGAAAGCGATATCGATAAATTTCCTTTTGGATTTCAGAATCTATTGAATTGAAGGAAGTTATATAACTTATTTTTAAAAAATCTCGCACTTCTCTTTGTTTTCATAGGACAATCATTAGTTTCAGTTTGATACTTATTTTGCATCGTTATCTAAATTGCAAAACACCCCATCTCCATCTATTATGACAATCGTTGAGACACGAATTCCTGCCATAGAAATGTAATTTTATGAGCATCAATAACTTATTTCGATCCGTGAATTTCATGTTTACATTTATCTCATCATTTAAAAATGTCTTAGTAAAAATAATTTTAAGAAATTGTAGATTTCAAATAAGAGCAACGTATGCGGATGCCACGCTCGGGTGCAGTTGCTAGGTAATTTAAATAAATGTAAGTTCATAAACGGAGCATTCCTCATACAAGAAAAGGGATTGCTATTTCGACAGTTAACACATATTCAAAATTTAAAGTAGATATCTGCTGTAAAGACAGAGATATGTACCAAATTCAAAGTTTGTCACTTCAACTACACCAACACTGACGACGCCAAAGTGATGGCACTCCCTTGATATTAACCCATTCCAACACAGCAAAATTTAAGACTGGTCCAAATTGAAAGGAGCTGCAGACGACAATTTCAAGTTAATGAAATCTTATTTTTTTTGTTCTTTTTGGATATAAAACATTGTGGATAATGAAGAAATTGCTTGATACAAGCAATTTCTTCATTTTCCACAATGTTTTCAAAAGCTTTTTTCTTGAAGGGCGTAAAAAGGAGGGCTTGTGTGGGAATGGGTTAATAAAAAAAAAGAAAAAAAAAAGAAAAATAAGAGAAAGAAAGAAAAACTTATAGAATAACAATACAGTCAATGTTAATTTTACCGGATCATCAAATACACCGTTCTTGGAGTTTTTTTTTCCACAAATAGATTACATGCCTACATAATGATATGCATAGCCTTTCTATGTATATATAGTCCCATATGTCTGACGCCCTTTCTCTATACATGCATTCACAATACCATTTTGGTCCTAAAAAAGTCGATAACTCTCTATGGGGAGACTATCCAGTCGACCCAATTAATCCACTCTCGATTTGGCATGTATGCTCGTAATCTTATTTCCTGGAGAAAGAACAATTACTGAAAATGAAAATAGCAAAAATAATCTAGATATCAATTTGTAGCATTTGATATCAGTATGGTTTAAGAAATTACCATCTAGAATACGACAAGCAAAATAATAAATTACAATATAAAGTACACATCCATACAATATTGTATGCACTGAGAACAAAAATGATAATTATCTGTTGCGATGAAATATCATTGGTAATAGGTCATTGGATGAAAAGGATATGCGAAGAAATAGATATCCTTGTTAATAGATACATGTTGCATATTAATTATAAAAATCTGTTTAGGCAATTTGACATAAAGAAACAAAGATATACGTGGATTTGAATTGAAAAACAGCTTCTAAACTCTGCGTTAACATACAGAAAATCAATATGGGTAAAATACATGCATTTCAAGATTTCTCAAACTGTTTAATCCATTACTAGACGACAAGTTTTACACTGGTCCAATATGAAATATGTTGCAGACGACAATTTCAAGATAATGAAATTTTAAAAATCTTTGTCTTTGTGGTAAGACATTGTGGGAAATGAAGAAACAGCTTATTATAACCAATTTCTTCAGTTCTCACGATGTTTTCCCAAGCTTTTCTCTTCAGGGGCGTAAAATAGCGTCATTGTGTGGGAGTGGGTTTAATTGTATGAAATGTTTATAGGTGTTAAATTTAAAAACAACGCTGTAGTAGGAGTTAATAATTTATTCCAATCTGGTGCATCTAATTATGTGCATAATAAGCAGAAAGTAGAAACAAAGAAAAGGATAATAAAATAAGAATTCTTAAATAATATATAAGTTTTAAACGATATGAAAATGACCGAGCATTTTATTTTCGAATGCCTTAACCCAGTTAGCATCTTCATGCCATTTCGTAATGAAATGATTGATGAACACGCCAACAGGTTTGGAGAGACTTGATACCATATATGAAATAGCCACTATAAGATTTTTGTCATTGTATGACAATTCATTACTAAATGCTTTGCTTGTAAATTATAACGGTTAACGTGCATTGTCGAGAGTCCCCTGCCTTTTCTTCATCAACAGAAGAAGCGTTCTTACATAAAACAACGTACAGTTTGAAATAAGTATTTTCTCTGCCTTTGACGCAATCAAATACGTAAACACCGAGTTGTGTAATGAGATCTTTTTGAAATATCGGTGGCATACACTTTTTCATGTACCTTTTATTGACTAGTCTATTTTATGCCAGAAAAGTTTTTTTTAAGAACTCGTTTAATGAAAACAATAATTGTATACGGAATTCGTGCATGTAAAGGAAAACATAATTTATTTACAAATTAAAGAATGACGAGTATAAGAGATAATTTCAAAAGTGTTTAGACAAATAAGCATTTAAGGAAAATATGAAAACATTTAATGAAACAAAATGGCAGAAGCGACAGATTATTAGGCATAGAAACAAAGTAAAATAACGAACAAAAAGTACAAAAGTGACTAAACCTAGAACATGTTTAACAATTTTTTGACAAATGTGGATAACTTTATGATTTCAAAAAGTATGTATTATCATTAACAATTCAAATCTGTTGACTTACAGACATAAAGATAATATGGATTCCGGAAAGGACATTCGAAATCTTGATAATTCAACATGTTTCGCAGTTCCTTAATAAGCTTTTAAAACTGGTTTAGTTAATTTATTCTCCTTTACCCCAGTCCTATTGATCCCAAGACATTCAATCTGTTAACTGTGGCTTTGACAAGGAGCTGCGACAAAGATAAACTCTCAAATTGCATTAACTGTTTGTCATTTATTTTTAGAACAACTATTTAAAGAAAAATATAGAAAAGAAATAAAGAAATATATAAAATGCTAAAAGATTTTAACAAGTATCATCTAAAATTTATGATTTTTCACCCCGATTCCTTTCAATGTTTTAATGACCGTCTGTGTATGAGTTTTGATTTTCTACTGTCGAATAAATATTTACAATAAAAAATGTAAACACCTTCAAACCAAACTCAGTTTGATGTCCAGATTCTAGAACGTTTCATCGGTAGTGGTAGCCCCAAGAGCAAGAGAACAGACGAGAATAATATGTAATTTTCAATGCCTTACTGATCTGCCAACATTTAAAAAGGTTTATCGAATTTTATTTATTTTTTAGAAAGTACTATTATTTTTTTGTCGTCGCTAGTTGTCCATCTTCTTAAAAGAATATACTGGCTTTGTTATATTTTACATTATTTGTAACTGTTTAATGTATATAAATAATGTTTCTCTCTAGCCTATACAAATCATGCAAAAATTGTAAAGGAAAGATATAGAATGTTGTCCAAAATATTAGGAAATATGCAAAATATAATTCCATATACATACACAGAAATAAAGCAGCCAAATGGCTTTGGTTTGGATGTCGGAAAAATATGTTAAGTCCAAACAGAATATTGAGAATAGCATAAATAGTGTTTACCAGTGTTGAATTTTATTTTTGTTTTCCCTGTTGAAATTGACACATTACATAGTACCAGATTTAAATACATACTGATCTATATATCATTCTTCTTATTGGTCAAATGCTTATTAAATAAAAGTGGATGTTTTGGTGAAATAAGCAAAATTAAAGACAGTATTATTTCAAGATAATTGAACAGTTCTATTCTATCAAGAATTTCCTTGAAACAAGAAAGTAAAAAAATAACAGTTTGTATTTGGTAAAATGACAACCATTTGTAGACAGGTTACTAATTACCATTTTGAAATTAATACTTGAAAGATTTATTTTATCATGTCATGGAAAGGAAAATGGAGAATAATATTTAGCTGTTTATGCCTAGTGTTGAATTTCACTTAACCAGTTCTCTAAAAATAGTTCATCTATGTCTTTTTAAGTGTTAAAGGCATAGAAATATATGTATAGTGGAAATGCCATTCACAGTTGTTTTATGAAAACAATAATAAGCTTATAACAACAAAAAGAACAGTTCAGTTTACAGTTCATTATACAGACATGCATTCACTTGAAGTTTTTATTTCTTAAACATAAAAA
The DNA here is from genome assembly GCA_946902895.1 of Fragum fragum. Classification (NCBI taxonomy): domain Eukaryota; kingdom Metazoa; phylum Mollusca; class Bivalvia; order Cardiida; family Cardiidae; genus Fragum; species Fragum fragum. The sequence continues at coordinate 39,346,597 of OX336372.1, forward strand.
ACAACAACATTCATTATGAAAATATTGCACAAAAATAGCATTGGATGTGATACTCATACTTGATAGGAAATGTACAGACTGTTTTTATGAAATGGTATCTCATTAATGTGTTTATTATTCACCCATGTATGAATATATGTTATAAATCATAAGTTTAAATACTCTAAAATTACACTACACTGCTTGATTCCTGCCCCTGGTAATGTTGTTTATCTGAAACATTTATCTTAATGTTTCTCCTAAATGTGTGAAAAACTGATAGAAAGTGTACGTTTGTGCGACCTGAATGTTGAGTACAGTTTTAAGCATGGTACGGAAAAATTACGTCGTACGGGTGTCTATGTTTTTCCTTTTTTCTTCTTTTTTACAATCATAATGTACCTACGCATCTTCAATGAAAAGAAACCAAATTTAGTACTTTAACGCGTGTGTATATCCGAAGCTTTCATATGTAAGAATAACCATTTTATAAAATGAAAGAAAAAATAATCGATTTTCTTCTCTAAGCAGACACATATTTCTGAATAAGTCTTTCAACAAAAGTTTAGATGCATACGTTTCAAATATGGATAAACATGTATAAAGGGTTTTAAGCTGATAACTTTGACTTAAGAAAAAATATACTTCGGGACATCATGCCTACAAAAAAACCTATAAAATAGATTTTATCATTTACCTATAATTCGCTTTAAGTAAGTAATGTAAATACATGTTATACACAACATTCCTGTACTCATTACGATACTACAAACCTTGGTGACGACAGAAGTACAGACTAAACAAATACCTAGCTCCTTCTACATACACCAATTACATTCCAGGCGTCTATCCTTTCTTTTGGTATCGTAGCGTAAAAGGTGCCGCAAATAACACCATAAAACCGAATTTGTCAGAATAATGTACACAAATTCGGATCTACAGGGTACGTGCTAAACACCGGAAGGTCTATCCGTCAAATAAATCCATGTTATTCCTGTTATATCCACAATATTATGTAATCACTTTCCACAGCATCACTTTTCCCTCGTGGGGGCAGCCATCTTGAATCATGGCGGCTGACAACTGCGGATCAACTTAATGAGATGTGACATTCATTATGAAGTTTTTAACTTACACTACAACTGTGCTTTACATGTTTACCAGCTTTTATGCTAATTCAATGGCGACTCCTGTCAAATGGAATACGGAAATTTAAAAAAAAATGTCACGCTTCGAAAATTATACCTTCTGAAACACAAATAACGAGATTAGGAAAACGATACATCGGATTTTTGTACATCGTTGCGGTGTGAACAATGCAATGTATATTAGGTTTCCCACATCCTTTACCCTAGTACCGTCAAGCTTACCTTGGGGTAACCCATCTCTGGTTAATAGTTCGCTTCAGGTCCATTTAATGCAAGTAGGAAAATATGACATTGAGATCAAAAAGGGGAGGTGAGGGACAATCCAGTTAGATCTGTTCAATAACTATGCCAAGGTAGCTCTTTATTAAACAGCCCGACTTCCACAAAATAAAGTTCTTAAATCAAGAAATACATAGTTTCAGTCACTATTACTTATTTTTCTGTTCTTAACAAAATGTCGCTAAATCATTGAAATATGAAAAAAAGGATTATAAATGATTTAACATATTGCTTGTAAACGATTTTCATAAAGACACGATCTAATGAGATTCAGTTCTATCATTTAAGATGATTAATGCCTATTCCACTTAAATGAAACAGAATTATCATCATAGAAAACTTTTATTTTTTGTAAAATGTGTATTTTTGGCACAAAAGTATGGTTCTATTTGTCCTGAAAAAGAAGGGAAAGGAATAGCGTATTTTAATATACATAAATAGGAACTCACTGGTTGTTCAGATGCAGCCCCTAATACAAAGTCTATAATTTTCTACATGACACGTTATCCTTCAAATACTTATTTTAAGCTAGCTTTCTGATGCACAAAAATGAGAAAGTAGGTTTATGTCTTAAAAATACTTTTTTAAAGATACAACTTTTTCATATCATAGAAGCTGCAGACGACTATTTCTAGTTGATGAATTTTTTTAAAAAAATATTCTTTATTTTAGGGTTAAATCGATAGTTCTTCTTTTTTTCAAATGTTTAATGTGATTGTATTTTAGGGATGTAGTGATGATCAGACAATTGTGACGCCACCCAAACACTAGAAACTTCAAGGTCATAAAGTTTCGTCATATCAGATCTTATGTTTAAGTTGCGTTATTTCAATCATGAAATGATTCACCATTCAAAATATGATCCCTATCCACCGTATAATACATCGCGTAAAAAATCTATGTAGAATAAAGTGTTTTCAGGGCATAAGTCTTTGATCCAATAAGAATCGTTAGGTCCTTTCCTTTTTTTCAATGACAATGCGAATATGGAGTGTGAGAATGTGTCGACTTACCAGCTTTAAAACCAACTGACGAATCGCATTTTCGATTACAAATCAATAGACCAATCAAATCGTACATTTAGACCTTAAATGGACTTTGAAATCGGACAATGATACACTTTTTTGGAGCATTTTTGTCGGTTTGGTGTCCTAAGCTTATTAATGCCAAAAAACTGTTCTATACTTTGTTACATTTTACTAATCTTAAACTTTTGCAAAATAACCTCGTTTGATATCTCGGCCGAACATTCTGTCGGGGCTGAGAGGACATGACCAGACATCCGTGCGTTTTGTCCACTAATTTGGTTTGCAACAAGATCTCAGCTAAGACGTCTCTTTACCGTGTAAAGATAAATGATAAGGGTTGACTGTTGAAGTTAACATAATACATTCCGACATGCGCAGACGTACGCAAACAGATGTCATAAATTTATTGCTGTACTGCATTTCTCAGTTGCAGGATTTTTAATTTATACGTTTTGCACCCTTTCCTCAACATGTTTTTTAAACGGGTCCCTTAACCTCCATCCTATGTTTAAAGCACAATCCTGAATCAATTTGCATTAAAAAAAGTATGTTGTGATGGAAATATGATTACAAATGAACTAACACATTTTTTTCTGTTTTACAATTCTGATTAAAATTTACAGTCTACAAGTAATAGACTTATTGGTGTTAAATTCTAATGACACACTTTTCCTGCATAAACCTTGTATACAGTAGAAAGTATGCGCTTTTGACTTTTAGAGTTGTAAGAATCTGAGAAAGATTTATGTATTATTTTATTTTCCTTTTGTGCAGAGCACATTAAAAAGGACATATAATTACAGACAAAAACGTACAATTTAATAATAATCTGAGAAATAAACAGACAAATCGAGAGCCAAAAAGACTCCGAGAGCGAGAGAAAGGAGAGGGAGAGAGAGAGCAAGAAGGCAACATAAAAAGCTATGACTGCAATAAATTCCTTTGCAATCAAACGTGGATGTTTTCACGAAACATAGAAAATTTATCAGAATGAAACGCATATGGTATATATATAGCGATGGATATACTTTATTATTTATCAAAAGGATGCATACGGTATATGTTTGTAATGTATACTGTATATCAGAATGACCCGCCAATGTTGTTCATTTCTTGTACGTCAATAGTCATATAGAAGGTACACCTGTATAACGAGGGTAAAAAGGTATTTTTCTCCCTGGTCCAGTTTACCCAATTGGTCGTGATCTTCTAGCTTAAATTTCTCTTTTAGATCAATGCCGCCGTCAATTAGAGAAAGTCGATTGAACCACCAAATCGTTCATTTAGACCACAAGTAAATTTTGAGCACCCACATTTATGTCAAGCATTTCTTGGAGGGGGGGGGGGCAACTTAAATGCCTTAGCTACAGCTTATTTAAGATTCATGTACGACAGTTAGTTTTCAAACCGACATTATGATATTTGTTTATATCTCTGATGCAAATGTTAATAAAATATTGTCGTTTATTTATGGCTTAAGCCAAACTGCTTTGTCGTAGGTCAGTGGGCGGGGCCAGCGACCTGTAACTTCTAAGAATTTAATTTCTAGTTTCGTCTATCAAAAACGAGCGTTCCGATTGGTCGACAAATATTATTCATAACTCTATGAACAAAATTTTGATCACGCAATGATTTTGTATGCTTCCGCATAAAATAGTCCCATACAAAAATGTTATCAAAATTTGTAAAGCTTTTGTTTTTTACGCTCCATGCTATTAAATTATAAGAAATGAAGAGAATATTTTTTTGTTTTCATGGAGGTATGAACCGAAAAACATATTCACACAATGTATGAATCCGCTTCGTGTATTCATACAGTGTGATTAGGTTTTTCGGTTCATACCTCCATGAAAACAATAAAATATTCTCTTCGTCTCTTAATCGAAATCTACTCCAACGGTAATTTTTTGAGAACATACTGTATGACTTATTTTATTTGTGGACGTATTTTTGTATTCTGAGGAATAACACTACTGTACAAATTTGCGCTTATGATATTTGCGGATGTTCAACTAAGAAGTTTTTCTTCTGAAAAGGAAGGTCTTAGATATGTCAGATGTATTGCGGGTATCGAAGGCTTGTATTTTTTATTTCCTGTCTCGATGTAGATAAGATTTTGATAATAAAACTGACCTGTGAGACCCCGTGTGGTTCAAACTGGCTAAACGAATAAACTGCCTACAATTGTCACAATTGCCATTTCATCTTGCGGACAAACGTGACAACTTTGTCTTCTATTCCTTATTTGATGTTGTAAATATTCTGTAATTATTTATGCATGTCTGTCTAAATGCTAAATGTTAAACTGTCTTTATTATTTTATTTTTTTTGCACGCTATAAAACCATAGCTGTCAGTGCTCCATAAACGTTCAGCTGCAATATATATCGTCGCAAATATCGTGGTAAAAGAAGTTCAATTTGAAATTTTACATCATTACACGAAATGATGGATTGATGCATGAATTCACGATAACCATTGTCATGATGAACCTAAAGTATTTTTTTTTTTTTTTTTTTGGCAAGAGATATAGACATAGGTCAGCCTACACAAATATGCAATCTAATCTTAGTATACACCTCCTGATTATCGCTTAAAAAGTACTTTATTTTTTTCTTTTTTTTCAAATAAATATAAACCCAAAAATAGTTCTACCGGAGCATCCAGTCTTAGAATTTTATTCAATTTGGTAGAGGATTTGATTCATCATGACAAAGGTTAATACGATATTCCTTTCAGTACATTTTGTTGTGACAGGGAACACTTACAGTCTAGACAGTTCGTTACAACATGGAAATGAGACTAACGTTATCCAACAAAACACAAAACATGAATTTAAAATTAATGAGCCCATGGCTGAGCGCACCGACCAATCTTCTGATAGTATGGCTGGCTTATAGTTAATCGATAGGTCTGCCTCTAGCAAATACACTTCGTCCACATTGTTTTGATTATCATACAGCCTGCATAATTTATACATAAATCTTTCCTAATTTGTCTGAATTATCGCCAGAGCATTGCCTGATGGGATTTTACGTTTTATTGATGGATATGTAAACAATGAAAACACGGTCATGTGCTAAGTTTGATTTTTCTGGAAGATTTTCCAGTATATGATGAAACATGGAAGACGGATATCAATATGTTTACGAACACCGAACATGTCCCGTTTGCTTATACTCAGGTTCTTGTGTACAAATTTATATTTGTGTGTAAGATAAGATAACATAGTTTTGGTCTCCATATTTTTATGTAAGATAAGATACGATAGTTATCAAAGTATGTATTCAAATGTATCATTTTTTCTCATTCCGGGATGTTAATAATTATCACCTTTTGTCTTAGAAGAAATAAAATGAAAAGATTTCTTGCTTTTTTTACATGTTAACTGTGAGCCATGAATTAAAGCAATAGGGTGAAATTTTAATCATTTTTAGAAATATCACGGATTTAAATTGAAAATAATTATACTCAACATGTGGATGAAATATAGATTTTAAGCATGACACTGAAAACAATATTATAAGTATGATCAGATTTGCAATTCTTTAAAATCTTTATGATTCAAGTAATGACAAATTCAGTATCTAGTTCGTAAAAAAATAGAGATAAACTACTAGCGAAAAACCCACACTTGGATTTCAAAAAGAATCATTTTCTTAGTTATCATAGATAATCTGTAAGTTCTTTATTTATAGTCATCGAATTTGCATCTTTCTACTTATTTCATCACATTTAAATAATCAAAAATAAAAGTTTAAAAACATCAATTAATAAACAAAAAAGAAATAACATATATGTTTCACTTGTTTTTGAAGGGTATGTCAAACAAGTTTTCAATTTGTTGTCTTAATCATTTTTGGTAAAGATAAAGCCGAAACAAAAATTCCATTGCATTTTCAGAATGTTCAGATTGAATAAGTCTGTTTAGTTGTCTTTTTTTTAATTATATAATCGTTTAGATATTTTTTTTATATATATTTGAGGTTGTTTTTACATAATGCATTTTCCCATGTTTCTTACTTTCGTTTTTTACACTATAGGTGAGAATTTGATATTATTTCCTTGTCATTTTTTTCTACTATATGTTACATAAATTTCGCAATCACATGTGTAGCAAATGTTATTTGTCAAAAAGATTATACAGATTTCGAACTTTGTTTTGGAGAAAAACAGAATGAACCCAGATTCAAATAATTATTTCAACAATCTATGGTGATTGTCAGGAGATGTTGCTACACCAAAGATAATCTTTAATAGGCAGTGTCTTACTGTATATAAAAATTTATTTAATCTTTTGCAATGCTAAAGCGTAACCAAAATGTACTATTTTATTATTACTAATAATCATACAAATGAAATATGTTAAAACATCTATGGATTGTTCACATTGAAATTTTTACTGATTTATTAATTCCAAATATTTCGTTGTCACAGTAACAATAGCGTTGTTTTTGTCGTTTTCTTTCTCTCTCTTTAACCATAGTTTCGATTATGATACCTTTGACAGAGAATTAACCATGCCAAGTCTCGACCTTTGCTGGTCTTATAGCTTAAAAGAAGCAGAAATGCGGCTACTGACGGCTTGACAAAATGACGGACGGATCATGATCAAATACTTTGTATCACCTAACACTTCAGATGAGCCGTAATGTTGAAGAAATAGCAACAACCTAAGTTGTATTCCTTTCTTAGATAACGAGGGATGATGATTCAGTGTAAGCATAGAATTGGATACATAAATCAATTACCGTGTAAAGTAAATATTCCAGTTATTTATAGAACATCATACGTAACCTCAATTATAAGGAGATAAATACCTCAGCGTACATGTTCAAGATAAAAAGCCATTTAAAATACATTAAATCAAGTGCGAACATTAGCTTGTTATAATGTTTCGACAACGCCATATTAAAGTTGGAAGAAATGTTGATGTAAAGTAGTTATTTGCCGAACTTTAGACATCTGGTTTTTAATTTTTATGTGTAAATTTATCCTGGTTTGCCAAAAGGATTGCTACAAAGTGCTTTCTTGGTTTCGATGTAGAATTGGGTTTGTAAAGTCCAAGCCAGAATGTTGCACCAGATGTATCATCAAATTGACTTTTGAAAAGGTTATCAGATAATGTTAGATGTATATGAAAAATATGTTTTTGAATGTGTTTGTATTCCTTTCTTCTCTCATGTAAAATGTGGCGTGCTAAAGTGTACCAAATTTGACCACAATGCTGGTATCTAAACATTTTTGCAGGGTCACTAGATGATGGCAAACTCATAATATAGAAGATATCTGGGCATTTTGTACGTCCAATGAAGATTTGTAAAGACTTATGTCCTTGTTTTAATGTTGTTTGATTATGATATGCCAAGACCGAAACTAAGATGGACCATAAGGGAATTGGTAGTATCTTTTGTATATGACCACCTGGCGATCCCGTTATTAAAATTTAAAACCTTCTTAGGTTATCCACAAACGTTTTCCACAATTGTCAACGTTTTAGATACTATGGTAACTACAATTTCAAATGAAATTTAATTCCCTAAACAGAATTCCCACATATTCCAAGCTTCATAATAATAAACCAACTGGTTTATACGGAAAGACTTGGAAAGTATATGTATATGGTCAGGCTTAAAGATGTAGAAATTGAAAGTGTGAACTACAATCTAACAAACTACCATCACCACAACCACTACAATCAAGACATTATTTCAGCCAAGGCTATAAACAAGTCTAGTGAGTAAAAGCCACTTATTTCAAAGGACAACAAGTGTAGTAAGTTTTATTGTGACCTTACATTTTTTTTTTCGTTCGTTTCTTTGAATGGTGTTTAACGTGGCTTAGAAGAAACTTTCAGTTATATCGCGGCGAAGTTAACTTATTAATGTTCTTTTTGGATTTAACCGGTGTTCAGATGGGTTTCTCAATTGTCTAACCTAAGGCCAAACCAACGTGGCAGGAGGTCAAAACAGCAACCTTATACTTCTCTCAGATTAAATGTCCACCTGGAATCCTGTGAGAGCAATCACTACTCCAAGAATATATTTTACAAATCACAGGACTCAAAATGTTTAATTTGGAAATGGTACCCTTGTACCTGTCGTTATCTAAGATTTGTTTCCGAGCGATAAATCTGCATACATTATTTATTGTTTAATCTTCGCATTCCGAGGATACAAATAGGTACTATTCTACGATTACCCTCTTTCCGGGGCTTTGCTCCGATGTTATTTTCGCCTAGAGACCAATTAAAAAAGCATCGGAGCCATGCCCTGGATAGAGGTTAATCGTAGCTTAATCTGTCCGTCGAAGATAGATAAAATAAATAAAGGTCGCTGTAAAAATATAAACATTATTTTGGTTGGACATAATGGTATAAATTATATTAGACCAATACAAAAATAACACTGAATAAACGGATCGCTGCAAATACCCTTGAACGTCGACATTGCAATTTGACAGTGGCAATAAACGACAATATAATGTCGCATATGTAATCAGGAACACAAAAAGAACTCCATCGTTGTTTAGCGACCTAAATGTCACAACTAAATACACAGCAAATACGTCGTCTATTGTCGGAGTTCAAAGTTACTCCCGGTATAAATAGATGATTTGATTTGTCAAACATATGATCTGATTGGCAGTCACGATCCGCCATTTCGGATCCGAGTGATGGTACTTTTAGACTGGTTGCATCCTGTGAAATGGAGTACAAATTAATTTTTGATAATGAAAAATTCGAATATTATGTTTGAGAGAGATAAGTGTATACCTCCGCGGATTCCCACCACCAGTTAACGTGGCCCGCCAAATCAACATCGTAGGGTGGACTCAAAGGACGGTCTAATCTTAAACGGGACCAAATCTCGACAAGAAAGTAAATATCCAGAGAACTGAACAATTTGAGTCGAAAGGTTGCAATCGAGAAATTGAAATTACCTCTGTGTTATTTACCATGCAAACATTTGAATTTGATATGAATTGTAAATCCGTTAAAAAAAGTGTACCAAAATAGTGTATGGTGCAAGAAATAATGGTAATGAAAAGTGGTATTTTGTGTTTCCACATGAAACACAAAATAGCACTAATGATTACCAAAATTTCAAAATTAGAATTCATAAACAGAATTACAGAAAACACATACCTAATATTGATTCTCGAGCGACGCCCCTTGAAACTTCCACGCGTCCAAATCTGAGACCAGAATACAAAATGAACTCATCACTTGCTTTCTATCGTAGGACAGATAAAACAATTTAAGTCCATTATATACATGAAGTCCCCTAATAAAATAAGATTACCATGAAACGTGTCAGGGCAGTACCGATCGATAGCTGTTACCATTTGCATAGCCAGTTCGAGAGAAGAAAGGGCTGATGCAGATTTCTGGACTCGGATTGGTTGATATTATTTTTATTTACGTGGATGCAACGTAGAATTAAATAGCCCAGGAAATCTCGTCTAAGTAGCAACAACAACAACATTTTTCCATCAATTTTGATTTTAGAATAAAACAATCCGACTTTTCAAAACTAAAAAAGTTAATTTCTTCAAAACTGAAAAAGTTCCAACTGTTTTTGTACATTTATCCATTGGCCGACGATATATCTACTTGATAATTTTTTAAGAATTTTCAGACGAAAACTTTTAGTTGATGATATTTTAAATCTATATATTATTTTAGAAAATGTTTTGATGGCGTTAGAATTTTCTGATTATTGTTGCGCCCTTCACGAAGGAAACATTGTGCACAATGAAATACTTTTAAAAATTTCAACAAAAATGTCGTCTGAAACTTCTTTAAATTTGAATTAGTCTAAAATGTGTCACCTGATAATGGGTTAATGTTCAAAAGTACATGTAGTTGAAAATTTGTGAGTTCTTTTAAAGATATATATTTTTTTTTTCTTTTTATTTCATTTTAATGAATCGAAAATATAGTTAATTCTAAAACAACAACAACAACAAAAACATGTTTTTTTGGTCATTCTTGGTTAACGGATCAAGTGTATTTCCGATAGCTGGTGACAGAAAAGGTTTATATTTCTATAATTTTTTAGAGCTCAATGTGACCAAAATCTGATTGCTTGGGTGGATCATACTAAAACTCACTGACCTCAAAGACTAACTCATACTTTTCCCCTCTTTTAGAAATCTTTGTTTCAAATCTAGTGGCTCTTGCTCACACGATGTCGATCTTGCAGTTAATGCCCATCTTTGATGCTATTTACATAAATTGAAAGAGTAATAAAACAAAACATATTTTATTCATCTAATGAATGCATAGAATGTTAAGCGTTTAGGAATATACATGAAATATACATGGGTTTTTTAACGCATTGCAAGTATACGTGTACTTGTAAATAGTAGGCCATTTTCATGTTAGGAAGTGTCGAAATAACAACAACAACAGCAGCAACAACAACAACAAAATGAAAATATATGGTATTTACCCTTTTATATACTTTATTAATAATTCACTTTTATTCTCTCTCTGTGTGTCTCTATCTATCTATATCTCTCTCGCTCGCTCTGTCTCCCTCCCTGTCTCTCTTTGTGCCTCTGTGTGTGTTTCTCTCTCTTTCTCTACCTCTGTCTGTCTTTCTGTTGTAAAGATTCCCAAGACGTCTCTGAAATGTCCTTTTCTAGAGACCATAATCGGGCGAGGTACATGCGAATAAAAATCCTAGGGGAAAATATGAGAAAAACAGAGAGTTGTCGAAACAGACATACTCTTATTTTCAAGTTCTCATAGCGTAAATCTTATATAATTTAAGTCTCTCAAAATTACCCTCTAGTTGCTATGCCTTTGGAAATCTGAATCTTAATTCGGCTCTCTGATAATACTCATGGCCCTTTTGGCGTTTCCCGATAGATAAAAGCCTAGAAGTAAAAAAGAACCATTCTTTCCAAAACGAAAGGAAAATGAAATTGGAATAAAACCCATTGATAAAGTTATTGGCCAAAAGAATAACCTTAGAGAGAATATGCCTAACCTCGCTCTTTCCCAAGATCTTCTTCAAACTATGAATATTAGAGACGTGGATAGATGTGGTAAAGGCAAACAATTACAGTGTAAATCGCAAATAGACTTATCTTAATTTAGTACAGAATAATTACCTTGAATAAAGATAGGGTGTCGTAAATGCAAAGGCCAGGGAAAGCACACTGATAACATGCGATTTGAATTGACAAGACTTTTCCAAACCCTGCGATCTTATTTGTCGTGCATTTTTTACTTATTACCGTAAGCATTTTGAAGGTCTTGTTTTTAATTCACCCTCGATACAGGATTTTGTTTCGAAGCCTTTTTTGACTGTACTGTGTTTATGCCGCATTGACCAATTATTTTACTTTTTATTCAATAAAGCAAGCTAAAGCCGTTTTATATCTATGTGGAACTTCCTGTCTCAGTTACCATTGATCCGCCAATTGACTTGTCAAAAGTGAAGCACATAGAAATAGGTTCTGATCTTTCCATACATTAAATATCACCTTTGTTTGCAAGGACAAAGTCTTACACAATACAGTTGTATACTATCGACAAGGCTTAACCCATTACCAGACAACAAAATTTTACACTGGTCAAAATTGAAAGGAGTTGTAGACGACAATTTAAAGTTTAATTTTTTTTTCAAATTTCTGGTTAGAAATCATTATTGAAAATGAGTGAAAAGTAATTTCTTTATTTTCAATAATATTTTCCCAATACTTTTTTGAGGGGCGTCAAAAGGCGAATTGGTTAACAGCATCGCATGGATGTCTGTCAAAGATTGTTAAGGAAACCTTGTCCAAGTACGTGATTAGTCTATAGTGGGTTTTCTTTCGATTAGTGAGTATTGGGTGTAATCTCAACCCCTTCCGGTACAAGTCCGGATCCTCAGACTAGATTACGATGTCATGGAAAGCATTATTTTGCATTGTGATTATCTTTAGTTTCGTTTATCAAAAAACGTACCCTGCACTCTGACGTTCAGAATATTAGTGTCCTCAATCTATGGAAAAAAAATTAAACACAGTCCTACATTCTTTGATTTCCTTGCCCTAAAACTATTTGCACACACACAGATACACATACACTCACACAAAATAATCTTTCCTATGAGTAAAACAATTCCTTATTTGATGTCTTTCTATGACATATACCTTTGCAAATTCAAGCTTTAAAAGCCGAGGGCTTTACTTTTATTTTCAATACGGTATGAAACACAGTCCTACATTCTTCGATTTCCTTGCCCTCAAACTATTTGCACACACACAGATACACATACACTCACACAAAATAATCTTTCCTATGAGTAAAACAATTCCTTATTTGATGTCTTTCTATGACATTTACCTTTGCAATATCAAGCTTTAAAGCCGAGGGCTTTAATTTTATTTTCAATACGGTTTGGAACTTATAACCTAATTGTTGTGATTATGTTTTCAGCTCAATACCGCAATTCGACGAAAAGTATTCTACATGTCTTTTAAATGAACTAACCCGTTATAATCAAAACAACAATAACAACAACAAAGCAATGGTTTAAAATGGCGTTAAACACAGTGAGCCTCATTTTCTACTCAAAGGCGTGAAAAGAGTCAAGAAGAATTTGATAAATGAGCAAATATGAGAGTAAATATCAATTTAACAATTTCTATTGTCTTGACGTGTATATTACCAACAAGTGTTTACTGATCCTTACAGGGGTCTGTAATGGGGACAAAGGGGACCCCTTTTCTGTACAATATTTACGTCACTGTGTATTTTTTTCACTTCGGAAAATATTGTTGGAAAAGAAGAAATTGCTTGTTACAAGCAATGCCTTCTTTTTTCACAATATTTAGGACGGTAACACTTTGAGAAATCTCATTCAAAATGTGTCTTCTGTGAACTATTTCCAAATGGCCAAGTTGAAAATTTCGTAAAACAGGAAAGGGTTGAAATCAAAATTAAGCCGGATAATAAGGATTCTTTAACCCTTTTCCAAGCGATAAATTGTAGTATGGTCGGAAAATTGAGAAGAGGCCATTTCTAAATAGTAGACTTCATTTTGGTCGAAAACATGGAACACAGGAAACGAAACGAAAAAAAAATGTCTTATGCAAGCTGTTTCTTCGATTTCCACAAGTTTTCACAAGATAAAATATGTTAGAGTTCTAAGATCTTATCGAGTCATTGCTGATTTTTTCTGTTTTTGTTTAATAAGCTGTGGTTACGACGGTTTCGTCGCTTAAGAAACGAAACGAAACGAAAAACGAAAATGATGTACATAAATGACGGAGGTCAGCACCGCGATCTCGGAATAAATGATTTTTGTAATTACAGCAATAGAGTAGAATTGTCCACTGAAAATGTAGCTTCAATCCCTTTAGATGGTATTGTAGTCATGGAGGAGTTCCCTCGGTAAATATTTCTTTCGTTTTATCGCATTTTGCAGTGTAAATCTTTAATCCACAACCAGACAGCAAAATTTTAGACTGGTCCATAATGAAAGGAGTCGCAGACGACACTTAAAATCTTATTTTATTTTGGATTTTTCAATTTTGGGAAGAAATGAGGATAATGAAGCAATTGCTTGTAACAAATAATTTATTCACTTTCCACAGTGTTTTCCACAGTTTTATTTCTTGGAGGCGTCTAAAAGTGTCACTGAGTGGGAATGTGTGAAAGCGAAAAAATATAGAAATAAGTATCAAAGTAATTATATAAATTCACTATTACGTATTGAAGTATTGTATTAATACTTCTTTCTTGATACATTCCCATACAATTACTCCTTTTCAAACGCCCCATCAACATAAAGGCTTCAGAAAACAATGTGAAAAAAAAAAGAAGAGAAATTGCTTGTCCCGTATAATCCACAATGTTTTCAACCCCAAATGACGTATATGACGTAAGATGTTTATGATTTCATCAACCCAACATTGTCGTCTGCAGTTATTTTGAATTTGGACTAGTCTAACATTTCATCGTGTGGTAACGAGTTAATTTAATTTAACATCCAAAGAAATGATGTTCAAGTTCTGCAGTGATTGGGTGTGGTTTTGTGTACGGGAGACTTTCTTGTGTTGATAAGGCTAGAAGAGTTACTGCCCTTTATTGTGTTGAAACAGGAAACCATTGGTGGATGGTTGGTTCCGACGTCAGTTTTCATTTTGTCAATGGGCGACCTAAAACTTAAATCATCTGCACTTGTAAACTGCAGAACAATGGTGTCTTTATTTTTTCCGTATTCTATTCATGGTCCCCAGTTGTTGTTTTTTACTATCCGCATATCGATGGCTTAGAGCAAAAACATAGTATGGCTCTATACATTGTATAGAGCCATACTATGTTTTTGCTCTAAGCCATCGATAAATAGGTTGTTTAACCCTTTCCTGTACAATTCCTGGTTTTTATGCCTCTGTGATTTCATACTTTTCAGAAAATATTGCAGGAGAAGAAGTAATTGCTTGAAATACAAGCTTTTTTTTCTTTTCCCACCTTATTTTCCATCCAGTAGGTTGGTTGATTTTCAAATTGCACTCAATGTTAATTGTCATATGCAACTTCTTACAAATTGGACGAGACTAAAATTTTGAAACACAAACAACAAAAACAAAAACCCGGAAAGCGTTAAGTTTCATTACAAAGATTTGATTGAACGTTTATGTAGAATTGGATAGTTGGTGTCAGCAGGCCGGAAAACAGGCAGGTCGATTGAAAGCCGGCAGTTTGGACTGGATGTATAACTAGTTTTGTTCATAAATCAATGGAATAGGTTGATTAATACCGAGCGTATTGATTTAAGATCGAACTAAAGTATGAGATATGAAAGTATAAACCCATTACCCAGCAATAAATTTTTATACTTTTTACAGTTCAGAGTTAATAGAATCTTAAAGATCACCTTTTTTCTGAGAAGATTATAAAGTGGTAAGCTTGTAACAAGCGATTTCTTCTCTCTTTTCCCACACTGTTTTACCGGACACGGACAATGATTGATAGACATGTTTAAAAACGTTTAACCCATTCCTACACAGTGACGCTTTTGAACACACCTCAAGAAAATAGCTTTGGAAAACATTGTGGAAAATGAAGAAATTGCTTGTTACAAGCAATTTCTTCATTATCCACAATGTTTTCTACCCCCAATAGACAAAAATGTTGAAGATTTCATCAACTTAAAATTTTGTATTCTACTTCTTTGGAATTCGACAGGTCTACAATTTTGTTATGTGGGAATAGGTTAAACAATTATCAGTTACATCAGGGCCAAGATTACTCATTAAATGAAATCACTAGTACTAGGGTTGGGCACTGCATTCCTTAGTCAAAAGATTTACGTGCGTGACCAGTAGCGGAACCCCAACAAGAACCTACAACCTAGATAGATAGAAAGATAGATAGATAGAGGTAGATAGATAGATAGATAGATAGATAGATAGATAGATAGATAGATAGATAGATAGATAGATAGATAGATAGATGGATAGATAGATAGATAGATAGATAGATAGATAGATAGATAGATAGATAGATAGATAGATAGAATAGTGTTGTAAACAAGACCATACAAGTTATCTCCCTTCCACCGTTCCGCAATCCTAACGCGAACACGATAGTACAATTTTGGATATAGTTGTGAAATAAGGAAAAGAAAACAACTAATAAAGTATGCATTTGATCTTAAAGACTAAAAATTCTAGACTTATGATTTTCGTTTTCGAGTATTTTCCCGACCTGTTATACTTAAGATGTGTCTGGCTTTAACTGGGTACCATTTTTCTCACAAACGGAAAAATGCTACAATATATCTAAAATGTATTCATTTTCGAGGTCTTGTATTTCAGCTTTGTTAAAGCTCTCGCGACTTGGTTATTTTCATAAGTTTACCTTAACATCTACGTATCCTTTGATCCACATCCTCCAAAAATCGGATTAACCCAATTCCACACAAGGAACCTGTTATGACGCCCATTAAGAAAAACATTTGGAAAAAAACATTGTGTAAAATGAAGAAATTGCTAGTAATAAGCAATTTCTTCGTACTCCATCTTCTGTCCAGAAAATTGAAAAATTCTAGAATTTCTGGAAATCTAGAATTTCATAAACTCATCGTTTGAATGAGGACCAGCATAAATTCCCATGCCTGGAAGTGGGTAAAAAAGTTTCATATCCACAGTGTATCCTACCGAAAGAGAGAGAGAAAGAGAAAAAAAAAGACTTGTTTAATTCCATTTACTTAAAATTGTCGTCTACAATTTCTTTCGATTTGGACCAGTCTTAATATTTGTCGTCTGGTAAGTAATGAGTTAATGATTCGAGAGAATTTTCCCTAAGATTATATCAGACTATGGTCAGCTGGTACAAGATAATTTCCTGCTTAAAACCGTGAGAGAAAATTAGTTGCACAGTCGGACGCACAGTTAGTTCTTTAAGAGGCTCTCGCCATCTGGCGGAAATTCTTGATATAAACCACTTACAATATCACATTAGAATCGACAGATGTAAGAACATTTGACAAATGACTTTTATCGTAAGATATTAAGAATAGTAACGGCACTTAATGAAGACAACAAGCCCATGTTTTAAGCTCATTCCCACAAAAATCTCGCTTTTTCATGACACACGAAAGTACAAAATTGTAGACTGGTCTAAATTGGAAAAAAAGTTACAGATGCCATATTATAGTTTATCTTTGTGTTTTTGGGTGGAAAACATAGTTGAGAATGGAGATATCGCTTGTAACAAACAATTTCTCCATTCTTCAATATGTTTTTCAGAGCTTTTTTTCTTAAGGCGCGTAGCAGATTTTCATTATGTCTCAATATATTTTCGTTTTTTAAAACACCAAACACGACTTATCCGTTGTGTGCCGAATTCTTCATCGGAAATGTGTAATGTAATATTCTCGGTTGAATCCCTTCTCATGTGAAGGTACAGATCTTCTTATTTGAAGAATTGATTTTGATCTTCGTATCATAAGAAAGACGGATTGGCACAGACACACGGGTTTTTTTGTTTGTTAGTTTATACCTATCTATTAAAGATCGATTGGGCTGAAAGCTTTAAGCTTACAGTTTTGCTCTCGAACATCTTATCCACCTATGTTCACGTCCCTACTTTACCCATTCCAACTCAATCCCTCCTTTTTACGCCTCTCGAGAAAAAAGCTTTGGAAAACATTGTGGAAAATGAAGAAATTGCTTGTATCAAGCAATTTCTTCATTATCCACAATGTTTTCTATCCAAAAAGTTGAAAAAAATTAAAATTCCATCAACTTGAAATTGTTGTCTGCAGCTCCTTTCAACTTGGACCGGTCTAAATTCAACTGTGTTGGAATGGGTTAATGCTTTAGCTAGGTGTACTGGCAGTGGCTTCTAAGTGACTTATCAACCTATTTCCACACAAAGAAATATTAGACTATTCCAAATTTAGAGGAACTGCAGACGACGATTTCAAGTTGGTGGAAATGTTAACACACCCCAGTGACGGTTTGGGTCGCACGCGTGACCTCAGGATCAAACACTCGACCTAAAATACCTAGCTTAGATGAGGGTACACCGATGTATTGAAAATATATCCTGGCATCGAAAACATGTCCTTCGAGCTTCACTCGACAGCTATTTTACAGTAACCGTAGTATGAATAAACTCTAGTTACGACAATCTGGAAAAACAAAAGGTTCAAAAGCGAAATATTTGTAGAAGTTTTATCTCGGTAAGCCTTGAATATGAAGGGATAATAATGACTGATGGCTTATATCACTTTTTAGATCGACTTCTGACAAGTTGGGGTATATCTAATAGTTTAGTTAGTACGAACCCATTACTCATATCCACAACTTGAGATGAGAGGTCTAAGAAAAATGAAATACAAATAGTTTTTGAAGTTTTAACCGCAAACGCTTAAAATGAATGGTATGTTCTTACGTAGCAAGTATCTAAGTAAGATGGCTTGTTATTGGAGCAAAACAGTGTTTGAGAAAACTTGTAGGCCACAAAGGGACCTTCTGAATAACCCGGAAAGCGTCGAATCCCGATCAGACTGCACGGATTGGGCAAACGGACCTGGATCGTACCTTTTATCGCATTCCCTCACAATTCCGCTTATTTCGCCCATTCAAAGAAAGATAGAAACTTTGGAAAACTGAGTGGACAATGAAACCTGGCCAGTCTAAATTTGTTGTCGAGTGATGATTGGTTAAATCTAAGTAGGGTTTTCTGAATGTTGAACGACCCATTTACCATACTATACACCCATCTTCTCACAGTGCTACCGGGGCCGAAACTTGTCGCCCTTCACGGGTTCTTGTTCTCGGGATACATATCAAAATTCTTGATCTCCGTTAAGTGAGACTGTTCGTAAATAGCTAGGTCATTTCGATTTTACCATGTCATTGTTATTCAAGATCATTAACATTTCTTTACAACATCTTTACTCTTACAATTTGCGAGGGCGAACGAGCGAGAGAGTGAGTGAGTGAGAAACAGTAACCAAAAGGTTTATAGACAAATCTTAATAATTCGTATAAGTGATAACAAATATACAAAGAATAAAAAGACAACCAAGCAAACAAGCAACATCAAAAGAAAAATAAATCCACAAACAAAAACCAAAATCCAAACAATACAGACGCCAGTTACAAATGGATTATCGGTATTGATGGATTTTTTTTATTTTTTTTTTTAGATATATAATGCATTAAAATGCCATTTATAACTGTGTATCACACAATGCATGGAGAACAAATTTGACCGTGTTAAAGGACCTTATTCATAGAATAATGGAACTACCATAGATGAATTTTCCGAGCGGTCTAAGATATATAACTGTGCATACACGACATATAATCATGATTGCTTCCCTTTACCTATTTGGGAAGACAAACACTTCAAATATTGCAATGATTATTTCAACCAACCAACGGACGATCATATTTTAGACTGGTCCAAATTCGAAGAATTTGCAGACAGCGATATTTTGTTGATTGTATTTAAGAAAATATCTACCTTTTGGGGTATAAACCATTTTGGAAAATCAAGAAATTATTTTTGTCAAGCACTTTCTTCATTTTCCTAAAATGTTTCTTGTTGTTTCCCCCTCTGCGGCTTCAAAAGGCGTGGTTATGTGGGAATGAGTTAAGATTAAATGGGGAGAAAGTAATGAATTAAAACACACAAATAAAAATGCAAAACTATATAGACAGTTACTACTGTTTCGCGCTGAATAATCGATATATAGTAATGATACATGCCGGCACATTATCCAGGTATTCGATATATGGGCATAAAAGTAGTTTCAATGCTAACGCTGTATTAACGCACCGCAAAGATTCGTATTTTGAAAAAATTACTTATTACATTTTTAGGTAAACCTTGTGGTCACATTTATAGGTATATTTATAGGTAAATGTACTGGTTAAATATACCGGCAAAGCTAGTCGGCGCATTTATAGATGAAGATACTCGTCACATATAATGCAACAACTATTGTCACATTTAAAGGTTAAAACACGCGTCACATTTATAGAGAAAACTGCTGATCACATTTATAGGTAAAGTTGCTTGTTATATTTAAAGGTGAGGTCACTAGTTAAAAGTGTAAGTAGTGTAACTTATGCTATGTATAGGTTACATGTAAGATATAGGTTAAGCTTCTGGACATTTTCAAAGGCGCTCTTACTGGTTACTTTTATAGTTGATCGCCCAAGAACGACATGTTTCTATATCAGATCATTTACAGAAATCTGTAATTTGAGGTGTGGATTGAAACACAACATATTGTAATGGTAGACATGGGATTGCCGAGTTATCATTGAGAAAATTCTTATCTCCGACCGTGTTGAAAGTACCACGTGTCAGAGTCACGTGTATGTACGTAGACTGTGAATGGTTCTCATCATTCGACATGATTTAACGAGGAATCAGCAGGACTGACACCGTGAACCAACAAGTCACTTATTCTTCTAGCCGAATAAATATGAGCCTGTGCGTGACATTTCCTACAATTTCGCATGTGCGTGACTCGCACACATTTAGCACCCTGGACAGCCATTCGGGGCAATTAGAACGTTCGCTGTTTATTTAAAGAAGCTTTGGGTCAGTATCTTTCTACAGAGCGCAGAGTGAAGACTCTGATCAGACTGTGCGGATGCACAGACTGATCTGAGTCTTTACTTGGCGCACATGCGTAATGGTTGGAAATGTCACGCACGCGCTCATATATGATGAATTCAGCGTTGGATGTCTAAACCTAGTAACAACAGTTTATACTATAGCAATAGCAATAGAAATAGATTATAATGTACAGTATTCACACCTCATTGAAAACAAACAAATTTATCCTCATAGTTTTATAACCTAATGTCAAAACATCAACTATCAAATTGTAATAAAATAACCTTCAGCATAATACGATCCTTATGGTCCACAGAAAACTAATATGTTTTAACCGAATATCGTAATAGCCGAAAGCTCAGTGAAAAACTAAGTGATGGTTATCTAAAAGCAAATTATAGTACAAATCGATCCGTTTTTATAATACTATTCCTTGATTTTCAAGCTTGAAACTAGTGGTAATGCGGGCTTCAGATTGTAAGAACGTATTAAGGTAATACCCCTGTATTACATGGCAATAATAAATCTCCTTATTCTTCTATGACTTTCTGTTTCTGTCTCTTTTTGGCCTCGGACCCTGCCTCTTTCCTACTGACCCCCGTCTCTCTCTCACTCTCCCTGTCTGCGTCTGTTTCTTTCTCTCCCTGTCACTTACTGTCTCTCCATGTCTCTCTGCGTCTCCTCAAGCACCGGATATTTTGACACGCATATTTATAATTGCCCCTTACATACCATTGATAGAACCTTTGTGTTAAAAGGATAAATACATTATGTTTATGCCAAAAACACTAGACCCATTACCAGAGGGTACATCTTAGATTATGCCAAACTGAAAGAAGTTGAAAATAAAATTCAAAATTGTGTTTGAATTGTGACAAGCAATCTCTCCTTTTCCGACAAAAATTTCCACGATATATCTTGGGGGATTCATTGCGTGGTTACGGAATAACGCCTGGTACATCACAAATAAATCCACTCCAAATATCATTTGATGACAGAAAAATTGAACATAAGCATTCACACGTTTACTAATTTTGAAAACAAAAATGGTGGTTTAAATATTCTTCATAATTATGTTCTTGTAAGCAAGTGTACTTCAAAAGAGCCCTTGAATAGACTTGCATAGAAAAGGGATGAACAGTGTCAATTCACGTAAATAGTGAGGGCGTAAGATCCGACCGCTGGTTGCCAGTTTTCGGATGATTTGTCTGAATTTTGTCAGAAACAGGGGCCACGGGAATGATATATAGCTGGCAGCTCTCGCAGTTCACAGTATATACAAAGAAACGACTAATCGAATGATTTATTTCTTCTTCCGTTTTAAGCGGCCACAAGAGGGAGATTCTCAAAAGCTTTAGAATGTGTAACATTCATGCATTATACTCCCCTTGGTATAGATGCTCGAATTGAAGAAGGGCATAAATCAAACACCCATTGATCCAATTCTAATTATCGTCATTTTCCGTTCTATAATTAATCTAACTACCATTTTATCGTGTAGTCGAAATTTAAAACGGTTCAAAATCGAGGCAGTGGCTTCAAATTGTTTCATTCAATTCTAATCCTTGATTGGTTTATTGTAAAATTAAGATATGCAGATGTAATGTATTTCGAAGTTCGGTATTTTAAGGCCGTAAAACGTCTATAGGTGTGGTCAAAACTTCCCCCCAGAATATTTCTGAGTCACAAATAAGAAGAATTCACGGATCGCTAGTTCCCGAACATTGACCTCCGATAGAATGTTCGACTAAGATAGCGAACGGCGTTATGGTGGGTAACGTGAAGTACCAAACAACAACAACAAACCCAATAAATGAATAAATAAACAAAATGGTTGGTTGACTGCATAAAAATCCTAACTACAGCTTGAATAAACTATAGTAACGTAGTTTAACCGTTTCCTGTACAATACCGGGGTTTTACGTTACTGTAATTTTATACTTGAGAAAACATTGTGGAAAAAAGAACAATTTGCTTGTAACAAGCAATTTCTCCTTTTTTCTACAATATTTTCTTCCACATTGGATGGTTTGATTTCAAATTGTATTTCATATTCATTGTCGTCTGTAACCTCTTTGAATTTGGACCAGTCGAAGAAAAAGAAAACAAACAGGAAAGGGTTAAGCCACCAAACCAACAAAAATGTTTAATATAAATGTTGGAGTTCAAAGTTCTCTTCCGGCATAAATGAAGGAATTGAGTGGTTAATCGTGATTCAGAACTACGATTAATTATTTGAAAATGAAAGTACCTCTCAAAATCATTAAAGAGTAGAGAAATATAATTTTTGCCATAGTTTTTTTTCCTCACAAAAGCCAAAGCGATTTTAATGTGCTGCTTGCAGACAAATAAGTCCCAATTAATTCAGTCGCGTTGGAACGGCCTCTGTTTAGAAAATTTTCTAGATATCGAGTTATCGCCTCAATAAGAAAATCCGTATAAATGAAAATCTATTATTCCTCCTAGACTTCGCAAATAAGTATTTCTATTTACTTTTATCTCGCTGCTTTGAAAACGATATAAATATTGAAATTCCCCCGAAAAATGAAGGATTACTAGGGCACGGTAATTGCTTTAGTTCAATTCAAAACAATTCCCTGCATACGACTCCGAGAATTTTTCCCTAGTTTTTGTATTTCCCGGGGGTGCACAACATTTAAACTGTAAGCTTTAATGCTTTTATTCGAATTTCTAAAAACAATTACATCATAAAACACTGTCTCCGTTGAAATTGTTCCGAAAAATAGAGAAAAGAGTCCAAATAGTCAATCATAAAATCTGTTGTTTTTTTTGTGTGTGAAAAGAGCTGCAGCAGTTACGGGTTGCTTTTCTGTATAACCGACGGATCGCAGCTGTTGTTAAAAGAATCTGTCAACCAATCAGACTGGAGGTGAACTTTAATTCTGGCATTATGCGATATATATATTATGTAGATTTTTCAAGTTGTAGTTAGGACGTTAAGGCCGCCTAACAACCATATTTTTCATCTTGTTACATGTTACTGACCCTGTATTTTGAAAACAAAAAAATAAAGCCGCTGTTTAATATCGAACTTTCTGTTGGAGTTCAGAATCGTGCCCAGCGAACCGTCAATTTAAAAAAGGAGAAAGAGTAAACGATTGACTAATGAAATAATTCCTTTTGACCGTAAATAAGAAGCGAAGGATTTTTGTTTGTCTTCGACTTATTAACCCATTACACACAAGAAAATTTTAGACTGGTGCAAATTGAAAAAAGTTGTAGATGGCAGTTTAAACTTTATGCAATTTTATATTTTTCAACTTTCTGGGTAGAAAACATAGTGTAAAAGAAGAAATTGTTTGTTGCAAGAATTTTTTTCATTTTACACAATGTTTTCAATATTGCTCATCTTGAGGGCCGTCAAAAACGTTATTGTGTTGGAATGGGTAAAATACTCTAACTAAAGCTTATTCAATCTGCAGTTACTAAATGAGCCTGTGCGTGACATATACAACCATTTTGCATGTGCATGACTCGCACATATTGAGCACCCTGTACAGCCATTTGGGGCAATTAGAACATTCGCTGATTGCTTAAAGAAACTATGGGTCAGTATCTATCTACAGAGCGCAGAGTGAAGACTTTGATAAGACTGTGCGGATGCAACGGCTGATCTGAGTCTTTACTTGGCGCACATGTGTAATGGTTGGAAATGTCACGCATACGATTTGCTTGTTTTATGTACCTGACCATAAATTTCGCCAACAAACTTCGTTTGATTTCTTCATCTTCCATTTCGAAGATCGCAAGCGGGGTAGGTTATCCGTCAATTTTCCCAGTAAGGTAATATTTTAATTTTGTAAATGCGCCATATCAAAGCGAGTGTTATTTTAAGTGTCCTTTCGGTAGAAAATATCATTGTAAAAGCATTACTCTTTATGACGTGTGTTTTGTTTGTTAACCACAATGCTCTCTGCGATGAATACCAACCTCTAGAAAACACCATTGTAAGACTAGAAATTGCTTGTTCCAAGTAATTTCTCTTTTATCCATGATGTATTCTTTGACAACATACTAAGGAAGTACTACGGAATTACTAATCGGGGGAATTTGCATATGTTGGATACGTGTAATTTGAGGGGTTAGAGCATAAATATTGTATGGATCTATATACAATGTATAGACCCATACTATGTTTTTGCTCTAAGCCCTTGCTATTACACAGTGAACTTTTCTTGTTGCTGTTATCGTATTAGAGAATCGTGTTTAGGTATTTTTATTGGAGACCGAAGGTTGGATCAAAAATACAAAGAAATACCTACACGCGATTCGAGAACACGATAACAACAGCTAGAAAACAGACTGTTTTAATACTCCTTTTATTTTGTAACTTTTAAGACTGAACATCAAGATAATATTAATTAAAAAGAAATAACAAACAACTATATTAATAATAATAATGATAATGCATGCATACGTCATCAGCACTTTTACACAACCACAAATGTATATATATAATTGTACGCATTTTTTTTGTTCTCGAATCACGAAAAAGTGCCCGCAAATAACACCAGTACCAAGCCGGCTTTGGAAACTTGTATGTCTGGACAAGAAATGAGAATCATTGACTTGGTCTGAATAGCCGAGATATTTTTTTATCTCGGTCAATTTTCGAAGGAAAAATATCAATCTGAATACCAATCGATTGGATACGTAATCCGGAATCGACTACGACTAAAAATTGGAAACTAGAATCGCTGGCGTCTCCTTGTAGATTTCGAATGGTCTTTTACAGTGAATCACTACGAGATATCGGAAATAGTGAGTCCGAACAATTCGCCTATAAAAAATATTCTGAATCAGTTTACACAATGAGCAAGGAAAATCTTGGAGCTCTTACTTTTACTAAGCCGAGTTTTTTTTGTTTTGTTTGTTGTTGTTTTTATTATGTGTATTTTTTTCTGTTGTTTTTTATTGTCCATGTTATTCTTTTGACATTATTTGTACCCGGAAGTGCATGATTTCTTCTACATTAATAGGAATTGAAAGGGTAAGGAGAAACAGTTATTCAAAAAAATGAACATAATTTGTGGCTGTCACTGGTTCATTTTCAAATCAGGCAAAGTCAAACGACTAGCGAAAATTGAGAAAACCTGTTTGACATAATTATATGTTATTTCAGGTTTTTATCGCTAATTAAAAAAATCACAACAATTGCACAGTTGAATGAAAATACCTGTAAATCATAACACGAATGACGTCATTATGTATATGCATTGTAGCAATTTTTATTACAGCAGTATAATATGAAAAGAAATCGTTGCCATGCTTAATCTCCTTAATTCTAAGCTGTGTAGAACTTTCTGTCTGGTAAACCAAAAACACAAAATATTTTCAAACTTACTGTAAATTTCAATTCCAATTTTCAAAAAAAGCAATTTGAAAAATGAAACGAAACGAAGCAACAATATCAACAATATCAAAAACAAAACAAATATGGCCACGTGTTATAAATGAGAGTGTTCGTGCATCTCAAAGAAAACAATCAATTTAAACTATGATAGTATAGAAAGTTGTTGTAATTGCATTATATATAAAATTACATTTGAATTGATGTGTCACTCAACATATCAGATAATAGAAATAATATGTAAATATACGTAGTTAAGCTCAAAATACAAAACCTTTAGGCTCAAAATGTGACAATCGATGTAATTCATGTCTATTGGACGCTTCAATGAATGTTTATATACTTATTTCTCATTTGTTACCAATTCTTTCGAAAGTGTGTTTGTGTGTAATATCTTTGTTCTTAACCCGATTGGGTATGATGGGAAATATTTGGAATATACTTTTAATTTAGTTTGCTTCAAAGGAATTTCATTCGTCTTTTTACCTTTTTTGTAGACGGTATAAATTCACAAAATAAATGACCTAGTGAAAACAAAGAAAGTCATTATTTGACTTATAAAACTCACATTGAATTATAACGAATATTTGTGAACAGAAACTGTTCCGGATTTTTATTAAAAATGTTGTATGTTTAATAAAGGATTGCATAGAAACAACTGTGGAAATAATGAGATTATCAAGTCGCAATACATCAGAATAAATTATGTTAATTAACGTTCAAGATTCTTTTTTGTTTTAATTTATTGCTGGATCCATGTTGATTTATGATTACATGTATGCTTTATCATTTTGTCTTTAAAACTCGCTTGGAATGCTTTCATGTGTGTCACTGCTTCCGGTACTTTATTGAGTAGGAGACAGTCCTTGGGAATTGTGAAAAAAGAAAAAAAAAGTGGAAAAGAATAATTATTCAGTCGCTCCATGTTTGAAAGATTTACAACCGGAATATGCCAAGCAAGATATTTTATTGGGTATCAGCTTCTGGTTTGGAGTATAAAATACATCCCGTTAAGACATATATACAAATTGTTTTACTGACCTTCATGATCCTTTATGACATGCTTGGCCGCCATTTTGGAAATTGTATGCTGGTACATATATATCCTAGCTGCAACCTTCAAATGCCGTCTTGTTGTCAAGTAAAATGTTACAACGATGTATAAACCATTACTTAAAACACATATCACATCTATCACCAACATTCAAACTTTTAATGCTCTGGAACACTTACAGTTATACCTAAACTTAAACCACTCAAAAAATTGTCTTTGTTTGACCTCAGACCTTTTAAATGAAGATCAATTTAAACTGCCAGGACAAATATAAAAGGTGTTATCATTTAATCAAGATTTCTTGATTTTGTGATACGCCTTTTAAAAAACAATAAGATATTTATTCGCTTTTCTAAATACACCCCCCCGAATTTACCTCTTTGTAGCGTCTCCAAATCATTAAAAAACGCGATATAGGTAGAATAATATTTTATTTTAATAATGGTTTGAACGGAAATGTTTATCACCGTCATACAAAATTAACAACAACATGTGCGAAGTAACAAAATATACATGAGTTAATACAAAAAAAGTATGGAAAGGATATAAATGCGGACGTGAGAAGATTATATTGAAGAAGTATTTAGATATCACATTTAAGATATCAGAAAACAACAAAGAAAGTAGTCCCCTCTGTGGCTAGCATGCAAAGTCTTTCGAATATAATATAGATAGAAATACCCGAGACTTTAGGAGACAATAGAATAATGCATGGAAGCTAATTATCGAAACATTACTTGTGAACCATAATATTTTAGTCAACTTAACCCATTACCAGAAGACAAAATTTTAGGCTGATCCAAACTTAAAATAAACTTGCAGAAAACAATTCTAAGTTGATGTTATATTAATCAATTTATCAATTTATTTATTTATTCATTCTTCTGCGTTTTGGGGTAAAAAATATTGTGGTTAATAAGGAAAGTCCTTGTAACTATTTTTTTGTGTTTTGAGATCAAAATTGTTGTGGATTATAAAGGAAATCCTTGTTACAAGCAATTTCTTCATTGTCCACAATATTTTTCAAAGTTTTCTTTTCTCTGGGGTGTCTAAAACGCCATTGTGTTGGAATGGGTTAAGTCTTCACATCCGATATTATAGTACGTCTGATTGATTTTGTCTTACCATGAGGTGAATCAACCCAAAAATTTGTTCAACAAGGATTAAACAAAATTTAATATAATAACTAAGTTTTTCTTTAAATATCATGACTTTAATTTGTTCAATTTTCACGAACGCTTTACCCCCAGCTGCCCCCCAAATATCACAGATTGTACATACAAAATATGTTAGAATAACTAGATTTGTGGCTTTTCTGGGTTTTTTTTACAGGCAACAAGAATTAGTTTATGGAATGTAAAAAAAAATCTGTGTTTATATTCGTACACTCATTATTATTTACGGTTTTCTTATACGTTATATTTCAACGCAGTTTCAGACGACAATTTTAAGTTATTGTTTTTAATGTTATTAACACTATAGACATAATTTACAAGGAATTTACAAGCATTTTATTTCTTTTTTCACAAAGTTAAAAAAAAAACCTTTTTTCCTGAGGGTTGTAAATTGGCAGGATAATATGGAAAAAAAATAAGGGCAATTGAGAGGGTAAAAAGATTAGAGTATTCCGAAAGAGCAAGACTTTTTTCAGTATGTTTTCACTATGGTTCAATATGTTAATATTTTTTCATCGCTATGAATTATCGGTTAAAGTCACATGGAACATAAATAAAAATTAAACTAGATGGTCATAAATATTATAAGGCTTAACTTTCTTCTCATATCAAAGTGAAATACAGTATCATAAAAAGGTAATAAAATCCCATGCAGGAGATATAAACTAATGCTAGATAGATTTACGGGCCTGCCTCAACAAGAATTCATCTTTTGGCGTCGTTGATATACCTTTAATATTATCCTTATATCAAGACAATTATATACCAACCTTCTAAAATTTAGCACGCTGGCCAAGATCTGAACACCAATATTAAACAATAAAAAGGGCTTCATCTTGCAGTAAGTACGATTACATTTTCTGATTCTCCCATTCCTTAAGCTTAGACTATAAAAAAATAAAAATAAAAACAGAAGAAAAAAAGTTTGAACATTAGGATAAGGTACTATTTTAACAACATTTATTTTTTTTTCCATTCTATAAGTTGTGTTGATATTTTCCTTTTGTGGTTTTATTAAGTAAATATAAGTAACTATTCTGATTGTACTTTCTTATATTAAATTTCCTGCCTTCTGACTGGCTGAGAAAAATTCGTTCCAAACTTCAATGAAAAAAACTTGAGTGCGAAAATACTCATTATGATTTCCCAGAAAGTAAATGTAAAAGGAAATGGTCTTAGATTTTGTGAGTGCTTGTATGTTTTTTAATATTAAGTAAGACGCTTCATGCAATGTAATTAGATTTCAGTTTCATACCCGAATGCGGGAAAAAAGAAAAAAACCCAAACATTTATCTCAATGGTTATGGTCATGGCTGTGGGTATATGATTTAAGATATGCGAATTATGATTGGCTGAATATATATTTTAATACCATCAAGAAAGTTAGTGCGGTACTAACTATCTTTCATAATACAGTTTCACTAGAATTGTTTAAAGCTGGCAAAACTTTGCCCCCTCGACATCTGATGATATGGCAATACATAGGGAACATTACAAAGGCGTATTTTTCCATGTGATGTTAACGTGTTTAAGAATCGTGTGTAGGTATTTTTATTGGATGATGCCGAAGGTCGAATCCAATAGGAATACATACACAAGATTCGAGAACACGATTTCAACAAATGGAAAAATCCACTGTTGTAATATTCTTATTATCATATACCTTTTTAGACATAACAATCAGAAATTCCATGACAATGATAAAGAAATAAACCAATAAATGAAAAAAGGAAACAAATGCCATCGGCACTTTTACGGAACGACCGGAACGTCAGTACTCAAAAAAGTAGTCCGCGTTTAAAAGTACATGACGAAACATTTCTTACACATGAATACGGATTTTTTTCTGTCGAGTTATATCAATTATCCATAATTTCATTCGAATCTTTTATAGGTATTCAATACTATATTTAATTAGGGAATATGATTTGTCTTCACCAGGGCATGAGTTCGCGTAACCCAATGGTATAATTTGGCTTTTTTAGCTCAGTGAAAACGGCACTTTCTCTATGTTAAACAAAGTTAAATAAATGAAAAATAAAGAAGGTACTGTCCTGAAATCGTTGCTTTCTTTTGGCCCTCTAAACTCGTAAGGCGCTTTTTTACTCGCCATGATTTTGTGGTGTCCGTGTAGAGGTGTCCTGTGTTTATCCAAAGGGTTTACAGGCGCCGTTTACCTTGCGAACTCATTTGGCAGTATGTTGAGCTTAGTTTTTAGGCTGAGATTGCGTAGCAATCTGAGGCTAAAGTTACCACCGTAAAATTTCAACCCACGCCGAGTTAAATGTAAAAAATGTAAAAACATATAACGCAATAAATACAATCTTCTGCCACATGGAAAGTAGATCGGACCGAATTACACGACTTCGAGTATTAATTAATACGCCCGAATGAGGCAAGAAGGACAAAGGCAAGATATGACTCGTTTCATTTTATAATGTACAGTTCTTTCGTGTGAGTGATCTGAATTTGGTAAATTATCAAAAATTGATGACTGAATGGATAGAAAGAAAGGAGATATATAGTATATTGGACAATTGTTAATTATGTATAATCATATCACTCCCTTCCCCTCTCTCTCTTTTTACCTGGAGATAATATAGCGCATATTTACATAACGAAATTGGTCTTTGTAATAGAACACTCGCACCGCACGCGAGAGCCTCCTAGTTCGAACCTCGCTACAGACACACACACACACACACACACACACACACACACACACAAACTCTCTCTCTCTCTCTTTCTTTCCAGCGGGCTTTTGCCATGATGTGGTGTCCATAGTCCGTCAACTTTTACTTTAAGAATCTTCTTCTAAGAAACTACTAAACAGAATTCAACAATAAATTCACAGGAAGGATCCTTGGGTGGCCTTTACCAGACTCCTTCAAAGCATTATGGCGGGTTAAAAAATGTAATACATGTACATGTATACATGTACATATATGTATGTATAAATATGTGTTTGTGTGTAGCGTTACAATACCTACAAAGCTCGAAGAGTGTCCCCTAGCGCACAAATTGGCAGATCTGCGCATAATCCACAGTAGATTTTGGTAGAAAGTCACAACTCCAACAATCCGACCATCAAACTTTTTCTGCACAGGTAATGTATCTCGTGTATATATATCTCATGCTTTCGGCGCTTTGACTTGAAAATAGCAAGATGATACAGAGGTCTGTTCCCTGCATATATGCCGTGAAACCATTGCACGGTTGACGTATGGTTACGGAGACATTAATATATTTTGGAACTTAATCTTCACCGAATTGTCCTATAGGGTTTCCACATGGTCATCGTATGGAGACCTTACAGCAATCTTACGTTGTACAAGAGCTCTACTTGGCACACCTCGTTGTCTCCTATAGGGTCAGTTGGATTTTCTTGTGAGTAACTTTTGGAAAACCCCAAATATCTTATGGTCATCGCAAGATAATGTGAACACTGCTAGGCTCAGTGGTTGGGCGGTGGGCTCGTTATTTGAGAAAAGTCGAGGTTTGCAGTTTCGTATTTCGACCGCTGGTCGAATATCGACCGCTGGTCAAGTATATATGTTCTCGGGCAAAACATATCGGAGTCCCAACCTAGCACTGATGATGCCAAGGAAGCACAAGAATATGGATCGCTGTGACATAACGGAAATATTTCTCAAACAGGCGTTAAACGTCATACAAGCAAACAAACATGGTAACCTACGATATCGTCCTGTGTCAAATATATCATTCAGAAAATTACAGGATACGATATAACACGGCATCCTCGGCATGTGTAGAGCAAGCTAAGGTTATTTATGTTCAGATACACTTAGTCGGTGTGCTAGAAAATTTCGTAACTACA
The DNA here is from genome assembly GCA_946902895.1 of Fragum fragum. NCBI lineage: Eukaryota > Metazoa > Mollusca > Bivalvia > Cardiida > Cardiidae > Fragum > Fragum fragum. Next base: position 39,378,559 of record OX336372.1, read on the forward strand.
GCTTTATACTTGCAGATTGGTGCTAACTCAAAGATTCTGTAGGCTTTATGCCAATGTTACAAATCTAAGGCTGCCCAATGTATCTACTTTAAGTAGATATAAACTTAATGAGGCCTCGTTTAACGGCAAGACAATTCATCCGCTGAACAAAAAGTGAGAATAACGGACTACCGCAAATATTTGATGCAGGCAGTTAGAGAGGGAGAGATAGACCATCCCACAGACCGACCGACCGACCGACCGAGAGAGAGAGAAAGAGAGAGAGAGAGAGAGAGAGAGGGGGGGGTCGTTAGAATATTTGGTAGTATTATAATCGGTACCTTTTCTGAGAACACAATTGAAGACAAATCAATTCGCACAAGTTGATCTCAGTATTCCAAATTGCACATGTGTAATTACTGGAAATGCCATGCGCAATCACAACTTCTGTTACTGCAGGCTAGTCTTCCGATGTCACTTCAGTCAAGGTTCAACCTTTCAAGTATATACATTGTCTTTGTGATTCAGCTAGCAGTGATGACATCAGAAAGAAGCACAGCTATTTGCCATATATCATCAGGTTATGCTAATCAGGGTCATAAACTTCTTACTTTCAACGGCGTCTAGACACACTTGACATTTTTGTTGAAATCCGTAAAAAAAGTTTTTTTCACCGTGTCTAACGTTACGGTGAATCCATATATCTTGTTGCTACTTAGACTTGTGATAGATTTGAAAAGCAGTTTGAATTAAAGCTCGTGTATTTGAGTGTTTTGTATAAATTGAATTCCAAGAGTTCATATATACAGGTTTATGTCAAATGGTGTAATAAAAAATAAAAGATAAAACAATATGTTTTACCATTTTTAGTTTCCAATTTTTCATATTTTTTTTTTGTTGAGACAATTCGAAAGGAAAAAAAAGACTTTTTGAGGCCAACAAAGTGATCCTCTTGTAAACCAAGCGTAAAATTTATACACATTATGTTTCTTCTTGTACAGCATCATTGACGACATCTTATGATAAGATTATGTAATAGGTAAGCGAGATATACCTAGGTTTGGATTATAAGTTTTGGTTTTGCCCACTGGCACAACGCTTTGTTTTGTTGTTAGCACTTTAGAGATTTGCTATTTCGTCACTTCGAATACCGTCTTTGTTTGAAAAATTGTTAGGGATAAGAATATTTCAAAATGTCAATATAGAGCAAGCTTTCACGTCGGTCGTTTATGCTACCCTTGTGTATCCGTTTTTTCCATTTACCGTTCAAAAATCTAGCTGTATTAGTCATAAACTCTTCGCGAAAAGTTACATCGGAGCTAACCGGGATAGAGGGAAAGATAGACAGGCCTTCGCGTTGTTATTGTTTTTTTTTTAATTATTGTCGTTGGCATTCAAAATATCGTATCTACAACTTTATTCAAGTTGTAGTTACGACATTTAGCATGCCCAACGACGCCATGCTTTGACGTGAGTAATAAGAACCCAAAGAAAACTCAGCGTTAACACATGCCACGTATGGGCTGTTTAACCAGAAAACCAGAAGAACACTTTTTCCTGTGATATTATCCGGATCAAGATTTAAGTTCAGTGTAATCTGATGTAAAGAAAGAAACCGGCGTGCCATATATAATTACACACAGATAAGACTATCTCAGTAAACTGAGGACAGGTTACTTCAAATATCCTTTTAATTTGCCTTTCTTGTTTCTTTTGATTAATTAATTATCCGTTTCAAAATTCAGTGTCGATTTCAGAATCTCTTTAACATCTTTTGAAACGACTTGATGAACCTCAGGTACTTTTTGATATAATATGTATACTGATTATACAAACCAAGGAATAACGGATCAACCCCAACTGAGCTGCAACAGGAAGTCCTACTTTGATTTTAACCCATTACCAGACGGCCAAATTAAAGACTGGTCCAAATTGAAAGGAGTTGCAGACGACAGTTTAATGCTTACGAAATTAAAGATCTTTTCTTCTTTCTGGGTAGAAAACCTTGTGTAAAATGAAGAAATTGCTTGTTACCCAACTGTTTTTCTCGAGGGGCATCCAAAAGCGTCACTGTGTGGGAATGGGTTAAACGGTGTTATTTCGCAAATTTCATGGCAACTAATATGCAACATAAAATGAAAAGGTTTGTTGGCGACTTTGATGTTGTAACTATAATTTAGATTAGCTGTAGTCACGACGTTTAAGTCGCAAAACCAACAAAAATGCTTTACATAAATAGCGGATTTCAAACTTCACTTCCGGTCTACATGAATAATTTGATTGGTCGCTTGATTATTTAATTGACAGCTACTATCTACTATTTCTTAGGGTACAGCCATAAAATAAATGCATTTTAAGCGAAATCGTACTTGGAATCTGCATCCAACCGTGCACGAGAAGCCGATAGTTTCCTGGTAAACTATTACTGAAAATATTGGTTATTTTCGTCAATTACATTAACCTACGATCTTGTGAATTATCAACATTTTTACTAAGTATCACGAATCAACGATTTTTGATCACGACTATAGCATGCTATTCTTCGTAGTTATGATAGTACGAATTAAGTGACACATAATTTAATTAAGATTCAAGAAAAAATCCAGATAAGCGCATGGATGTATTTCATGTGATGATTCTTCAAGGTCTAAAAGTAAGTTATTTACTGAAATCACCACCGGAGATCGATGCTTCTGCGTCTGTATGCTACAGCGATAAATTTACCAATTGCTGGCCCCGCCCACTTACTCCTTTGGCCATGCCAATTGACTCCGACATGAAGTTGCGCTTTTTTTAAACGGCGTTGCTTTGCAAAGTTTATAGCCAGTAATATGTAACAAAACAGTAGAATAGTTGGTTGGCGACCTAACCGTCGTAAGTCGTTTAAGTCGCCAAACCAGCGAAAAATGCTTCAGATAATTGGCGCGCGACGTCGAAGTTCAAATACTCATTCCTGGTTGAATAAATTATTTGATTGGTCGATATGTTCCTTGATTGACAGCGTTGATTGGTAAATTGCACAAGTGTAGATCGCGTTGCAAATAAAAAACAATCGATAGACCGATCAAATCGTATAGTTAAACAGAGAACATTAATCTCCTACATAGAACGATATTTATTTGAAACATTTGTGTTGATTTGGCGACATTCAAGTCGAAACTACAGCTTATTCAAGCTGCAGTTACAATGTCCAGGGTCGCTAACCAATCACGTTTTGTTACGTGTTTCTGTCAATAAATTGCAAAATAGCTCCGTTCGGTATCTAAGTCCAACTTCCAGTTTGAGTTTGGTTTGACCAACGATCTATTCGACAATAACATTTTCGTGAGACTCTACAAGAAAAGAAAATAGATATTGTTTAGCAATACCCTTAGTTGTACCAGTCTGCCAAATATCAAATAAATCTTATTGGGTATTTGATTTACGCTAACATTTAAATAATTTTGATCACAGATCTACTTTTTAAGAAACTGGTGCGACAGACATGAGCAATATCACTGTCACAGAAAAATAACATCTAAAAAAGTTCCACTTTACAAAACAGGACTTATTTTTATCGTTTCGTCCACCGATCGAACTGTCTTGAGACTGAATATATTGAATGAGTTGAAAAATATTTACCCATTCCCAATCAACAAAAGTTTAGACTTGTCCAAATTAGAAATAGTTACAAGCGACAATTTAATGGCAAGTTTATGAAATTTTAGACTTTTTTCAACTTTCTGGGTTAAAAAACAAATGTGTAAAATGAAGAAGTGTGCTTGTTGAAAGCAATTTCTTGATTTACAAAATTTATTTCCAAACTGTTTTCCTTGAGGAGCGTCCAAACGCGTCACTTTGTAGGAATTATTTAAAATAAAACTAATATAACAGCATTTTTCTCTTTGGAAAGGTAACTGATGTTTTAGAAGAAAAAGGAATGTCAACGTTGGGTAATCAGCTGTTAATAATTTTAAAAACGGCGGGAAACAACATAAAACGTTTTTTCAGATAACGCCATAAGAAATTTGATAATTCCTACACATACTAATTACTAATAAAGGGGGCGTTCCACGTTTACTCATAATTTTGAGAAATAACCAATAAGATAGGGGAAAGACACCTTAACTTATATAATAAACCCATCCAGCCGTGTCATATTTCGACTATATCATAACTATCTCAAGTTAGGCAAACATTTTATATCGTATGATTTATTATATTGTTCAAAGTTGAAAATTCAGCTTTGACCCGGCATGCGAGAGGGGGCCTGAAACTCCTTAGATCTATTGAATAAAAAAGAAAGCCAATGCTCAGTAGTTATTGTGGTAGAATTCTTTGCTTGTATGTGGTTTAACACAGATTTTAAAAGTATTTCGGTTATATCGCGGTGCTGGTGCATCTAACTATGGCTTCGTGTCGTTTCGCACATCAGTAGACCAACAACATTCAATCCGAGCCGTAACCTGCTAATCCCACTTATGCACAGTACTTATCATACGCTAATTGTTTGGCGACAAATGACGTACGTCTGGGTGACTTTTGTTAAATGCCGGGAAAGCAGTTGGCCGAGTCGGAGTTCAAAATCAAGACCCCGTGAATTAATGATTTGAGACCCTTGAATGCCTTTTTATGATTGCGAAGCGTTTGCTACACTGCTTTCTGTTTGGACCAAAATAAAAAGTTAGTTCCAAGAGGAAAGCCCTCACAGTAATATCGAAACTTTCCCGAAGAGGGGATCTTCCTGTATACGGGGTTATGTCTAATGATACGCTAATCATACGAAGATATATATTGCCAGAGATTTCCAACGCTATGGATAGCCAACATCTTATGAATGCGAACAAAGCAATCGGATTCCTTGAGTTCACGACATTAAATTTTTAAGTAAATTACTCGAAAAAGTGTACATGATTCTGCTATCCCATTTTTATAAGGCATGCCAACCTCCGTCCTCTTGATAATGTATGCATTCAGTATGCACTCTAGCAAGCTTTTCTTTTCATAAATTATGAGAAGTTGGGATTGGTAAAAAATAGAAAAGTTGTTCGTAACATCTGATTGCAAAAGGAAAATTCTCAATCTATCAGCCGTTTAGGCGTACATGTAATTATTGAAAACATAAAATTTAATGTACCTTTTGATATCAAAATAACCAACAAAAATTAGCAAAGCGTACAATAAACGGGTTAGGCAAATAGACGAATGGGTTCGGCAAAACGGTTAAAAAGCGAACAGTATTTTGAATCACACTGTCAAAATACATTAACCTAATGAAAAGATACGATGTTGAATGTTTGCGGTAATAGGTGAGATTAGGCTTGATAAGAGAAGCGTATATATTTGCCAATAGCTAAGACATGCTGTGACCCAGCGAGATCGAGATATAAAACTGGAGGGATGATGGTTCGACGTAACATATACATTAATTATAAAACGGCAGCCCTTTCTTTTGATCAGGTTTTTACTTTAGGAAAAGATTTCGGTAAGAAACGGCAATACATTCATTATATTCAAGCTCTACATATGTTCGTAACTTGAATATGTTCCTAGAAATGAGGCCAAAGACAATAAAACGTTTTACGTTTGTAGTCCAATTAGTAGGTTGATTGATTGAATGGGGTTTATCGCCGCTTTTAACAGTATTTCAGTCATATCGCGACGGCTGGAGCACCTAACCATGGATTTCTGGTATTTCTCACACCAGTACTACCACTACATCCTTTCCTAGCCTCCAGCTGCTATCCCACTTACGTTTACGATTATCCACCCATTGGTAAGAGACAAATGTCGGAAGGAATATGTGCCACCGCCAGGGATCGAACCCATGACATCCCATGATTGAAGATTAGGAGTCTGACGCACTACCGACTGCGCTATGAAGGCTGCTCCCAAATAATAGGTAAATAAGTAGGTAAATTATTTTAACAACATTATTCTCTTGTCCTCTGGAGGCTGTCACAATACAACCCAACCGCCTGCGCGAGGAACGAACTCCATAAAAGAGTGGATTTTGAAACAGAATGATAGAATCGATAGTCACCCTGTTTAATTTTCAAAGAAAAGCTTGAAATTAAAGCTCAAGGTCATACAGTTAGATCAAAGTTAAAGAACAATCGGTACATACATAACATCGGTGCTCGAGCAAAATGTCGTAACTACAGATTTAATAAAGCTGTAGTTACGACATTTTATTCGCGAACTGACGATAGAATATTCGTGTCCAATCTGACATTTCTTTTTCATACCTTGACAGAACCGATCTTCGCAGTTCGTAATGTGAAGCTTCTAGTCTGTAACTGCTCGTAAAGCTTATGGTCTCACATAGCCGTCAATTCTGAATTTGGTAACTTATCCGTTCACGGTACTAACCGAGATACGAAGCAGGTAGTTTTCGAAATAATCTGCATAATTATCGGATTGGGTCTGTCTGTCAAAAATAGATTGACAAATCAAATCATTCGTTTATATCGGAAGTGAACTTTGAACTCCAAAAACACATAATACAAAATGATATCGACCAAACTCAAACTGCCATAAAAGAGCTCAGTGGAACTGGCTGCCTTCCGTTGTTTCGTGTGCAAACATCGGGTCTGTACCTCAAACGTCGAGGTCTAGCTTTTGGGTTCAAAAATCAAAAATGGGGTACGCGTTTTGTGTCTGTTCCACTACTGTTACATTTGTCAATGCGTTTTCAAATAAGCGAACAGAAATGTAGACCACCACTTGAAAATGTGATATTAGCAAACAAAAGTTCGTGTAGGTCACACTAACAGGTCAAAAGCGATGGTCGGATATGATGTTAATAGCCACTTTATAACTCCAATGTTTGAAAGTATTTTGAAATAATTCGTTAGAATTAGCAATTTAACTTTGTTTGTTTCATTTTGGCTTTACGCCGTTTTGAACATCCTTTTAGTAATATCAAAGCAAATTTAATTATGGGTCTTTAGTACGAAGTCAAGGTCATGTTCTTCAACGAAAGCTTCGAATGCACATTTCATATGAAGATCTCATTTATAGTAAATCATCTGCTGATGAGAAGAGGTCAATTTGGATTATTTAAGTCTCAATCAAGGAATAATTGATTGTTTCAGCGTATGATCGATCGAAATGGAATCTTTACAATACATCTCCAGATTTCTTATCACCATGCAAAGACGAAAATGTGCCACAAGATTCAGAGACAGATCTGCCCCGTTGAATAAAATGACGCGTATTATAGTTAATAAAGAAACCCCATATCTTAGTCATAGACTCTCGCTGCTATTTGGCTAGGAAATCGCATTCACTTAAATAGGAATTGACGGTTTGTTTCACGAGACAATTAAACTCCGACAGTGAGTTCGACAAAGACAGCTTACGGCGTTACTTCGTAAAGATTTCGGTAAGTAGAATAGATGAACAAAGAAAAATGGTAGATTGGCTACCTAGACCTCGTAACTACAGCTAGTATAAGCTGTTTTTACGACGTTTTCGTCGCCAAACCAACAAAAATCCTTTACACAAATGTTGGAGTTCAAAGTTCACTTATAGTATTAAAGAATGATTTAAATTGACCATCGATTTTTTTTATTGGCAGTGGCAATCCGTTTTTCATAGTTTTTTTTAGTAAATTGTTTTCTCAAACGGATTAGATTAGTTTGTAAATTGTTTTCAAGTCACATATTATTGGTGCAGAACTATCAAATGAAATATCACATCAGATATGCAAGTATACGCTTGAATTTCATTCATTCTATTGGAAAAGGTAATAAAACCTTCACGACAATTTCTGAGCGTTGTCATACCTGTGTCCATCTAAACTCGGAAATTCGTTCTATGGATTTTTCCGTTCTCCTCAAAAGAAACCTTCGACACGCTAAACTTATCATAGAATTGTGAAAACAGCCCTTTGTAAATTTCGACCGTCCTCGGGAATGAGGTCTTGCATAGACTGCATTATTAAGATGGTATATTCCAAAACTACATTTTAATTGGTATTCCGGCTAATTCCTTCTTTCTGACAATTTCATACTTAGTCGTCTTATTGCGTCAGCGATCGGGCTCTCATTCTTATCCTACACAATCTTGTGGATGTTTCCGGTCTAGAACAACGTTTCCGGTTTAAGTCTACAAAATCAATCCGCGGTACTTTTTTTACAAATGTATTAAGAATACGGTGTTTACTTTTGAGTAATTTACTGTATATAGATTTTAAAGAAATACGGCTTATCTGGAATTGTTTTTAAAGGCGAAGGGAAATTTATCACCTCATTCCCTAACACAATTGGTTAGAGATAGAATAATTAAGCTTGTAAATATTCTTCTTTTTTTCAAAATCACAATTGTATCTTGAGACTTCAAATTTCAATAAACATTTGTGGCTACCACCAATGAAACAAAGCAAAAATAACGATGTTCCTCACTTTAAATGTACGGAAAAGCATTCACATTTGCTTGTTTAAGTCTGCTATTTACGGTTAGACATTTTAACTTTTTTGGTGTAATTGCAAACTTTATGTAAACTGTTTTAGGTCTTTAGACATCTTTCTTTTAATTTCGAATAAATTTATTCACGAAATAAGTAGTTTCCTTATGCTATAAGGGAGGACCTAAATCTTCTTATTGAATAACTTTAATGGTCTAACAATACCATGGTTGATGACCATAACAAATGTTTTAATCACGTACTTTCTTTTTCTTCTTCTCATTTATTATATACATCCATTTTCTGTTTAAACAGTCGATTCCAATTTCAAATCTCAAAAAGCAAGAACGTTAGGATATCTTGAACTCAAAGTACGGCATGGTACTCTTCGTATGGTATTCACAGTACTATTTTCTGTGCACTCTATCGGCTACATTTTAGTTCTTTATCTTGGAATGTGGTAAACGTATTTTTGTTTGTTTTTCTCAAACAAACTCCCGAAGAAGGCTATGGCAAATCATGTAATAACCATTTGAACTCAAGAGCTATTGTTTTGACCCATTCTAGACATAGTATTAAATCTTACGATACTATTAGCAAGTTAGCCATTGTTAGACCGGTCCAAACTGAAAGAAACTGAAGGAAACTGTAGCCAACAACTGAAGGTTAATGGAATTTTAGGTTTTTTTCCCAACTTTCTGAACAGTAAAAAATTTGGAAAATGAAAATGAAATTGATTGTTTCAAAGCCACTAACAATTTCATCATTTCCAAAATATTTTGCTTGAGTTTTCAAAAATGTGTAAATCAAATGTTGGTAATCCAAAGTGAAAAAAAAATATATATACCCCAGCGTAAATATCAAACGACTAATGGAACTATTACATGCTATTCCATTCGCTTGCTTTTTTACCATTGCCCAAGGTGATTTTTTAAATGTTCTCTCTGTCACTACCTTACACCATATTACAAGGTAGAATAATATTGAATTTTGAATACAAAATAGACTGAAACGATTTAGATTTGAAATGTTTCCAGCCATGTTATTCGTACAGTGGATGAAATTAAACGTGATAATTTTTAATTAATAACACACATACACACACACACATACAAATATGAAGACTTGTCTTGAATGACCGTATGAACGAAAAGTGTACCAAATTCTATACCATTTCGTTTCTATATCATTTGTGGTTTTATATTATTGCTAAAAATGATTGTTAAATTTTCATGTGATTGCTTAATAAGGAGTATGATATGATACATGAATGTCTATAAACAAATAAACAGAAACTTATAAAAACAAAACCTTGCTATCACATTGAATAATTGATGAATATTACGTTTTCATGTTAACATTCTTACTTCAAGAATAATTTTCAAATAATACATTAGTTTCATTGTGACGGTAGTTGTTCAAATTCTTGGCAAAAATAAACGTAATCTATATTTATGACCAGGAAAAGCAGAGTAATAGATTAAGCCAAAATTTCTTTTAGAATTTAAGAATGAAGAAAAATAATGGAATTTTACCTTTTATTTCCACATTCCATCCCCAAGGTTTGAAGCTATGATAATAAACTTAAAAAACAACAGCATTGCTTTCACATTGAATAATTGATGAATATTATGTTATTATGTTAACACTCTTATTTCCAGAATAGCTTTCAGTAATACATTATTTTCATTGTGTCGGTATTTGTCCAAATTTATGGTAAAGATAAAATATGACCAGGAAAAGGAGAGTAATATGTCAAGCCAAAAATTCTTTTAAAATTTAAGGATGTAGAACAATACTGCAATTTTTCCTTTTATTTCCACATTCCAACCCCAAAGTTGACAGCTATACTAATGAAAATGATGATGATTCTGAATTGTTATGATTTTTTTATCATTTTACAGAATAAACACAATGGTGTCGAATAATTTAAGAGAAATGATGGCAACAAAACATTATTCGCAGATTTTACGTAAATCACAATTCAGAAAAATATTTTAAAGACTTTGCGTAACCGTATTGAGGACCGAGTAAACTATTTTTTAAGGGGGGATTTAACGTGAAATTATGAAGCAAATTTGTAAAGGAGAACATAGATTGTATGTTCAGTATTTGTGTATATGCTTTAATTTGTTATGGTTGTAAAGAATTTTACATTGGATAAAAGGGGATAAACTGAGAATTCGAATCACAAATTAGGGACCCATAAGTTTGGCAGCTACCTCTTCGTTCACATTTAGATAATTGTTCTCATACAAATCCAACACGCCGAAATTTCCTTTTTATCAATTGAAAGTAAATGACGTTTCCTCTAGATTTAAGTCCAAGTAACACTCTCCAATAGATTAATTGGAAGGTTGCTTACGTCTTATAGACAGCATTATTCAAAATGTATCGAGAAGTGTGTGCGTGTGTGTTTTAATTTGAAAACATGAACTATGATCGAAAGAACGTTAATTAAACGTCCTGATAAATTTTTGATTTAGAACTTAAAGTTCCAGTAGTCGCCTGATATTTATACTTTTTTACTTTTGATTACCAACATTTGATTTACACTTTTTGAAAACTCTTTGACCGCAACATTTTAGACTGGTTCAAATAGTAAGGAGTTGAAGACGACAATTTAAATTCTAATTTTTTTCCCCCAAATTTATAGATAAAAAAACATTGCGGAAAATGAAGAAAATTCTTGTCACAAGCAATTTCTTCATTTTACACAATATTTTTTTCTTATTGTTGTTCTTCAGGGGCGTCAAAAACGTCAATGTGTGGGAATGGGTTAAAACGAATTCAGATAACATATATCATTTCATCATAATTTCCTTACAAAATTTGGATGACTGTTTTGATATTTACTTTGATACGTTGGTTATGTCGTTTTACTAAATCATGAACATCGCCATGCGTCAGGTTGTTATATAGTAAGTGGAAATGCAACTGGTTTGCATGTTAGAGAGACATACAGACAGAGATAGAGAGAATGACAGAGAAGACCAGCAAAACAATTGTAAGTTAAATACGTAAATAACATTTATATAAGCCATCGATCTAATAGTTTAATTTCCTGTCTCTTGCCTCTTATGTATAACTTCAAAATGTGGTGCACGTCGTAAATGTGCAATTTTAAAGTCTCAACGGTTCTGGAAAATATTTTTGAAGTTTGCAGAGTGGCAGAAAATCAAACCAGTTGAATTGATTTTATATTTGCCATAGAATAATCGGATTAAGAAGATACGTTCCTGTTTTCCACGACAATTCACAAATGTCCAAAGAGTAAGTGACCGATTTTGGAGTTCCGGTCAACTGGATATCACAATTATAAACGTGGAGATGAATCGAAAATTTAATCGACATCCATCATAATCAGCCTACTGCTTACTTAATCCAGTTCTGCTAACTTGATTAAAATTTCTGATCAATATGCTCTCTTTAAAGCAAAATGACCTATTCGGTTTATATTTTAGAAATATTATTTTAAATATTTTTTATGATTAGTTTTTCCATTCTTTCTAAATAGATACAACAATAGTTTTTGGTACGAGTCCGAAATTAAGTCAAATAACAAATGAAATATGTATGATGAAATATATATTAGCAAGAATATACCTTATTATATATCCCTTTTAACATTTTTGTTGGTTTTCTGGCAAATGAAGAATGACCTCATACAATCACATATGAACTGATACATTTAATTGGTAACCATTGTTCTTAATTATCTTGGTTTATTGTATTTTTCATTGGCTCATTGCTGTACCATATGTCTCGGTCTGCACAAAGTTACTTTGATCAGTGTTTGGAATCTGTCACGTGATTTCCTTTGCCAATAGTTTTGCGCCATTACATCGAGCGATGTAAGATAAAAGGGAAAATATGCATCAATAATAGAATAAAACTGATACACGATCGATTTAACCTTGTCAAGTGGCAATTCTCCAATCGTAAAATTTTGGTGACCATATAATTTTACCCTAGGGCTTTATGCAACGTACAGTATTCATCTATATTTCTGTAATATTGAAACTAGTTGTTTCGAACCTATTGTTGGTTTACTGGTTGAGTTCTGAGTGTCCTCGTTCTACATATATCATTCAGTTCGTATCTGTACTATTTTAGACCAATTTTCGAGTAGAATAATAAATGTCTTCTCTAGACTCGAATTATATTAACTGGTCGCAAGAACTAGGTAAGCAAATACTATATACCTGCTTTTTACAGCAATACACACTCAGATTATATTGATTTTTCAAAGAATGATGCTAAATAAAAACTCAATCTTTTTTTTTTTTGTTTGTTTTCGAAGAATTTCCACCAAAGTTCAAACTTATGTAGTGTGTGTAAAGTTCATATCTTTCTTTTCAATATAACTTATTTTAACCGAGCTCTTGAACCCGAGATATGCAAGCTTTGTAATATAGAGGTTTCGGAAAGCTGTAAAACAAACAAATAAATGATAATAATAAAAAAACGTTAATTGTCTTCTTTACATGGTATCTCCTGCCTGCTGTTAGGCATCACATCTCGTAGAATACTTTTTCGCGGCCAATTATCAAATCAGATTCGGGAATTCACTGTAGAGTTGCTTTTGTCACCATCTTGATTAAATCGCTGCAAGCTGGTTGTTGACGCTTCTGGATTCTTGTATTCCATTTCCGTTTTCTCTAATGCGGCAGCAGTTCGACTTTCAGTGCTGGAGAATTGTTATTGTTTATATGTGATATTTAGACCATAAGGACGTTGATAAACATTAATTTGAGATACCTGTTCTTCATTCGATGTTAAGTAGGATATCGCTTTCTTTTGATTTCACACGGGTAATCGTTACGTTGTGAAACTCCTCGGAAAATCGAGGGCTTAGAGCAAAAGCATAGTATGGCTCTATACAATGTATAGAGCCATACTATTTTTTTGCTCTAAGCAATCGAAATGTGAAGTAAGATATGCCTGGCGAGTTACTGTTAGATTGGTGCAAAAATACTCGACATGGAAGGATCGATTATAAGATTATATTTTCCTCTTACTGGTTATAAGACAGAAAAAAAAAGAATATTCTTTCGCACATAAAGTAGAACCGATTAGTTTGTGATTAGTAAATAGCTAGTCATAGTTTCTGCGATTCACAATATCAGCACAATTACGTTATGAATACAAAACCGTTTCTGCGAATTTCACATCGTTCTCTAATATATCTAAGCTGTTTAGAAAAGGTTTAAGACAGGTAATAGTTCCGACTTAAAAGTTAATGCTACGTCAACACTGTAGGCCTACCGAAAACTTAAAGAGTGAAAGAGATTTTATTCTCTAAACGTCCAATGTGTGATCCATCAGGAACATTTAAATCTAGTTATCACCACTCTTTTTCTGATCTTACAGTCAGTTACTTCTAGTTAAGATTCTGCTTATTTTATTGCAGTTTGGCCAATCCAATGTGGTTTTCAACCCTACCTTTAAAATGTCTCACTACGATTTTGTTTAATGACCTTCTCCAGGTAATTGAAAACGACAGCATCAAGGAAGAATGTCATTCCCTATGTAAAAAAGTACTAGATTTTCTTACCGACTCTTGTATTTCCATTTTTCGGCAAATGGCTTTCATGTCTTAACTATACAAACATCATTGTTTGCTCTAATGAAATGTATATTAAATAATTTCGCCAATCTCGACATGTATTACCTTATCATTATTATCATATCTACGAAAAATCGAATGGTTGGGGAGAGCGCGAATAACTGACAATATAATTATTTATTACTGTTAAAGATTAGTTTATCACGCTAGAAAATAGAGAAACTGAAATTCCGTCTGAAATATGCCTAGATATATTTGTTGTACTAATTTCTCAAACTGATATTAAACCTAATACCAAAACCTTAAAATATCAAGAACGAAAAAAACAACAACAACAACAAAAAAAACCCCAACAACAACAACAAAAAAAACGCGATTACCGCATATTTCCAAGAAATACAACGACATAATTAGTTTCATTTTGCTTTCTTTTGTTTGCCATTGTTGAACGTATGTGTTATTAATTTATTTGTTTAAAATACTATATACTCATTTAAGTGAATAAACTATATGTTATATGTTATCTTATGTTCGATATCCCCTACTTCCTTAAAGTCTATACCACTGGCGTTGACTTTGTAGACACGTGACCAACCTAGAGCCATTATATCAATGGCAAGATCAGCAAACCACTTGTACCTGACACTTCCCAAGTGGTCATCAATAGAATCGCGGAAGAATTCGATACTGTTGAAAAGAATAATATAGATTTATGTCCAAAATATATAAAATCCTTACAAAAACGGTACATCTTTAAGATACATTGCAACGGGATACCTAGTAAATAAATGGCAGGTTGCTGTGACTAAACGGCAAACATTCAACAGAATATTCATTAGCTATCAGTTGAGAATTTGATTTCATTTCATTATGAAAATGTATCGAATTGAAAGTAAAGGATTCGGAAAGCTTGTTTTATCATACCCATAATGTCTATGAGGAAGAATCATATGGCGAATAATCAAAATAAAGAATTCAAAGCTTCTTGCAATTAACCTTTATGTCAATAATGAAATGAAAACATGTATTTTACCCAAAAAGTAATGTTGAAATTCTTTTCCAAATTTCATTGAAATATACGAGAACGTGCCAAAAATGGAGATTTATTTAACACTAAACGACTGTATATCATTTGTCTTAAAAGCGAATTAGATAAAATTATTGTTTTGTTGATAACATTTTGATACAAAGCACCACTTTTAAAGCCATTGGATTTTTTTTTTTACTTCATTGGAGTCTTTGCAACCAAAGACATGCGACGAAACATAATATAATGTAATGTTCATCAAATGTAAAATGTATCAAATGTAAAGTTATCATTTTCAGGAACTGTGAAGTGATCGACTCATGATAGGGGTCGATACTTTAAAATATAATTGCTGCTTAAATCTGAAAAATACTGCATTAACTAGGCTGCCAGTACATAATTTACGGAGAAATAAATCCTACTAAAACTTAAATTTATTGAATGATGTTTAACACCACTTTTAACGTATTTCAGAGATCGATTTATTCCTCTGACTCTTCTTCGACGTTAATCAGAAGCACGAAAACAGGAGAGAGAAAATATGTTTTACATAAAAATCATCCACTGAAAAATAGAATTATTTTGATAAAAGAAAAGGTTACACCAGTATTGTTACATGTCAACGCAGCAAAAGCCCCTATACACCATCGCGTTCACATCGAACAATGCCCCCAGTTAACCTTTGATTTATACTGGAGTTGGATGTGTACATTCCTTCAAGGTAGTGTCCCATTTACTGCTGCACATATTGCCACACTTTAAACTGACTGTGACATGCGATGTCATAGCGGTGACCCATGTGTAGGATGACACTATAATACATTAGGTTTAAGGATATAAACTTTCTGCATCGGAAATATGTATGAGATTATCATCAGTATAGATTGGCATATAAAAATGGACACATCATGTTTATTTTAGATTTATCCGTTTTACAGAAAAAAGTGCAACATTTTTGATTGATCGACCGTCGTGTTTCATGTACCTTTATTTCAAATCTTACAGTTGCAAATATTATTTTTCATCGAAAAGATTCCGATTCATAAGACTTACATCCCTGTCATATAGTTCGATAATTGGAAATTGGAATATTAAATGCTGTGATACCTTTTTTTTCTCCGTAAAAGAGTATTTTACATGTATGTCTGAATCAATGTGTAAGGGCAGCGATCCTCTCGGATGTAAGGTGAAAAGGTATACCTAACATTTTATGCCCTCCGTTGAGAATTTAGCTCGTTATATTGGTAAGGAAGGTGAAAACGATACTAACGCTGAATAAGGGGTGTTATATTTCCAAAGGGCACATATACGTACAAGTATGTACGTATCGACGACTAGTACCAGGGTGCTTGGAAAGGCTGCAGTGGGAGTACTGTTGTGAGAAATATCAGGAATACACGGTTAGGTGCTCCATCCGCCACGATACGACTGAAATGCTATTAAAAGTGGCGCAAAACCCATTAAAATGTCAAATCTTATTAAAGAAGATTAAAAACTAGAGTCCCTTTTTCGGTATCCCAGTAGAATAGAAATACGGTAATCTTAGTACATATCGAACAACCTTTATTCACATGAAACGAACCGAGACAATATGAGTAAACAAAAACAACAGGAAGATCAACGTATCTAAATAATTAATCCTAAATACAGGTGTCATCATAGACAACTTCAATGAATGCTGGCTGTCTATCAGTGACACAATCGGGGGATTTGAATAAATCATAATTTGTGTCAGTGCAGAATGTGACTTGCTTTGAGTTTAGGTCAAGATGACACCTAATGGCTATCTATTCACGTATAATTCGACTTCGTGAATCAATCCCGTTTTCCTCGTCACAAAAACATCACAAATTTTAATGTTAAAGCAAACAAATGTTATTCATAATTATGTAAATATAAAAAAACCAAAATATTCAATATCATGAATTTATATAATTTCCCATCAATTCTTTCTCCGTACGTATAAATCATTTAGGCAAAATTTGTATTCCAAATAAAAATCCAAATGTGTTAATTTCAGGAGTATGAAATAATTAACGTTGATGCATTACATAAGAATATGTACTAAAAGTGGGCTTTACAGCCTTGCCCACCTTAACATTAAGTTGTCTGCATTAAAAATAGTGATTTTTAATTTAAAAAATATTTCATAAAGTATTGTCTTAAAGAGCATTTATTTAACCCTGATTATATTGAGTATCCACTCTTTGTGAGACAATTGTATATTGAAAATACTATTCATTTGTAATACCCGCATCATTTCAAATAAAAAGGATGAAACAGAACTACCCGTTTTAGAACGACAATGCTCATGTCAATATCGAAAGCAGCCCGCTTTCTTTTATTTATCATGTATTCGCATTAGTGGATTTCAGAAATCCTGTCTTTTTGAAACCGAACTCGTGTTTAGTTTTCTTTAATGTCTGATTTTAAGTGTGCAGCCCTTAGAATGAAACATTAAAACTTTCTTTTCGTGTGTTCGTATTCAAAGTTTACTCTTGTGTATATGCGTATGTATATTCCTTGCGTGCTTGAAAGTATGATAAAATTACCGGATAAAATTTTCATGATCAATCCGAGTAAAAGGTGGAGAGTTAAAGAAATAGCATTCAATTTATAACTTACATGGTAGAGTGTTATTATGAGTTGGTATTATTTTTAAAGCAGTTTAAATATCTGGAAGGTGACCATGCTGAACAAAATAGAGACGGTCGTGACAAGGTTATGTCTATTGTAATCCTGCGTGATTAAAGGTCGTTTGAATTGACATTGCATGTGCTGAATTGCCTTGCAACGTTCATTCATAATAACGAAGAAACCTTGGTCAGCTGGCATCTCAATTAACTTCATACCATGTGCGCAAAATAAATGATTGTAAATAAAAATACAATAAGCGTAGCTGGACATTCGCTGATAATATTTTACGCAATTAACGAAAATGAATGAAAACTTGGATAACGAATAAAAATATTTTCTTCAAATTAAATAAAAAAAAATATTACATAAAAATTGAAACGATGTAACTAGTATGAACACAGCGTATTTTCAACTGGTTAGTATTAATGATGAAATTTATTTGACAAGAATTGACCAAAAGCTGACCCCGCCCACTTACTACTTTGGACACTCCCATTGACTCCGACAGCAAGTCCCGCTTCGATTTTAAACGGCGTTCCTTTGCAAAAATTATGACCAGTAGTATGAAACATAAAAGCAAATTGGTTGTTTGGCGACCTAAACGTCGTACTACAGCTTGAATAAGCTGTAGTTACGACATTTAAGTCGGCAAACCAACAGAAAATTTCCACAAAAATGGCGGCCAATGTTGGAGTTTAGATCTCAATTCCGAGCTGAATGAATGATTTGATTGATCGATATAATTGACGGCCATGATTGATCAATTGTTAGGCGATTGAAAAAGACCCGGTAGGGGCATAACAACGAGACCGAGTGAGAGATTTTTTTGTACCGAAAATACCTGGTTGATTATTCTATTTACGATATTCCAAACATATTTATTTCAAATTCTTAGCAATTCATTTCATTGAATATTCGTCCTGTCCTGCCCTCGGCAACCATGGTCAGTAACACTGACACATTTCTTTTTCAATATATTCTTTTCCCCGTTTTCTAAGTCGGCGATGTAGTAAAAGGAATTTCAGAGAAAATCATTAGACATATGTGGTGACAGGAACGAAATCAATTTGGACAAAAATATCAATCTTGTATTTGAGGACGACAACCTTATCAACGATTTTTTTTTTTGTTTGAATGGGGTATTTCGCCGCTATCAAAAATCTTTCAGTTATATCGCGGCTGCTGGAGCACCTAACAATGGATTCCTGGTATTTCTCACACCAGTACTACCATTACATCCTTTCCAAGCCTACAGCTGCTATCCCACATAGGTCTACGATTATCGACCCATTTGTGAGAGACAAATAGTCGGAAAGGATGAGTGACGCCGTCGGGGATCGTCGATTTGAAGACACCGGTATACTTCGTACATCGATTGACCATTTAAGACTTTGATAGAACAAAGTAAAAAATTAGACAGTATGTGAACACTCAATCTCCCGACATGAGCGCACAAACCAGCTCTTACAGGTAAAGTAGGACTGTTTTTCGCTTTAAATGCAGCTTGAATGGATAATAACCCAATTCCTCACAACACAATTTTAGACTCGTTCAAATTTAGAAAAGCTGCAGACGGCAATTTCAAATTGATGCATTTTCTCGTAGCTTTTGACAGAAAACTGTGTGGATAATGAAGAAATTGCTTGATACAAGCAATTTCTTCATTTCCACAATGTTTTACAAATCCATTTTCTTGAGGGGCGTTAAAAGGGGGATTGTGTGGGAATGGATTAATCTCTTTCTTTTTTATTGCCTACTGTTTTTTTCCTTGATTGTTTGTTTAATTTGTTATATTTTTTATTATTATCGTTATTATTTTGGCTAAGATTTTTATACCTTTCTTTGTTTACAACAATTGACAAATGGCCAGTCATGTACACTAACTATGATTTTGAATAAGCTGTAGTTGCGATGTTTAAGTCGCCAAATCAACGAAAAATGCTTCACATAAATGTCGGCTAAAGTCGTCGTTCAAAGTTCCGTCAAAATAAACTATTTGATTGGTCGATTGGCACACGCGATCGGTCAATTTATGTAGATTGTTTTTCAATGTCCGGAACTGCGCATCACTCGCCATGTTGGTTCGAGAACTTTCTTTAGAAAGTTCAACTGTATCGTATGACTCAAATAAGGGCTAGTTTCTGTAGATAAAAAAATGGTTCACGTGCCACAAAAAATAAACGTACCCCGTATCTAATTTAATTAGCTCAGAATTTAAATCTAAACTACTTTTAATTCGTTTGCTCCATTGCGTAATTGAGCTGAGAGATCAAGATGGCAAAAGTTTTGCCTGACCTTTGGCCTTCTTGCCGATAAGATCTGGGTTCATTGTGTTTGAAACTGTATAGAGACAAATTATGATTTATCGGCTCTCCTTACATAATGATTTGCACTCAAAGTCTGGTGTCAATGTATTTTAACACTTTACAAACTTCACAATTGTAGCCTTAGCAATGCTTTTACTTCTAGAAATTTCTTTCGATTGGGCGTAAGTATAAAAAATTCATTTATGAGATTAAACACATGAATTCTTATTATAAGAAATAACTTCTTTTGAGTTAGATAAGCAGTTTCCAAGCTTTCAAAACAAGTCGTATATTGTTTGTCGAAATAATGATAATTGTTATCATATGTCATATGTTCAAGCTTTGTAGTTATCGTGTAAGGATTTCAAATTTTCTCTAAAAACAAGTTAAACAGGGCTTATTTAGAGGAAAACTAAAGACTAAGAGAAAAACAAAACAAAACACACACACACACACACACAGTAGAAATAAAAAATATACATATTCGAACGCAATCCTTGAAATGCAAAGGAAGTAAAGGATTTATGTCAAAGGTGAAAGAATAGTTTTCTCGCAATTTGTATTCATAATTGTCTGCTTTTCTTCTCTCTATATAGCAGAGTTGTACGAAAGTTTATGAACTGTGAGAACTTTAGCGATCAGCAGAGATAAAGTCACTTGATACGTAAAAAACCGAGATTTACGAGCGATATACAACTAAATATGTCCATCAATAAATAGAGGATATAAAGTTTAACAGAGAGGTCATTTGGTTTCTTATCTATTTTCATTTTTTGCCTATTTTTTTTTTTTTTTTGTTGTTGTTGTTGTTGTTCTCTATTCAATTTTGTTAGATTAAGAAATTTCTCAGGTAGGACAAGAACAAAATAAAAGCTTAAATTAAAAATAGAAATTGAAGGTATACGATGTTATTTTTTTAAAATAAGTGGCTCTAAATTCGACCACATTTATAACTAAGATTGCAAACAGGGAAAATTTGGCAATTCTTTAATTTAATAACTGAAATGTCTAATCTGGATTTTGCCAATTTAGATCGTGAATTAAAATGAATGTATGAAAAGATAGAAAAGTGATCTTCGTTTAGGTGTTGACAAAAGCGAAAGATTGTACACTGGTCTGCATGTAGAGTCAAGTCCAGACGCATATTAATTATCAATCAAAATATCGATTGAAATATCAAATTATCTTTGTAATGTCGGAAGGTTTGGTCAATACCCGGCGATTTTTTTAACGAATATTTATCGTTTGGTTTGTTGTTCGTTTTAGTTGAATAATCAGTCGATGGCTTTTGTTTACTCTTATTTGAATTTAATGGCCCATTCCGAAAATACGTTGAAAAGGTTATTGCGCTTGAATACTCTCCAACGTGGTGAAACTACAAAACGGTCCCAATTCTACTTCCGGGTAGCAAATTTAGATAAAAGAAATGGCAGATAATAAGGCATTAATTAAATCGACAGAAAAAACCGAGTTCATTGTTCCGTATACTTTAATCATCGACGGAAAATAGTTGAAGGCCAATCTATCATAATAGACGATGGACACGGCACCATCACTAAAGCTCGCCGCTAAAAAAAGCGAGTTTCAAACACTAGTTCGGAAAGAGTAACCACTGTTTATAGGGACAAAGAGTATATATAATGAATAAAATATGTAAAAAAAAAATCTTCTCTTAGAGTGACTTGTCTCTGAAAAGGATTATAAAGTAAATAAGGCCTTAGTAATGATTGGTCCCATGTCTTTAACCTATTACCGAATAACACAATTTTAGACTGGTCAAAATTAATGTTACAGACAACATTTTCAGATATAATATAGGTGAACTTCAAAAATGGTCCTAGGAAATACTTTCCTTTATTTTGCATATAAATCTGCGTTTGAAGTTCACATTTCATTTGTGTACATCATATCTGTTTTGAATAACAAATCTTTTGCTTTTTTTTTTTTCGAAAAATAAAGAAATATAGTAATTTATGTGTTGAAATGCTTTGAAATGCGCATGTTAGTAAAAAAAGTCAAAATGTTTCCTCAGATCAAACACATTTTATTAGAGGTAAGATGCAATCACACTCAGAGGTGAACGAACCTTTGTGTGATACAAAATAAGAGCTGTTAGTAAACGGCAAAACTAGATTCAACTCCAATGATTGCCTGGGTAATAAATCCTTGCTTTCCCTTTACAAAACAATATAACTGGTCCAAATTGAAAGAAGTTACAAATAACAACTTCAAGTTGATAGCATTTAAATATCTCACGTATAGGGTAGGAAACATTGTTGAAAATGAAGAAATTGCTTGTCTCAAGCAATTTCTTCATTTCCTACAATGTTTTCCAAATTTGTTTCCTTTAGGGGCGTAAATAAGCGGAAGGTAGTTAACACATTTTGAATACCCCTTTAAATAATATACATCATGTTATTTCTTTAAAATTGTTTCAAAATTCAAGGGGTTTTAAGTTATTCCAGAGAAATGTATAACATAATCCATCAAAGTAAACGAAAAGAAATGAGAGATAAAATTTAGACTTTTATCAAAATAAGTTATCTTCGATAAAAGAGAAAAAATGTATAAATACAGTTTTGATAGAAATATTTTTGAAAAGAATGAACTTCTCATTCAAGTTTCCAAAATAAATTAAACGAAACTGAAACAAGAAAATATTAAAGGGTTTGCAAGGATTATTTACCAAGAAAAGTTAAATACAGCAGATGTGACAAAGAGATGACTTCTTATGATCAAAGTAAAGTACACACATGACATGCTGATAGGACACACGACAATGCTTCACAATGATATATATTGGTTTTAATTTGCAACCCCTTAACAATTTCCTGTTCAATCCCTGGTTTTAACGTCCCTGTGTTTTAACGTTCTTCCTTTCTTCCTTTTCCACAATATTTTCTATCCTAATGAATGATTATTATTAAGATAAAATTGAACTGTCGTCTGCAAGGCCTTTGATTTTTAGACGTTTCTAAAATTTGGCAAAACAGTAACATATTTATAGATTAATCTATTTCAAGTACGTGTATTTGATGATGTTGGACATATTTTTACATGTTAATATGATGATAATAATCCTGTTTCAGACAGGAGAGTTTTGGGGTTTTTTTTTTTCTACAGTATAATTCTTTATCCATTCCTTTTTCTATGTTATAGATAAATATTACCTATGTTAAGGAAAAGATCTTGAGGAAAATGGCTGGTAAAAAAATAAATAATCTTTCCACATAAGACTTCATTCTAATATAACTTTGACATAATATGCATCTGTCAAGGTTATTTTTAATGCAATATTTGTTGAAACATATAATTTGAAATTAAGTTGTCGGTCTAAAAACACCTTAGTTTTCAGTTTTCTTTTTGAATTACGGGCATGCAAGTATTTCTTCAAATCGCAAATTTAAAAGTTGAAAAGTCGATGTTTTCGTCTGGTAGAAAGCCGTCATCCTCCGTGGCTCACGGAGTTCTATCAAAATTTGCTAACCGTACAAAGGGAAATCACTCTAACGACTTTGGGTCAAAGGGAAGTAAACCACGTTTTCGGAAAGGGCCATTGTGATGTGACTGGAAGAAATGATGATTTTTACAGTGTCTTAGATATAACTGGATGGTTTTCAAGGGGGATTGGACCTAAAGTTACAATACAAACTGTATCACTAAGTTTACACGTGTTTCTTGATGAATGTTCTAGTTCTCTTCTAACGTAAACCTCTTGTAAGGACCCATCCCCTTTATACACCGATTCGCTGCAGTGTAGTGCGCCTCTTACAACCCTGACTTTCGGATAATGAAAAATGTGGTACCTGAAATAGAAAATTAAGGAAAATAAAGACTAGTGAAATTATGTTTTCCTTAACCATCTTCTCAAACTAGGAAAAATGTATCATCAGCATCAAAAACGTTTCGATTGTGTTTTCCTTCTTTTTAAATAAGAAAATGAAATATTCTTTAACTGCGAAGCTTAACCCATCAGGAACGCTGTAAAGATTAGGTGACTATTATATGTAACTGCTTCGATAAAACAAAACAAACAAATCAAAAACGATAATATAGAAGATTAAAACAGCAAGAACAAAGAGAGAAAAAAATAAAACATTGGTTGATAAACTAATGAGCTATATAAGCAAAGTCACTAAACCCATTTCAACATGACGAAATTTAAGACTGGTCCAAATTCAAAGATGTTGCAGACGACAATTTAAAGTTAATGAAATTTCAGATTTTTCATCTTTCTGGTTACAAAACCAAATCGCTGAAAGCCTGAGATATGTAAACAGGAGATATATAATCTGGGCAGAAAAAGTTTGATGGTCGGAATATCGAAGGTGCCACTTTCTACCCAAATCTACTGTCGATTATGCGCAGATCTGCCAATTTGTGCGCTAGGGGACACAACCTGCCCGCAATAATTTTCATCCCGTTGAGGTATTGTAACGATATATTTACATGTATATATCGTTACATATTTTTCACCCGATCAAAATGCTTTGAAAGGATCTGATAAAGGCCACCCAAGGATCCTTCCTGTGAATTTTGGTTGAGTTTGGTTGAATTATGTTCAGTACTTTCTGAGAAGAAGATTTTTAAGGTAAAAGTCGCCGGACGGACGGACGGACGACGGACACCACATCTTGACAAAAGCTCGTTGGCTTTCAGCCAGTGGAGCTAGCGAGAAGGAGATAGAGTGAGAGAGATGGGTAGCCAGGTTCGAACTAGGAGGCTCTTGCGTGCGATGTGAGTATTCTACCACACAGACCAATGTCGTTATGTAAGTATGCGCTTTATAATCTCCAGATAAAGAGAGCGAGAGAGGGCTGGCGGTCGTTTACCAGGTTAACATGATTATGTTCACCTCTCAAAAGCGGTATGTAGACGTTGCATCCTTTGGGTAGAATTCGGAGGTAAAACTATATAGACACAAAGTCCGAGCACGACTAAACTGTTTTCAGACAGTGCGAATATGATCCTATGAATGACCAATTAATTTGTTAAACAAAACATTCCAATTGTGCGTAAAAACCGACATATTCGCGTATCATTTTTATTACAGCAACTTCGTCTAACCGGACCGTTTTAACATTGTTTCTCTAGAATAAGTAATATTATATACAATATGATATGATTATATATGTTTAATAATTTCCATTGTATTATATATCTCCTTTCTTTCTTTCCATTCACTCGTCAAGTTTTGATAATTTTGCCAAATTCCGAGCACTCACACGAAAGTACTGTACATCGAGCGGACAGCTTTCAATGAGTCATGTCTCGCCTTCGTCCTTCTCGCCTCAATCGGGCGTATTAATTTATGGTCAGATCCGATCTACTTTTAAAGCGACAGAAGATCACATTGATTGCGGTAGATGTTTTTACATTATGTTTTCACATTAAACTCTGCATGGGTTTGAATTTTTAGCATTGTAACTTTAGCCTCAGATTGCTTACGCAATCTGAGGCTAACAATGTAGATGATGAAGAAATTGCTTGAAACAAGCACTTTCTTCATTTACCACAATTGTTTTCTAAAGTTTCATATCGAGGAGAAAAACGAATATAAAATCGGCTATGTGACAAGGTGATTCACTGATCGCTGGCTACATCCTCCGAGCTCCAACAGGAAGTTCAAATACTATATTAAAGGCATTGTTTTGCAAATGTTATGGCTAGCGGCATGTAACAAAAAGTAAAATGGTTGTTTGGCGACATAGACACCACAACTGCAGCTTGAATAAGCTGTGGTTACGAAGTTTAAGTCGCCAAACCAATGAAAAAAAAATGTCAGCCATGTTGGAGTTCCAATTTTACATCCGGTCCAATTCGAGTAATGATTTGACTGGTCGATTGATTCTTTGATTGACAGCTGAGATTCGTTCATTTTCATATAATGATCAAAGATGACGACTGGATAGATATATTAATACACACAAACAAACAAAAAAAGGAAAACAAACAACATTTTATACCTGTCGTAATTTTTGAAAGCTTTTAACTGCAAAGATTAATGTCATGTTCATAACTAAATGTTGAATATTCTTGGTAATAGAAAGATTACAACACTCTGCAGAGTAATAGACTAATTTCAAAAAAAATTATAATTTGATGAAAACAAAGATAACGGCACTTGTTATGAAGCAGCATTTTTAGACAATGTCAATTAAATATTAATGGGCCAGTCTATCAGTACATTGCAACTTGAGTAATTTGTATACTTACATATCGTCGTTTACCGTCCTTGTCGTTCGAAAACGTCGTAACTACAGCTTGAATCAAGCTGTAGTTACGATGTTTTGGACAGACAACGACGATTTTTAACAATATGCTAACAAAATCAGACTGAGTTTCTTCAGATGACACTTTTATTGCAAATAAGTGTAATCAATCGGAAAGAAAAGCTAACAACACCGTCTTCGTTCTTCAAGTACGCACAAATCCTTTCTCACGCGACTTTTCCGGCTTATTCTTAACAACATTTTACCATACTTTAATCCATTACCATTGGACAAAATTTGAGCCTTGTCCAAATTATAAAAAAAGAAGAGTTGCAGACGACATTTCTAAGTGAATTGGAATTGAAGATGGAGTGCCCCATCAAGAACAGAGGAGGAAATGGACTGTTTTTAAAAGAAATTTTACCTTTTTCTCGTAAAGTTTTCCTAGATGCTTGGTTGTGTGGTAATGGATTCAATGACTGCTCATGAAAAAATCAATTAAATAAACACTGACAACGCCCAATAAGCTTTGACAATTGAGTTCGAATGTGATATCAGGGTAATAAAACAAAATTATAAATCATTGATTGGCGACACGAGCTTCGAATATACAACTTGAATAAGCTGTAGCTTATGTACGCTCTAGTTTCGTCGTTTTCTAGTGACAAAGGATTTAGTTAAGATTTCGATTTTTAGCAAAGGCTTTTACTTTTAACAGCTTTTGCCTTTAAAAGGGGTTTTCGATTGTGGTCGTTTAATGGGAGTGGTTGCTATATAGAAGAGGTCGCTCGACCAAGATCGACTGTATTGTTGTGGTCATTGAAGAACCAACTGTTTATTCGAATCGATCATTCAGACAGGAAGTGCAAGGATGACCTCCATTATAAATGTCAAACAGTCGTTATTTGGCGACTGAAACTTCGTTACTATACTTTACGCTAGCTATACTTACAACGTTTAAGTTGTAAAATTCTACCTATTGTTTGAATTTCCCCTATCAAATATTTTGCAAAGTATTGTTGTTTGTAAATATCAGATGAAATGCTTTTTGTTATCATATCCACGTGGTTAGCGATCTGTCATTTTCTTTTTATTCTTCATACACTATCCAATCTATGAAGTGTTACTTTATCAGGGATTTTTTTTGTCAAATTGAAGAAATAAATACAACGATGTACCTGGTGAAGGTGAAATAATTACAAATGACTGTGACATTTAAGCCAGCAAAGGAATTCACTATTGAAATCCACTGTTACAAATGTACGGGAAATGCCAGCAATGTCATAAACGTTGACTTCTCGTGACGAACCCTCACAAATTATGGTTTGTACACAACGCATTTGTACGACACTCTTACGGAATGGCCTATTAGCACGAAAGTATTTAATCGTCTACAATTTAACTGTTTAGTATTTACAAACGCCTACACATAAATTACTTTTACTTTTGTATTCATCTACTATTTGATTGAGAGCCGCGGTCATAGCGCAGTTGGTAGGTCTTGGGTTCGATATCCGGTCGCCATAAATATGCTAACCGACATTTGTCTCCCACAAATGGGTATATAATCGCAAACCTAGGTTGGGTGAGCAGCTGGAAACTCGGGAAGGATATATTGGTAGTACTGGTGTGAGAAATACAAGGATTCCATGGTCAGGTACCCCAGTCGCCGCGATATGGCTGAAATACTGTTAAAAGAGACGTTAAATCTCATTCAAACAAAGAAACAACTACAACTCATTTTATTGTTCCATCTACCTTACATACGAACTGCCTTCGTCAATACGAACAGTATCTACCAAGCACAACTGTTCTATTAATAACTCATTACCAGGCGACATAATTTTAGACTGGTCCAAATTCAAATAAGAAGCAGACGACCATATTTTGTTGATTGAATTTCAAAAACCTCTGTCTTTTTGGGGAGATAGTATTGTGGACAATGAGAAATTGTCTTGTATAAACGTTTAATTCTGGATTAGACATTATTTCATAACAGGTTTCCTAAATTGACATTTTTTTCAAATATATAGACGATTTTCTCATAGTCTAATTAGTACAATGTATTCATATATAGGCCTAAATACTTGAACCAGGAAAAACTGCCTAAATAACGAAAAGAAATATTTTTCATTTATTTATTTATTTTTTCTTCAAAATTTTCAGGTTTTAGAATAAGTTTTCTTTCTGATTCACAAAAATGAAAAAAAAAAAAAAATAAAAAAATAAAAAAAATAAACAAACAAACAAACAAACAAAAAAAAGAAATGTCAATATTTTCAAAACTGAAAAAAAGGTAACAGACTGTTAGTGTACATTGACCTGTTACCAGAAAACAAATTTTGAGATGGCTCCCAATTAAAAGACGTTGAATTCGACAGTATTAGTTGATGTTTTTTGTTTGGTGTGATTTTCTAATTCCGAATTTAGGGATAGAAAACATTGTGGATAATGAAGAAGTTGGCTGTAACAAGTAAAATCCTCATTTTCACGATGTTAACAAAGCAAAAATCAGACAATTGAGACATCAAAATATTCGAATTTTCGAAAATCATAACGTAATGCAATTGGGATAGGATTCCTGGACAGGATAGAGGATCATTGATATCGTCGGTGCGCGGTCAAAATGTCGTAACTACAGCTTTAAAAAACTGTAGTTTTGACATATTGCTCGCGCACCGACGATATATCCGCGGTTTGGAGTTTTGATTAAAGAGGATCAAAATTGGACAAGATGTTTCGAGTATTAGCCTAGTAATTGACATTATCGCGGCTGTCAAAGAATAACAATTAAATTATATGGACCGGAGATAAACTTTGAACTCCGATTCTCGCAGAAATGTATGTGAAGTAGTTTTTGGGTTTGCTGACTTAAACGTTTCAACTACCGCTTATTGAAGCTATAGTTTCGACGTTTAGGTCACCACCAACCATTTTACCTTTTTGTTACATGTCACTAGTCATAAATTTTGCAAAATAACGCCGTTAAATATCGAAGTGAAACTTCCTGTCGGAGTTCAATGGGTGGGGTCAACGCGGTCAGTGGGCAGGGTCAACGATCCGCCAATTATGATAACATTGAAACCTATGAGCGATCTTGCTTCGCTGCAGCATAGCTGAAATATTGCTCAAATCAGCGTAAAACAAAATACGCACATTCTCTATATGTAAGCTTTGTAAAACGAAAGACAAAGTACTTTAGTCATAATCCACCATTTTACCCATGATCATACAATCTAGCCTTTTTACAACTCTGAAGAAAAGAATTCGTTGAAACAATGTGGGTAATGATGAAATTGCTTCTTCACAAGCGATTTCTTTCACTTTCAAGAGTTTTCTTCAAAGAAAGACAAAAAAAATCTGAATTTTATCAATGTATAGTTTGTAGTCAGTTGTTTCATTGAATATGATCAGTATGAAACTCTGTAGTCTGGTAATAATCAATGTCCACTTAATCCCTACTTTTGAGACCCCTGAAGAAAAAAAAAGCGTTGGAAAACATTACGGACAACAAAGAAATTGCTTCTTAAAAGCTTTTCTTCATTATCCACACTGTTTGTCACCTTAAAAGGTAAAGATCTTTCAGATTTCACCAAATGGAAACTATCGTCTGCATCATCTTTCAATTAGGACCAGTCTAAAATTTTGTTGTGCAGGAATGGGTTTAAGCGCTTCAGCGACAATGCCTTTTTATAACGACTCGGGCTGTTTAAGGGCTTTATTAGTTTGAATGAAATAGTGAGAAGATGCACGCATCTTTCTCGTTCGTATTGCTTTCAAAAGACATGATTTTGCCTAAAATCTATCATAAAATGTAAAATACATAAATAACAATTTTCAATGTATTCCCCAAATCCCATTTATATATTATTTCTGAAACTGTGTCTATGTATCATACGCGGTTTTCTCAAAGTGTTCCTTCAGAAAGAATTCCGCAAATGAATAGTTATCAATCCTCATTCGACTGGTTCGCAAGTATGCTTTAACCCTTTCCTGTTCAAACACGGGATTTTACGTTCTTGTGATTTTATACTTGAGAAAACATTGTGAAAAAAGAAGAAATTGCTTGTAACAAGCAATTTCTTCTTTTTTCCATAATGTTTTCTACCACATAGGATGGTTTCATTTCAAATTGCACCCAGTGTTCATTGTTGTCTGCAACCTCTTTCAATTTGGACTAGTCTAAAATTTCCAAAAACGGGAAAGGGTCCAATAGATGCCGAGTCGATAGTTTGTCCAAGCAGTTGCACACACTTATTTGACGCACATAGATGAAGGCTTTTCTTTCGTTTTTGTCATGGGTTCGATCCTCGGCGGCGGCAAATATTCTTTCCGACATTTGTCTCTCACCAATGTGTTGATAATCGTAAACCTAAGTGGGATAGTAGCTGGAGGCTAGGAAAGGATGTAGTGGTAGTACTGGTGTGAGAAATACCAGGAATCCATTGTTAGGTGCTCCAGACGCCGCGATATGACTGAAATACTGTTAAAAGCGGTGCTAAACCCCATTCAATCAATCAATCGTTTTAAATGCCAAAGAAATGTTTACTAGGCAACCGCATACATACAGAATATTCATTAAGTTCTTAGTTTCATACCTTAACGAAAACAAAAACAAAATGGCTTTATTCCTTATAATCTTAATACAAAATGTATCAAGGTTTTATGGAAAATACTTGTTCGAGAAAAATTCTATGAATTAATACAAAAGATTTCAAACAGGAAGAAAATATATCGGGTTTTGACGATTTTTTTGAACCACTTTGTGCGTAGGCATATACAAAGACGATATGTTATGGAACTAGTTTGTGCGCAAGCATATACATGTATTTACGTACTCAAAATACTATAAATGGAGGTATGAGACGATAAAATTTGACTCGGATGATACAAAAGTTCATGATGAAGGTTCCTTCCTTATTTTTATAACATGTATGTCTTTCTTTTACGATTACAAGAACACTAGTCTTAGTCCGAAAGAAAACATAATTTTAATGTCTGAAATAAACACTACGGCAAAATCGAAAACTGTGTACTCTTCTACCTCTTTCTATATATACTGTTTGAATTCTCCATTCTCCATTCCCGCCTTTCGGAAATACTAGGAACACACATGTAAAGTTAGGCAGCAATTGCACTTACCGATTAACAGTTCTAGCCAATGTTAAGAACTTTATTTTCTTGGAAGCTGACCTTTAATTTTACACCAAGAGATTTTTTTTACCAGAAGGGAGGCGTTTGTGAAATATGGAAGTCCTAACATTTACAAACCAAAAGTTATGACCAATGTTAAAGGGTATATTTTGGTACAAATATGGCATTTGAACAATGACCTTGTTTTCGGCAGTTGATGAATTATAAAAGATCCTAACAATCTGCATTGAAATGTATGGCAAATTTTACTGTTTTATATGGACTGACAAACGGACAGATGAAATAACAATATGCATCCGTTCTATCGAATGCCCCGCCCACTGTCCTCCCACAATTTAGTTCGGTTGAGATGTGAAATGCTTTTGAATAACATGAGCGGGAAGTTTGAAGTTTGAAGGCTTGTCAATACCAAACTTTTATTACAGATGCCTGCCGATGAAGAGTGATAATGAAGTAAGTCTTTGGCATGACTGTGTCACAGGTATCATCAGAAGTACAAATATTACTACAGTCTTCAAAATTAGAAAAAAGAAACAGTTTGGTAACAAATTGATAACAATTCCTGGTCAAATTAATTTATCGAGCGCTAAAACATGAAATGTTTTGTTGTTTGTATTTTCTTCTTCTTCTTCTTCTCATTATTTAGAAGCTGACAGAAAAATGTAAATTGCCTTTTCGATTGTTTTAGATCACATACAGCAACTGTTTGGATAAGCTACTGGGCGGCCAGTTTTTGACGTTAAAACTCGTTTAAATCGTTTGCATACCAAGCTTATGTCCCCACCAAGTTTTCCAATGTCTCTAGCCGACCGGAGTAGGGTTGCTATCAACGACAAATCTGACATTTTCGTCCAAGCATATGTGCAAGTTCTGTTTCTAACTTACACTAAGCCTAAAAAGTGATCATATCTGAACACCACTAAAGTAATTCCGAATTTATTACGGAACGTAGTGGTATCAGGATTTATTTACAAATACGACACACTTTTTGAATGTAAAAAAAACACAAAAAAACTGACATGAAGGAGTTATTGTTGAGACTAAAAACAATGCCATATTTGTTTTCACTTTTGGGCTTAACTTAATAACAAGTAGTACACTGATACAAATTAATGCAGTTGCACATATTCTACATATATTGCCAGTCGGCGACCAAAATGTCGTACATACAGCTTGATTCAAGCTGTATTTACGACATTTTAGTCGCCGATTGACGACATGTTGTATATAGTTTCAACATTACTGCTCTTTTGAACTCCAAACTTGATAAAATCAGTGGGAAAGTGAAACAAAGTAATCGATCCATTATTTCTGTACATTCCTTACATGTTGACGTCTTTAAGTGTCCAAGTTTTTATACTCGTGAAGGATATCAGTTATAAGCAATCCATTGAAATCTTATGTTACGGGTATACCTGTTCTGTCTCCGCCCTTTTAATTGACTTCTATTTGAGAGATCAAACACACATAATGAAGTGTGATGTAATGATATGGGCGATTGTTTCACTTATTTAACAGGTGTTGATGTGATTTTTGTTGTATTAATGACATTACACAACTCATTGTTTTGCTCGTTTTGTGGTAGATGTGTATTTAGGTGGAGAACACTATCTGCTTTCAAATATCAAAAAGCCGTCCTTATTCATCAAATAGTTAAGCTAGTTACCCGGCTGTAGAATCTAGTTGCTCGAGAATATGATCTTGTCATGAGATAACAAATTAAAACAGGATTAGTCAGTTAGTGCGAATACTTATATATTGAGGGGACAAATAATGAAAATAGGGGGAAGATTTCATGTTCATATGGATTTGGTTGACGTTGTTATACTGCTTTACAATTTCTAGCTCAGCAATTATAGAACATAAACGCAAGATATTACAAATACCCTGTTATCGTCGGCGTATTATGCAGTGTCAGTGACATGATTTCACCATTAGCCATATGAGCCTATGCGTGACATTCCCAACCATTTCACAGGTGCGTGATGCGTTCACATTGAGCACCCTGGACAGCCATTCGGGGCAATTAGAATATTCGTTGATTGTTTAAAGAAGCTTTTGGTCAGTATCTATCAACAGAGCGCAGAGTGAAGACTCTGATCAGACTGTGCGGATGCACAGGCTGATCTGAGTCTTTACTTGGCGTTCATGTGTAATGGTTGGAAATGTCACGCATGCGCTCATATAATTATTATATACCGAATACCTGTACTCTTAATCTGTGTATATGCGTTCTCTATCACACGCGAAATTCAGCTATTCAAGGATTGCAACTTTTCGTGCTTTTCTGTTTGGTAATCGGGTACCAAAAAGCTTAGTGTTGGCATCTTTATGCAGTGCTAAGGTTTTAAATATCATTTGACATTTTAACTCGACATTTTGATGGCTCAATTACAATTTAATTAAGATGAAAATCAGATATACTTAATTTAGACCGACGATGCGATAATGAAACAGTTTCTGTACATTCAGCTATATGCTTTGCACGATTAATCAGGTCATTTTCGTTTGTCTTCAACGTAGTTTTTCCTCTTTCACACATCAAAGTAAAACGTGATTATATCATTATGCATGTTTTAGAAAGAAAAGTATATTTATGAAACAATTGTCATTTTGCGGAACCATGGTGTATTTAGGCGGTCAGTGACCTATATGCCCGAGAATTTCGAGTAATCTATGTTCAATTATTGCTGGAGTTAAGACTATCTACAGATGCCAAAGTTTCATTCCGATATTACTTACATATAGTTAAAGTCTGTTGAGTTTAGTGTCACCTCTCTGAAATGACCAGCCAAATTTGTTTTGGGGTGGGTGTACACATCTGAATCCCTTCTCGTCATGGGCCGGATAAAGATTGGTCGATTGTAATTATTCTTTAACTACATGGCTGGTCACAAACCGGCTATGGCAGTTCTTACCCGATAATAGCAGGCTTATTCCGTTATTCACAACTCAAACCTAACTCCCTCCCTCTTGCCGTTTCGAAAACCGACTCGTTCATCACTCAGATATCAATGTGGTTTCATAAATCCCATTTTGTATGAACGAAGACAAATATCTTCGAACAGGATTGTGATCGAGAAATACCAGGATTGATGAAAAGTGCATGCTTTTGAGATTTTTTAAGGAAATTGTCACAATAAAATAGAAAAGATTGATACAGAATGTTTAATACCCGAAGACCGACGCGCTTCATGTACATGTAAAATGGCTGGAATTGACAATTCCAGCCATTTCATATGTACGTGAGGTGCAGCCACAAAGCAGCTTGGGTAACCACGCAAGTCGTTGAGAATATACCGTCATTGAAGAAACAAGCTTTGAGAAAGTATCTATCTACATAGCGCATAGTGAAGTATGGATGCTTATGTTTGTTTGTTTGAATGGTGTTTTACGCCGCTTACAACAATCTTCCAGTTATATCGCGGCGGCTGGAGCACCTAACAATTGAATCCTGGTATTTCTCACACCAGTACCACCATTACATCCCTTCCTAGCCTCCAGCTGCTATCCCACATAGGTCCACGATTATCGACCCATTGGTGGGAGACAAATAGTCGGAAAGGATGAGTGCCGCCGTCGGGAATCGAACCCGGGACCTCAAGATTGACAGTCCTACGCGCTACCAACTGCACTATGACGGCGGCCTGTATGGATGCACAGGCTAATCAGAGTCTTTACTTGCCGCTCTTGTTTATTGAATGTAAATATCACGCACATGCAACCCCTGATAATAAAAATGCTCAGCTTAAATGAAACGGACTTGAACAAAAATCAGTTTTAAGAACAAGTAGTTCCATTTAATAACAATTTCTGGTTTATTGCGACAAAAGTGTTGACAAATAGATGTTGCAATTAAAAGGGTTCTACTATATTAGAGGAACCAACATTGATTCCTTGCCAAAGAGAATGTATTTGCAGATCAAAAGGGCAGTCGTATATGGTTTCTCACTTATTACTCTTAATCTTTAAAAGTGACGTGTTTAGGTGTCAAAATCAGAAAGATATCCCAAATTACACCTGGTGTCCTCTCAAATAAATACGGGATTGTAGCAATTGCATGCTTAGCGACATTTAACCAATTATTACATGCACACTTAAGTGTATAAACTTCAATCCAAATGGAGCAACCAACGGTCTAGATGATGGTTCAAGGTATCAAATGCCTTTCTAAGTACGAATAAACTATTTCTGCAAGGTCTTTCACAAAAGAGACATAACACGATATACGCCAAACACGACCTTAAATATCTCCGCTAAAGAAAAGCTTACAACTTAATGACTAGCCTTACATATTTCGGAATCAGTTATACAATTTATACAATTATCTGTATCGTTTATCCGAAAACCTTTCTTTACTAACAAATTAAGGTTCAATTATGACACAAATAAATGATGTTACGTTTAACCTTCACTCATTTAGGCAATCTTTTAGAAGTGAGTAACACTTTTTGAGCCTGTAAGGAAAAAACTACATAAAACTTTGTTTCAGAATATACCGATTTATGCATTTTCAAAGTAGGTATTGTGTAAAGCTGGTTATAGCCTGGTTAGCTTGTTTAATCAGATGTATAGATTGGGTGCTTAGATCTTTCCAAAACCGATCAAAAAGGGACACACACAGAACTTAACCAAGATGGGAGGGAAAAACCGGCGGTCCTCTGAATCTTTCCGATTTTCATCCGAGATAGACAGAGACGTAAGCTGTTTTACCTCAATTTTCAATATTATATATAAAGTGTTTATGATGAAACAGACAACAGAAACCAACAAACAAATCATTTACAGAGATGGCGGATGTCCTATAGTATTTTCCGTCTGGCTGTCAGTCCTTAAATATTTCTAACTGTACGTCCGGACGTTGCCGCGATAAGCTTCTTTATTATCAAAGGGTTTTATTCAAATTTATCCATAAGTTCCTCTCACCAATGAGTCGAATGGGTTCGAAGTTCAGCTTTCAATAACCAGTTCCTTCTAAGATTGTCGACAAAATGACAGCCATAATATATCTTCGTGATATTGACACTCGATTACTTGATGAGTTTGAATTTGGGGTTGTGTTACCAAGAAGCCAGACAAATAAGCCGCCATCCTGGACTTTAACGAGAGGTTACTTTCTTATTTCTCAACAGATTTCTATCAATTGTTATACATAAATCTCTCCCATTAATATCTTTCTTTTCGATTTTTTCAAATTTTGTAATTTTCTCTCAAACCAGTATTTCTAGTAATGGCAAGCTTTTACAAAGACGACTTACAGAACCATTGCCATTTGACAAAACCTATGACATGCAATAACATTCAATAACTACTAATTATTTTTCTTATTCCATACTTGGTGCTTAGCTACCATTCACCAATATCTCGAACAACTTTGAGATTTGTATTTCATACACTTATCGTTTTCAGGATGACTTGCTTAATGGACGTCATCCGATTAATCCTTTGAAATGCAATACTTTTCTTTTATTTTTTTTAAAAGATTTTTCATACATATATGTGTGAATCTGTCCCATCGATGCCACGGTCTATGAAAATGGCTTACATGTGCTTCAAAATAGCCCACAAATCTTTTTATATCATCTTACTTTTTTGACAGATTTCAACCAAACGTCTTTATCATCAATTTCTTGGACTTATTTCAACATCGTATTTGTTCAGTTCATTTTTACTAAAATGACTTACCATATTGCTGTTGTTGTCTTATTTCTGACATATAACAACTCCGGTTATATTCCCAACTTGAGATGTGTATGACTTATTCTAAACTTGGCCACACCTTAACCTAGTAACGTTCATGTTATGGACAATGTCGCTCTACTGCATTCTTGGTATTTATAGACATGGGTGTGGGCCTCCCGTCACCTATCGACAAAAATGATTCATTCGGAACTTTACACAATATCAAAGTTGCAATATTTCAAATAGTACGTGGATCTTAGTATAAAATAACCATATCTTTCTTTAAATGCACTTAATGTGTAAACAAATCTTGAAAAAAGAATGGGAAAAAATCCTTTCAGATCGACATAGAATTATTTTCTGATCTTATAAGATGATATAAAAAGTATTAAAGGAAAATAATTTGAATTTCGTCTTTTGCATGGATAAGTTCTGCTCTTCTATTTTATCAAAGCAGCGGGTTTGTTTTTCTTAAAGCTATAAAGCAAACTTTAGCCAAAAACCTTCAGTATGTAAAACACATTTCTCTCATTTCTATACAGAACGAATTTTCTCCCGTTATTTCCCACATCAATTGACTAATCGCGGCTGTCAATCAAAGTAAAGAAACGGCCAATCAAATCATTCATTTCGACTGGATATGATATTTAGATTTTGACATTAGCCTACGATTTTGCGAAACATTTTGTTGGTTTGGCCACTTAAACGTCGTAACTATAGCTTATTCATGTTTTAGTTACGTCATTTAGGTCGCCAAGGAACCATTTTACCTTTTTGTTACATTTAACTGGCCATAAATATAGAAAAATAACGATGCATACTATCGAAGCGGAACTTATTGTTTGAGTAAATGTGTGTGGCCAGCGAAGTAAGTAGGCGGAGCCGGCGGTTTTAGTTGGATATGGGAAGGTCGTAGGCATCCTTCAATACACCTTACAGAAATTTGTTACCAACTTTTGTAAGTATTAACAGCTGAATATAATAATTGATAACAGCGTTCACGAGTGTCCTTATCACATATGTAAAATGCTTACGTTACATTACGTCATCATGACGTTAACATTAGATTAACATGACGTCATAGAGTGTACGATATAACCGTGATTCGTGTTTCCTGTAATTTGTAAATCTTTAAATTTCTTCGACACAAAATAATCTTGACTTCGTCTTGAATTTGAAGTTGGTGAAGCTTTTTATGCTCGCTTGCCAACTCTCTTTTAAATTCTAGACTCGGTAAATATCAGATTTACTCAAAGGAAATCTCGGCAAAGATCTTATACATAAAATATAGCTTATACGGATTGAAATCAACCAATTCAATATTATACAGGTGATATAACACTGTTG
Organism: Fragum fragum; assembly: GCA_946902895.1. Taxonomy (NCBI): domain Eukaryota; kingdom Metazoa; phylum Mollusca; class Bivalvia; order Cardiida; family Cardiidae; genus Fragum; species Fragum fragum. Next base: position 39,416,861 of record OX336372.1, read on the forward strand.
TAATATAACTATGAAACTTGATCTGAAGCCTTTAGTTACGCATGTTTGTTACCGTGAAAATGACGTGATAATGGATGTTATGACGGCGTTATAAACAGCCCTTTTTGAAATAAAAATAGATAGATGACTGTAAAATTTGGAATTTGATGGCCACCAATTCGATATATTTCATGAATATCAATAAATCTACCTTGTTATTGTTAACAGCATGATTTAAATTATCCGACGGCGAAACTAATCATAGTCACGTAACACTAAAGAAAAACCATCAAATAAATTCGAATGCCAATCTCCACTGAGGTATTCGAAGATGTGCTCGGAAGATAATATTTCAACTCGCCAAAACACAATAGGAATATTGAAAGTAGTTGATAGTTTTATTTTAAACCGCTCAACGACCCACGATCATCGAGGTCAGTTCGGCTGTTAACAAATGGCGTCAGTGCAGCCATAACACTTTGGCTTATAACTCCCACACCAATTTATACACATGGTTGGACAGAAGCAACGTGGGGTTAAATTTTTGCCCTGAAAATTTCCCATAACGAGGGCGATCCCGGGACCCTCCAGTCCCGACTCCTGCGTATTACCACCAGACCACGGACTCCTCTTATGTAGAATTACATGTATGTATATCTGTGCATTATTCTCTTAGGATATTCATTGAAAAGTATTTAATGAGGAAATAATGTCAACGGGAAACATTGCGGCATGAGAATATTTATGACGTCATATCACAGTAGTTCATATTGATTCTTTGGTTTTGGTCAGAATGTAATAAAAAAAAGCCACAGATATTGTGCGTTAGCACTTTCTATCTTAAACCATTAGCACACAATGACGCATTTTGATGCCTCTGAGAAAAAAAAAAAAAAAGTTGGAAAACATTGTGGAAAATGAAGAAATTGCTTGTTACAAGCAATTTCTTCAATTACACAGCGTTTTCAACTCAAGAAGACAGAGACATTTCAAATTTCATCAACTTGAAAATCTCGTCTGCAACTTCTTTCATTTGAGACCATTCTAAAATTTTGTGGCTTGTAAATGGGTTAAATCTGAGCGCCGGGTGACATTTTCCAGTTCTTGTCACTGATGTATTCTTTTCTTATTTCATTTGCCAGTAATTTTTCACCCGCGGTTTTATTTGATAATTAATATACCCTGGACGTGATGAGACACATTTATGTAAAAAGGTCTTAAACTGAACTCATTTCTGGCTACATGAATCCCGCCCTGTCCAGACGTAAATCAAATCCATTAAGGGATTACGTAATAGCCAGACGATATCGTTCTTTAATCAATTTATAAAATTCAAGTATTAATCAAGACATATTTATTTGAGTGTCAAATTGAGAAATTTAGACTGTGTGGTTTTAAGGCTATATTCCTTGCATGGTTGACAAGAAAGAACAAACCCTGGTTTATGTTTGGATTGAATTTGAAATAGGCTAAACGTCTGCCTCTTCAGTGTTCTTGTATACATATTTTATATTTCTTTTAATATGCCTCATGTACATACCTCATGTACTAAGATCTGACCTGTTAATGGTCAATTGACAGACGTCCTATACAGGGCTTGCCTTGGAGTATTATATCACGCGTTTTCCATATGAAGACTCAATAACAACATACAAAGGTATAGTAAAACCCTTTTAGCAATTTGTGAGTCGATTTATTAAGATTTCTATAGATACCACACACTGAAAACAAAAACAAAACATAATAAAATAAAATAAAAAAAAAAAACACACACACAAAAAAAACCACCAAATGAAATCTTTTTTCTAAGAAGATAAGAAAAAAAAATCAAAAAGCTTGTTAGACTTTCAAACCTTAAGCATTAGTGCAAAAGAGCATTAAGATGCACTGTGAGAGGAGCTTAAAGGACAAACACACACTCACACACACACACTCAAAAGAAAAATACCAACTGCAAATAATAATGTTATTTATTAATTTGTTCATAAGAACTAAAGTCGTTGATTAGTTTTAAACTATTTACAGCTGCTCTTTATGTCCTCCGGACTACAAATGTCGCAAAAACGTGGTTTCCTAACTATACATATGGACTTTCTTTACAATAGTATGTCTGTACATTTTTATCCTAACTGGTTAAAATCAAATTAAAAATCAAATTTGCGATGTAAATAGATTAACATTCTCCGATGCATATTTGTTTTTAAGATAGTTCTGCAATGTTACACATAATCTTTATCGTTGAATAAATGGCAGTTGGCTTACGTTTAATAGGCGATCTAACTGTTGGAAGTGCAATAAAAAGGCAATTTTCGTAAGTGTTCACCACTTGGCTTGATAATCGTGTGGATAAATCATAATAGCTTTATTAATGTTCCCCTGGTAATAAAAATTATTTTGATATATTTACTTCTATCGTAATTGATGCAAAGCTAAGAAAACGATTTGTTTAATATCGGTGCTGTTTAACCCATTGCTAGACGACACATTTTTAGACTGATCTAAATTCAAAGATGTTGCAGACGATAATTTATAGTTGATGAAATTTCAAAAATCTTTGCCTTTTGGGGAAGAACATATTGTTGATAATGCAAAAAATTCTTGTAACAAGCAATTTCTTCGTTTGCCATTCTTTACATTTTCCGCTTTTGCCTGGAGGCATCAAAAAGCCTGATTGTGGGAAGTTGGTGCAAGATTTTGAGGTTGTCAAAGATGCTAATTAAATGTACTTTCGGATTGCACTCTATATGATTGGCATCTATTCGACCTTCATTGCACTTTTATCATTCACCGAGAACTAAGTAACAACTTTTTTTTTTGTTTTTTTTTAAGCATCCTTGGTTCGTTTTCGTAGAGAAGCTGTATCCGGTTTATCTTCAGATTTGTGTCTTGTATCGTTGTAACGGGTACATTGTAAGCGCACGTTTACACAGGTTAATGCTATAGCATGGAAGGCGTTGTAGCGAAGTTCTGGGGAAGTACATTTACGTAACTTTTTTTACAAATTTGTTTGTACATGTTTGTTCGATTTGTCGATACATAGATGTGGAGAACGGTTTATGTGAGGTGAAGTGGTTGACATTGTTTTCTGTATCATAATCTTATAATTTAATTTTTAGTTTCGTCTATCAAAAACGAGCGTTCTGATTGGTCGAAAAGATTACTTCATAACTCCATGAATAAAATTTTGAGCACGCAGCGATTTCGTATGCTTCCGCACAAAATAGTTCAATACAAAAAGGTATCAAAATTTGTAAAGTTTTTGTTTTTTTCGCTCCATGCTATACGCTTCGCGTATTCATACAGTGTAATTAGGTTTTTCGGTTCATACCTCCATGAAACCAAAACTATTCTCTTCATCTCTTAAATTAATGCAAAATACATGTAATGCCTCCTTGTGTCGCGTATATATAATGATATTTCAAGAAAAATGTGGGACAAAGGAAATATTCTTTCTTTTCTCACATTAAATATTTAGCTTCAATTTCAATATACTTTTAAGGTGACGTCTAAAATCAGAAGCGCAAGAAAAGTTTGCAAATTAACTAAGTATTCTATAAAATTCTTATTTGACCAGTCGTTAAATGGATGCTGGTACCTACTTGTGCAACCCAATGCTTTATAAAAACATATCGTAAATCAAAAATGATGACACAGAAATGATTTCTAATTTCTCAAAAGTTTCACCTTATTCGAAATCATTAACGATTAAATTAAAATACTAGACTCACCATTCTATGCCACCTCGTTGAATTGCATCAAATCCTACGCTAAACGTTATTACGTGTGCTTTTGAAAAAGTCTTTTAGAGTTGTCAGCTCTAATGACTACAAAGCTAAAGTCGAAGAACATTTTGTCTCTAAAAGAATAATTAAGCTCTCGCGCTTAAAATTTCCACAAACACATGAGCGCCATATGACAGGGTAGAATGGTCATTTTTAATTCAGAACATCATCACATAGTAAAAATTTCGGCCAAGACCAAATTGCGCAATAAGTACATTTTGATATAACAAGGAAGTGGTATTACTAGACGAAAACTTACATCTGACTAAACAGTATACATAAGAACATTTTCCTACCACACTATAACGCAAGTACGAACGTAGATATGGTTTATCAACTGGCGTAAATATTCACGCTAGGCATTTAAGTACATATGGTTTACCAATTGGCAACAATATCCACGCAAAGCATTTAAGTAGATATGGTTTACCTTTTGGCGAAAATATTCACGCTAGGTATTTAAGTAGACATACGTTACTACTTGTCGAAAATATAAACACAAAGCATTTAAGTAGATATAGGTTACCAATCGTCGAAAATATCAACACAAAGCATTTATTATTGTTAACCTATTGGTGAAAATTTCTACACAAAACGTTTGCTACCAAAAATACGAGGATAACCCCGAAATATGAATTCTACATTGTTATTCCCTTGTATTTAATTTACAAATGCACGTTTTAAATGTAAGTTTATCATACTATGACTGCACATTGTACTTTTCATGCACCGATCTACAATTTTGAAATGGAAAATCATCTCTTGCACCATCTCTTGACACTGGTGATGAAACAGCATTGCTCTTGTCAAGTTTGGGTTTCCTCAAACCTTGGAGGACAATAGCCGAAGTGGGGTGTGAACTCCTTTGTGACGATGATATGAGCCAGATTTATTTAAAGAGTCCAATTTGTAGAAATTCGAATTTGCGTGCACATGCATATACCTGTCTTTCTTCATTGTACAAATTCATCAAATGAATCCAATGTTGAATCAGTGGTTAGGGCAGATGAATTGTTATCTGCGAGATGTCAAAGGTTCGAATCCCAATCTAGCCCTTAGTCACATTAGTCTCATGTAAGAAATACACACCCAGTCTAGTATTGGTGATACCATTGGTGATCTTGCCAACATATTGTTCAAAGCGGATGAGACATTAATACAAGGCGCCTTGTGGCGGTAATATTAACCGAGCAGGTTATAGAATTAGGCGGGCCCGTGTCAATACAATATTAAACGTTTGTATATAAACGAGGGGTCCAAAGACAGGGACATTCCGCAATAAAACTTGTAGCAATAAGAATTCAATAGATATTACGTTTATGTAAAAACAAGTGTATCTAATAAAAGAGAACCACATAAGATATATTTTGAAGCCTTAGCCGGACGACCCTATCTTACTAAGGGCTGTCCCCATGAAACGTTTGATAGAAATCGATTTAACGATAAATCTAGCCCGTAAAGAGGATCTCATGCTAAAACCGAATTTTTTCTCGTAGCCTTGGCCCTTCTGACCTTAAAAGAATTGAGTTCCTCGTCTCACCAACGACTACCGACACCCAAAGTTTTAAAGAAAATTTTGGAAGAAAATGTGACATCGTGACCTTGTTATCTTCACAATTACATGAAATTTCTCGAATTTCTAAGGTCTACCCACGGGTAAAGTATATTAACATGTAGAAGACCGCATGCTTATAACAAAAATTGACCGTGCGACTTTCACTTTTGATCTAGTGACCTCAAAATTCACATAATTTCTCTTCGTACAAATTGCTATTCACACACGGTGTTGACAATTTGTGAATAATATGATTTGTAGAGAGACCACAAGCTTTTGAAAAGGTTGAATCAATAACACCGACCTGTACACTTGTAACCACAGAATTAAAATTATTCCATGTTCTATCTATATGCACAATTTCGGAGGGATTGCATACATTTTTTACTTGTAAAGAGCTACCGTTACCCTTAGTGTTTGATATTAAGTCGTGTATATCAATTTGGTTCATTGTCTCACAAAGGAGTACCTGTAATAAATTGTTTTTGCATGATTCCCTGAATAATATAACTTGAAGAGAAATGACAAGATTATTACACAGTTTGGCCTTGCAAGTTTGACCTGCAGAATTGAAAAATAAGGTTTCTCGTCCAACCATAGCTATTGACGTAAACAATTTAAGAGAAATTGCATGGAAATCCGGCCTGGGAAGAGTTTTACAGACAAAGAAATGGACTGATATACATACTGTAAACTCAATCTCCCAAAACAGAATTGCCAGAGATTCGTGAGCAAGTGAAGCAGTGTTGAACCTTCATCTCTCGCTAAGATGCTCGGTTAAGAGATTGCAATTTCACCATCGGGATTACTTGTGCACTGACGAATCGCAGACAAGTCTGTAGATCTCCGACAAGTTCATTCAACTGAAACATCAAACGACGTTTGCTAGCAAAAGTTAAGGATCAAAGTCATATAAGAAACTGCTTATCGTCTGTAAGTGATATAAACACCGTATCTAGACATTGAATAAGGTATAGTTATGACAAGTATTTTCTTTTTAAGAGATGAAGAGAATATTTTTGTTTTCATGGAGGTATGAACCGAACAACCTAGTCACACTGTATGAATACGCGAAGCGGGTTCATACATTGTGTGATTAGGTTTTTCGGTTCATACCTCCATGAAAATAAAAATGTTCTCTTCATTTCTTATAATTTTATAGCATCGAAAAAAAAAAGCTTTACACATGTTGATACCTTTTTGTATGGGACTATTTTGTGCGGAAGCATACAAAATCGCTGCGTGCCCAAATTTTGTTCATAAAGTTATGATTTTTTTTCGACCAATCAGAACGCTTGTTTTTTTGATAGACGAAATTAAACGTTAAATTATTACAAAAAAAAATCATATGAGGTCAACATTCACCTCCGGTCTATATTAACTAGCTGACTTGTCAATCGATTGTTTTTTTATTGATTATGGCGAGCCGTCAAGTAAAACAATGGTTTCCTTAAAGAAAATTGCTCAACTTATCTTATTTTCTTAAAACTAGGTATTACATGCGCACAATAAATTAGGGTCTCATCTAAAAAAGAGTGAGTTGTGAGAGTGTTTAAGTCCCGTGAAATGACGAAGCGTTACAAAACTAATCCATAAGAGACCGTATATTCAATTTGATTCTAAATATGTTAATTAGACGATAATTGATTATTACACACTGTTATGTAAGGAAGCCAGCGACACGACTGGGCAGGCGCATTCATCATCCACTTTGTCACCATACTGTTTACCTTTGTTAAGCACACTGACTGCATGTTGCGTTAATTTTATACGGCGCCTTAAGCCACTTTGAAGTCGATCTCCATGTAGCATAATAATAAAGATTAACTCAGCACGCTTGATGATACAACCGGTATATGTCAAAAGAAGGGGGGATAATCGGCGTTTTCCGGTAACATGACAACAATTACATCCCTTAGTCAGTTTCACGGCAAGAGCGATTACTTCAATCAGTATTTTTCATATATATAAACTTTAGATTCTCAGATATAATGAATGAAAGGAATAAGGCTATTTTCTTGTGTTATATCATCTAATTGGCATGGCTTAGACGATTGAATAATGTGTTGGGAGACGCATGTTTAAAAGTTTCTAGTTGCGTTTTTAAGGTTAAGGGATCAAAGGCCGGAAAGCGGCGTGTGTCGTAATAAACAGACTCAAAAGCCATGTATTGATTTCAAAATTTATTTTTGTAATGTTCAATTGTATACCCAATTGTCTTTAAAATCATTCTTAAAACATAATGTATAATCGATTTGTGACAATAAAGAAAACATTCTACATTAAACCCCATGCACTGATAATCGAATCTAATTCTGTGAAGAGAAGGTCTGACCACCAATTGGCCAACATATTGCCACTTTTGAAATTCCGCTGCTTTTGGCTTGTTCTGACAATAATTAAAACATCCTACAAAATAAATAATATAGCTTTTATGACAGGACTACGAAACGTTAAGTTGTCTGGAATAATGTATAAAAATGATTCACACCGATAGAAATCAGTTTACCTACTTATTATTTGCACACTCCTCAAATGAACAATACTTTTGTCTGTTTCTTGGAAAGATGTCCCAGGCAAACATCACTCATTCACACCTTTTTTGAAAACTGAACAATGGACAAATCTTCAAAAATATGCAGAAAGGCTAAAATCACGTACGTCAAGTCTACATTAAAATCCATACCCATTATAGACCAGCAAACCATTCGATTGGACAGTAAATTATAAACGTTATAAAAAAAGCCTGATGAAGGGCTTTCAAGAAATATCAGATACTTTCGATGGATTATGAAGATAGACTAAAGTCGAAGAGATAGTAAAAGTAGTATCCTTTAAACCATTCCCACACAGTCACACCATTTTACATTCCTCAAGAAGAAAACTTTGGAAAACATTGTGGAGAATGAAGAAATTGCTTGTTATAAGCAATTTCTTCATTCTCCACAATGTTTTCTACCACAAAGGACAAGGATTCTTTAATTCCATCACTTGAAAATTGTCGCCTGCAACATCGTTTAAATTGGACCAGTCTTAAATGGTGTCGTTTGAAAATGGGTTAAGCTTGCATAGCGGTGAGAGATGTTGATCCTAATATCGGTCACAACAGGTGAATGACGGCTTGCAGATTTTAGGCGTATAAGTGAAAATGTATTTGCTTAATAGTAGAAAAGCCTGTATACCGCACTGTTAAAGACAGGATACCTTAAGATCGATTGAGTGGACGTATTACTGTTTTCTTTCTTTGCAGTTTTCTTCGTTCCAAACAATGATCTAATTCAGCTACCCTTGCTGAATTAGAGATAATAAGAGAATGAGAGAGAGAGTCAGACAGACAGACAGACAGAGAGACAGACAGACACAGAGAGGAGAGGGACAGACAGACAGAGAAACAGACAGAGAGATATTTCTATTCAGCCGGACAATTTGAATTCTCTTACCGACTTGGCAATCGCTGGCGTCCTTTCCCTATCACGATATTTTATAAAAAAAAATTTTATAAACTGAATATGGTTGGTTGCAAGTTGACCACCCAATCAATGTAACAAATTAAGATGCTCGTTTGGTAGGCCTACAATCCCCTTTTCACAGAATTCGACTTTCAAAGATAAGATCGTCATGTAGCACAAGGTGGAGTTCTGGGCCATTGTTAGAGACATTCAAATTCTACATTCAAACAGGAGCGAGTAAAGAATATTGATACCTATACATATACATCTTTACAAAATGCGGCGGTTTTGCACATTACTCCTGCAAGTCTTATGTCATTACATCTGATGCATAGACTGTTAGCATTGTGTCAATTCAAGTCAAGGGTAAATTTGTTGAGCAATGAAAAGATGCAGAAATATATACTGATAAAGAGGATATTGAAGGAGTGGTCATGGACGTCCGATATCAACCCATATCCACACAACAAAGAATCAGACTGGTCCTAATTGAAAGAAGCTGCAGATGAAAATTTCAAGTTGATCGAATATTTTTGCTGGATAGAAGACATTGTGGATAATGGAGAAATTGCTTGATACAAGCAATTTCTTCATTATCTACAATGATTTCCAAAGTTTTTTCTCTTTGGTGCGTAAAAAGGAGGGATTATGTAGGAATGGGTAAACAGATAAAACGAGATTTTGTCGAGTTTGATAGCGAGTTTGATTAATTCGATTTCTTCTGATCACGAATTTGGTATTTCATTTGCAAACTTTATAAAATTGCCAACAATTTTGTAATTGTGTAATGTAATGATAAAAAAATGAATTTATAGGTTTACCATATTCTGCGAATCAATTGATTGATTGAATGGGGTAAAACGCCACTTTTAACATTATTACAGTCATATTGCGGCGACTAGAGCACCTAACAATGGATTCCTGGTATTTCTCACACCAGTACTACCACTACATCCTTTCCTAGCCTCCACCAGCTATCCCACTTAAATTTACGATTATCCACCCATTGGTAAGAGACAAATGTCGGATAGGATATGTACCGCTGCCGGGGATAGAACCCAAAACATCCTATTATTAAAGGTTTGGAGTCTGACACGCTACCGACTGTGCTATGACGGCGGCTTCTGCGAATCAAATAATGCCTGTTGTATAATAACGTCATAATAGCCTTACGTCATTTTCACGGCATCGAAAAGGGGTTATCCTAGGCATCGGCTTATTGTATTCTTATCACATCGGTGAAATATTGCCCATGTTTTATCAAAATATTCAACGGATTTATTTTGACTGTGTGCAATGGATCACATAATAAACGAGCATATACGACGTTTAAGAATCGTCATACCATATGTTTCATTGTAGAAAACTTCCGTGTTGATCTGTTTTCTTTCCTTATTTTATCTATTAAAAAACGAGACGCTGAAAGTATTTCGAACATTCGATTGTTTCTTTGTTTGTTTTTCTTACACTAATGCTCATATCGTTCGCAATTCGTTAAAGTGAAAAGATTGGCAGATTTCTGTTTGTTTAAAACCGGAAAATAAGACTTAAATGGACTTCTTGGCAATGAAACGCGTTTAAATTTTTATTTATTGTACAAGATACTATGACATTACCTTATGAAATCAAAATGCCAGATCTTTGATAAAAATATTTTTCTTCTTCATGGTTGGTTTTAAATTTCTTTTAACCCATTCCCACACAAAACCTCCATTTTACGCCATTGAAGTAAAGTCTTTGGAAAACATTGTGGAAAATGAAGAAATTGCTTGTATCAAGCAATTTCTTCATTACCCACATTGTTTTCTTTCCGAAAAGATGAAGATAATTAAAAATTCCACAAACTTCAAATTGTTGTTTGCAACTACTTTGAATTTAGACCGGTCTAAATTTTTATTGTGCGGAAATTGGTTAAGCCACCACCTTTCATAATTTATTTGAATATTGACGTTTCACTGATATTTGGTCAATGATGGTCAATTTTCTATGAATTACTCTTAACTTGGCCCAGAATCCACCAACAATAATTATAATGCGATCACAACGTCATGATTTTCTATTTTATTCTAGTCATAACAACATAACTACGACATAAATAATGTAACAAGCACATAATGTCAAATTTTCATCATAATATTATGTCGTTCAGTAAGGAGAAATAATAATAATAATTGGAATCCCAAGGATCCGAGAAATATTGAAAGAGATTCCCGCAATTTCCGGCTAGGGATTCCGTCAGGATCCTTCAATATTTCTTGGGTACAATAGATATTAATGTATCGACTAATGATCCTGATTTGCCGAAGCCATTTAGTAAATGTAATGATCTTTCTTTGACATTTAATCAGTTACCAGGCTAACCAATTTGAGTGTTCTACATTCAAAGAAGTTACAGACAGCATTGTTAAGCAAATGGAATTCTACAAAACTTTGTCTTATTTGAAGAAAACAATGTGGATGATTAAAAATTGCTTGTTCTCATATATATTTGTATTTTGATTCGTACTTTCTAGAAGATCTCAAGGTAGTCAAATGCATCGTTGCGTCTCGTTTGGCTTCATCTACATCAAAAAGATCGACGGCGTTCAAACAAAACCTCGTAACTACAGCTTGGAATAAGCTGTAGTTACAAGGATTTGATCGAACACCGACGTTATGCAATGTCAATGCTGTAGTAGGAAAAACGTAGATAGGTTTGGTTGGAGTTCAAATCTTAAAAAAAGAGAAGTTCTATAAGATCATTCCAATGCAATGGCTTCACACGACTTTCGGAAAAAACAACAACAAAAAAACCTTGTAATCGTTGGGTTAAGATGTAAGTAAACCTTTCATGTAAAGCGTTTTTACATCAGATCACCATCATAAATGTAATGAAACAACGAGGGAAACACAATGAAAACATTTTGGTTTTATCGCATGAACACTTGGATTTGTGGAAAATAAAGCTCAATATCTAATATAATTCAAAAAACAATGTAATGCACCTTTTTATAAACAGGCAGTAATGATAATGCAATAAAACAACCGCTTGCCACGCCCACTGAGCTTTGACAGGAAGTTCCTCTTCGCTATAAAACGGCATCATTTGCAAAATTTATGGCCAGTAACATGTAACAAAAATATAATGTGATATGGTTAGTTGGCGATCTTCATGTCGTAACTACGGTTTAAACAAGCGATAGTTACGAATTTATTAAGTTGCCAGGCTAACGAAACGTTTTAAATAAATGTCGGCCAATGTCGCAATTAAAAAAAAACTCACTTCTGGATTAAATGAAGGATTTAATTGGTCGATTGACTCTCTAGTGGCAGTCGTGATCCGTCAATTTTTAAAGATGGTGAAAAACTTATAAAACATTTCTATATGTACGGCACTTCACCTGCAATACTGACCTCGAAGATTAATTCAAGGCTAGGTTTCTTTGGTGTTTGTGTCAAGACGTGTAGCTATATGGCCTCTTTCATCCGAGTGTTCGAAAAATAATTTCTCTTCAAAAACTGTATAGTCCTTCATTATGAATCACAATAGCTTCAATTTAAATGGAAAATATATTGCCAATAAATTGAAAGCAATGTATATATAAACGGGCCAATCATGCGCTCACCTAAGATAGGAAATTTATGTCTGTAAGTTTTTTTTACCGTCATAAATTGTCGTAACTGTTTTGATTAAGAATAATTACTACAATGAATATATCTTGATAAGGAATTTAAAATCAATACAAATTATTGTGCAGAAATTTGGAGATCTTGCTGTGAGCAGTACAACAGTAATCAACTAAGATACAGGGCCGATTTCGACTTTACTTACAGCTCCATAACAGAGCCCCAGCTCATTTTTTGAAATGAGGTTAAGAATACAAGCCAATGCTTAAAGAAAAATATAGCTTATGTGGTAAGTACTTTTGCTCTGTCAACCAGTGAGTTTTATGGATCCAAATTCTTAGACGTCTTTAACCCTTTCCTGTTCAGCCCTGGATTTTATGTCCCTGTGATTTCATAATTGAGAAAATATTGTAGGAAAAGAAGGAATTGCTTTTAACAAGCACTTTCTTCTTTTTCAAAAATGTATTCTACCCTACTGAATGGTTATTTTTCAAATTAAATTCGCTTTGAACTTTCAAATGCAAAACCTTTGAATTAGGAGAGGCCTAAACTTTTGCAAAACAGGAAAGGGTTTTGATAAACACTCATTAGTCCTCGTCCCATTCTATTCGAACCCGAATTAGCCACACAAGGACTATTAGGTTAGAAATTATGAATTTTATAGGGCTCCGTGTACTAGTTATTTATGTCAAATACCAAGGCCTCGTGCAATCTGGGTCTGGATGTAATGGTTTTACATTCTTATCAGTTGATTTTTTTCTTTGCATTGTTAGAAGAGCAAGAGTTGTTTATTTTTTCATTTTATTTTATTTCATATATATTTTTTTATTCAAATCAATTTTGATAATCTTTTATAAGGAGGATTGCTGGCGAATAATTCCGGTCTAATTTGGCACAATATATTACCTCGAATATGCCAAATAATTGTGGAGGAGATGTATTTTTAAGTATATTGTTGACAGTAGCGGAACGACAGACCACGAACGATGGACATTGGAGTACCACAAAAACTCATTTCAAGCCCAGGTGAGCGAAATATTTTTTTTATCAATGCTTCATCAGATAGCAATAAGGCAGTGAAGAAATCACTCTCCTATTTACTTGAAACAGCTTGACGAATTCTGAGAATATGACTATCATTGGTGACCTTCTATAAAACATATACATCTTTCTCGTTTACAGGTGAGGTGAACTAGAGTCTGTCAAAGCTTACATCACAGATATATTCTTTGGCTTTTTTTTTTCTTTGTGATATGCGAACCCTTCGATCGTGTATTTTGAGCCGAAGACTGTGAAACGATTGCCAGTAAATATATCAAACGTTCAAGAAAACGGTTTACTGCTAAAAGAGTTATTTTTTTTTAAAAAATCTACATTTCTTAGAAGCTTTGGAACGTCACAGAAAAAGCATCATTTCCTTTTGATAAGATTAGATGTTTATTCATCGCGTAGCATAATCCATCTGCACAAGCGTTGGCCCAAAATAGCATACCTTTAGGATTTCGCAATAGAATCGTCAAGGTTTCTGGTGAAGGCTAGAGCTGAAAGTATCCTTTTTTTCACGTAAAATATGTTTGTGTACGCATTCACGCACGTTCATCATATTAGTATATTTACTTGACCGTATACTTTAACCCATTTCCATACAATTCCGCTCTTTCAAATTTTTTTTTCTTTTTTTTAAACATTGTGGATAACGAATAAATGGCTTTAAATTACTAGCTATTACTTCATTATCAACAAAGTTTCCAAAAAGATCAAGCTTCCTTTTTCTAAAAAACTAACCAACTAAAATCGTCGTCTACAAATTCTTTGAATTCAAACCAATCCATAATAACGTCGTCTGTTAATGGGTCAACCAGCACATTTCGAAAAAAAGAATACATCTAGCCCTTTCCACCGTTAAGGATGATCTAGTATTACACAGTATTATAACTGTCCAGGTCTCTACCTCCCCGTTCCTAGTCACATATGCTGTTGAGCCGCTGCCGCCGCCGCCGCCGCTTGAGCCGCCGCTGCTTCTTTGGCTCTTTCTTGTGCGGCTTTCTCTAAAGCGTTACAAATGTTCATGTTTTTAGCAATATGCGAAAGTTTGTGTTCCTTTTTCCATTTCATTCTACGATTCTGAAACCATATTTTGATTTGACGCTCGGTTAAGTTCAAAGCATGAGCTATTTCTATCCGTCTCCTTCTCGTTAAATATTTGTTATAATGAAACTCCTTTTCCAACTCCAATGTTTGATGTCTGGTATAGGATGTTCTAGATCGTTTGGATTCACCATCGTTACCCTCTGAAAATAGAGAAGATGAAACGTTTATTTAGAATTTGCAACACGCAAAATGTTGGATTGAAACATACTTATGTAGGAGGCTTGTGAGAAATATCTAAATCGCAATCAAGTTTGGTTTATGAAATTAAATCAGCTTAGGAACGTCTTGGACGAAATTTGATCGTCGGTGCGCAAGAAAAATGTCGTAACTACAGCTATATTAAAACTGTAATTACGACATTTTGCTCGCGTACCGATGATATATTGACAAATGCGGATTGAAATTTCAGTTATTGTCCTTCGATTCAGAGAAGAATAGCAATAAGCTTTTGAAAACATTATGAACAATGAAAATTTTTCTTGTAACAAGCAATTTCTTCAATGCCAACATTGTTTTTGTCTCAAAGGCAAATAATTTCTTAATCTTCCAACTTTAAGTTGTGTGGTAATGGGTTAAGAAAAAGCGTCGAGTTTGAAACTTATATTATTAACATAAAATAAGCAAAGGAGTATTCTAACAAAGCATGGGATATCAGTTCATGGATATGCCGATATAATGACATTCTCCTAGTGTACTGTAAATGTTGGATTTTACCACTTTAAACTTACTCGTTCAAAAATTTAGATTTATTAGAATGAAGCGTTTTTTCCTAGTTTATCTACCATTCTGATTTTAGTGTCATCTGCAAATAATGAATGAATGAATGAATGAATGGATGAATAGGGGTTTATGGCGCATCCGACAGCTGAGAGGTCATAAAGCGCGCGCGCAAAAAAAAAAAAAAAAAAAAAAAGAAAAGAAATTCTAGCTTATATAAAATTTGAAACGATACAATTATATTGGCTTATGATCTTGTGTGAAATATAAAAAAAAAACCTGAATAATAAATCCCAGTATACTTAATCTCGGTGTATTTTGGAAGCCATGGTAAGAGAAAAAATATTGACTAAATGAATAAGAGAATCGTTAGTTGTATCTGTATATTGTTCTTTGTATATATTCTTAAGTTTATTTAGCTGTTTATATGGTCATTTAGCGCCGACATGCATAATAAAGTATTATTACATTTCGTACAAGTTTACATATAGACTGGAAGCTTATTTCTTATGTTTTCCTTCGTGTATAGAACTGATAACCTAATCACGTAAAGCGTCAAATTTCATTTCCGGTCATATGAATAATTTGACCAATAAAAATGCTAACATGGATTTCGACCAATGTTGGAGTTCAAGTTTCACTTCTTCTTTTAACTCTTTCTTGTTTTCGGAATTTTTTCGCCATGTCCATTGCTCTAAGGTTTTGCAGACGAAAATTTAAAGGGGATTTGATTTTAAAAAACAGCCATTTAGTAGGATAAAAAATATTGTGGAAAAAGACGAAATTGCTTGTTACAAGCAATTTCTTCTTTTTTCTAGAAGGTTAAAGCAGGGGAGGTTAAAGGGGTGGTTTGACTGGTTGATCAACGACATTTCAAATTGGCTAGAAATTGAAAAGGGTAGAAAACATCTTAAAAAAAGTAGAATTTGGTTGATATAATAAATTATTCTTTTTCTCACAGTATTTTTCTTGCGAGATCAAGCGAAAATGGTATAATAAATGTCCTTTTAATGAAGCTACTCTCACTCTCCTATGTCATGACAAAATGCATTAAACTTCGGTTTTAACGACATCGCTTAACTAAATCCCATACATGTGCATTACCGCCTTTTAACCAATTCCAACCCAATCCCTCCTTTTAACGCCCCTCGAGAAAAAAGCTTTGGAAAACATTGTGGAAAATGAAGAAATTGCTTGAAACAAGCAATTTCTTCATTATCCACAATGTTTTCTATCCAAATAGACGAAAAAATTAAAAATTCCATCAACTTGAAATTGTCGTCTGCAGCTTCTTTCAATTTGGACCAGTCTAAAATTTTGCTGTGTTGGAATGGGTTAACGACCCTCGTAAAAAATAATAACGATGATAACAATAATGAATGAATAAATAAATGAACGCGTTTGTAAACTTCGGAGAAAAGAAATCGCTTATAATAATTATGAATTTCCTTCATTCCCGGCTACATTTCTACAAAAAGATCGATTTTTTTTTAGATAACACGAAATGAAAATATGGTCCGCAACCTCTTTGAATTTTGATCACTCTTTAGTTTTGTCTGGTATTGGTCAATACGGTACACTGCTTATGACGAAGAGGTACCAACCAGTCTGACTGCCAGGACGTTCTTTGAAGGGAATTTCGAATTCTTTGAAGGCTATGCAAAGGTACTAATTAAGCCCATTGTCTAAAAAGGGGGGGGGGTTCTCAGCACTAGGCAGAAACTTAAACTTAGGCCAAACACAGTTAAAAAGGGCTCATCCAAGTTTATAGTAGCTACAGACGATAAATTATGGTCAATGGATTTTCTTAAAAATGTACGTATTTTGGGGTAGAAAACTTTGAGAATAATTAAGAAATTGCTTGTTACAAGGAATATCTTCATTCTCCACAATGTTTTCTGATTTATCTTACTTGTGCGACATAAAAAGATTGATTGAGAGACATCCTTGAAGAAACAATTGTCGGACATTTGTCTAAACAAAGGCGACCGCGGCCAGTCTAGGTACCAACGGGATACTATTGTATGAAAATTCACCGGTTATAAGGATTTGCGGATATAACGGTATATATTTTCTTCGGTCCCCCGAATTTCATAACAGGGGATCGCTGAAATACCACGACACATAAAGTACGTACGTTGAAGTATCATCAGTTAAGCACATCAGTTTGCACGGCTACTATCTTAACAAGAACTAATTATTCAGCGGTGTTATCTGTTAGATGAAACACATTATTCTTATGTTATTAATGACGTATTCTTTGACACCTCTTGTATATCCATTTACCACATACTCGTGGACACTTTTTAACACATTCCCTCATGAGACAATTTTAGACTGGTCCAATTTGAAAGAAGATGCAGACGACAATTTAGGCTACTGAAATTCTAAAATCCGTTGTCATTTGGAGTAGAAAACATTGTGGACATAGAAAAATTGCTTGAATCAAGCATTTTTTCTATGTCCACAATGTTTTCCAAAGCTTTTTTCTTTAGGGGCGTAAAAAGGAGGGATTGTGTGATAACTGGTTAAGGTAACATTTGGAGATATTCTAAAAATGCTTAAAAGGGGCATTTTTTTTTTTCTTTTGTGCCTTTGTTAAAACCCGTTCAACTAGACAGCATTGTCCTTGGCTTTCATATTTCGGAAATCCTTCCCTTTATTTCCATTGGTCCATTCCTACATAATCCCAAATTTTAAGACCCCCCCCCGGACAAAAGATTTGGAATACATAGTAGAAAATAGGGGAATGGCTTACTACAAGCAATTTATTCTTTTCCCGTCAATATTTTTTACCCGAAAAGACAATGAATTTCATCAACTTCAATTTGTCGTCAGCAATTTCTTTCAATTTGGACAGATCTAAAATTTGTATTGTCTTGAAATGGGTCAAAACGACCATGGCACCAAGAAATGCCCGATTTTACAAATAAAAAGATTGAATAAAATTAATAATAATAAAATATAATATTAAATAAACTTGAGATTATATAATAGTTATGTATATATCTGGAGAGAGTTTCATAACAATTTTCGTAGATATAACATTTTATATAAAGTTCGCTCGAAATTAGCTTTAATACATTATGCGTCATCATCATTACACAGCGCTAAATGATAATACCTTCTTTCGATTTAGGGACTGAATATCACCCCAGACACCCTGACTACATTGAACTATTTCCAGCTGCTTAACATTCATTACTTTCTTTTCTAAATAGACACCACGGATCAAGGTCACGGAATACTCAGTTCATTCATACCAATACGATACTTTTCATAAATTTTGTCGCTTTTAACTTTTCAGGTGTCGATAATCCAATTCCCTAACAGCAATATTTTAGACTGGTCCAATTAGAAAGAAGTTGTGCACGACAATTCAAATTGTGTTAAGAATGAAAAAAAATGTGTGCCATTCAGGGTGAAAAACATTGGTCAAAATAGGAGAATTCAATTGTTACAAGCAATTTCTTCTATTTTCACAATGTTTCATCTATATTTTTTATCAGGGATGAAAAAAGTAGGGTTTGAGTGGCATATTACCAGACGACAACATTTTAGACTGGTCCAAATAGAAAGAAGTTGCAGACCTTATCTAAAATTGCACTAGGATTGAAAAATAAACACCAAATAGGTTAAAAATATTGTGAGAAAAGGAGAAACTGCTTGATACAAGCCATTTCTCCTTTTTTCCCACAAAGTTGTCCGTGACAGTATTTCTTCAGGGCGTCAGAAAGCGTTATTGTGTAATAATGGGTAATAATTTCTAAAAGTTTTCATGGTTTAATTTCTTTCAAGTATGATACACGTAATTGTTTGTGACAATTCAATATGTGTTACCCTTCTTAACCCATTACCAGACACCAAAATGTCCAAATTCAAAGGAGTTCTTTATGGCAATTTTGGTTTATGGTATTTAAAAAATGTCTTTTGGGGTAGAAAACATTGTTCATGATTTTCTCCAAAGCTCTTTTTTAGGGTGGGTGGGTTCCAAAACGGTATTGTGATGGAAAAGGTAAAGGTGAATAGAGCCTTTTATTTTATCAATGTATTCCTTCACCAATCAGGATCATCATTGTCTAAGATCAGAAATCAACTGTTTCCTTAGACGTCTGTGAAATCTTACAAAGTAATGATTTCATTCATTGATAGACATAAACAGATTTTTACATTGACTGTAATTTGTATAACAGAGATAGACTGATTTCGTCTTTATTATTTTGTCAAGATTTTGACACAATGCTTCGTACGTGCTAGAACTCTGGTTATCAACCCATTACCAGATGGTAATATTTTAGACAGACCCGAATCGAAAGGAGTTCAAGACAACAATTTAAAGTTAATTGAATTTAATTTTTTTGCATCTTTCTAGGTAGATAACACTTGGAAAATGAAGAAATTGCCTTGTTCAAGCAATTTCTTCATTTTACAATGTTTTCCCGATTGTGTTTCTTTAGGGGATTCAAAAAGCGTCATTGTGTGAAAATGTATTAAGGTTACATGTATAATATAGATATACATGTATTTTATATTTCATGGAAGCCCGATAATACATCCTGCATTTGATTAAATTATTTTTGTACTAATTTGTTTTAGTTCGTTTGCAAAAACTGCAAGCTTAAAGAGTCGTTTCGAAGACTCAATCCAGATGTTTTCAGATCCTAGATGCAGAGACATGCGGTGGCTTTAACCCACTGCAGCATAATATACAGCCGTGTAGACAGGGGCTGGCTTTTTATTGTTTTGTGCATGAACACACTCGATGATGGAAGGGCTCGAACCTGTAACCTCAAGATTAGCAGTCAAGCACCCCTACCACTTGGTCACCGAAGCAGTCCTGCGTTTGCATCTCACCATTAACCCTCTCCTGTTTATTCCCTGGTTTTTACGTCCCTGGTATTTATAATTGAGAAAACATTGTAGAAAAAGAAGAAATTGCTTGTAAAAAGGCAATTTCTTCTTTTTCCACAATATTTTCTACCCTACAGCATGGTTGTTTTTTCAAATTAAATCCGCATTCAATATTCGTCTGCAAAACTTTTGAATTTCGACAGGTCTAAAATTTTGCAAAACAGGAAAGGGTTAAATCCGTCCTAATCAAATTTAGCCAATATGTTTAACTAGGAATCAATGACAATTTAGCCATTTCAGGGGGACCCCAGTTTGATTAGCTCTAGTTCAGTTGACCTATCGCTTGCCCCTACCACTTACTCCGTTGGTCCCTATCAATGACTCTGGCAGGAAGTTCCACTCCGAATTTAATTGGTGTTGTTTTGCAAAATTTATGGCTATTAGATTGTAAAAAAAGTAGAATGTTTGGTGTGCGATCTAAACGTCGAAACCACAGCTTGATTAAGCTGTAGTGACGACTTCTAAGTCTTCAAACCGACAAAAATACTTTACCTAAATGGCGTTCAATGTCGGAGTTCAAACTTCACTTCCGGTCTAAATAAATAATTGGACTGGTCGTTTTTTCTTTCATGGACAGCCGTGATTGGTCAGTTCTTCACAAAGTTGAGAGTTCTCTTATTTTACTTTAATACTTAATATTGCTGACCTGTCTGGTGTGATAGCAAGTAAAGAAGGTGTTGTTTTTCTACAATTCTTGATCGTCGCATTATTCGATTTGACGGATCGCTTGCTCAATCCAATCAGCTCCGACAGGAAGTTTGTCTTCGATTTTAAACGGCGTTAATTTGCAAAAAATATGGTCAGTTACATATCACAATTAATAGAATACATGTAATTTGTTTGCACCCTAAACGTCGTAGCTTAGTCAATTTGTAGTTACGCCTTTTTGGTTTAAGCTGCCTAACCAATATGAATGCTTCAGATACATGTTCACCAATATCGGAGTTCAAAGGTCACTTTCGGTCTAGATATATTATCTTATTGGTCAATCGATCTTTGGGTTGGTCATCGCCATCCGTCAACTGGAAAACATGATGATACTTTGTCTTAGAATTGACCAATCACTGTCCCCGCCAACTTATCCCGTTGGTCACGCAGACTGACTCCGTCAGGATGTCCCACTTCGATTTTTAAAGGCTTTATTTTACAAAATTTGTGGCAAAAAGCATGCAACAAAAAATGGAATATTTGGTTTTCGACCTAAACGTCGTAATTACATCTTGAATAAGCTGTAGTTACGACGTTGAACACGCCAAACCAACAAAAAATGTTAGCAAAAATGGCGGCCAATGTCGGAGTTAAAATCTCGTTTCTGGTCAAGATACATGATTTCATTGGTCGACTGGTTATTTAATTGACAGCCGCGATTGGTCAATTGATAACAGCTGTCACAGAAAAAAATCTCCCCGTAAAGAGGTTAAAGGAAAGCAATCATACACCAATATTAAGCCATGAATAATTCTGTTCATAATTGCATCCACATAAAATGATACATACTTAAATTTCATGCATACATAAGCATACAAATAGCAAAGCCATAAATGAATTCCTAGGCAGTTTTTAGCCAAGAGAGAGACTGAGACAGAGAAAAACAGCAGATAGACAGAGAGAGTGAGAGAATGAGAGAGTGAGGGAGAGAGAGAGGTGAGAGAGAGAGAGAGAGACAGACAGACAGTGGCATTGTGTTTTCGAATTACATTTATTAAAGGAAAATTACAAATGTGTCACTTGTAGCATTTGTGACAATGTACAATTGGTTATGAAATCTTACAAATCTAAATTACTTCAAAGAAATACTGAGAGGCTTAAAATCTTTATCGAATACATGGAATTCAATACTAGAAACTCCGGTCATAAACCGAAAGACAGTATTAAACCATTCCCACACAGTGACGCTTTTAGAAGCCCCTCAAGAGAAACAATTGGTAAAACATTGTGTTAAATGAAGAAATTGCTTGTCACAAGCAATTTCTTCATTTTACCCAATGTTTTCTACCCACAAAGTTGAAAAAATCTAAAATTTCATAAACTTTAATTTGCCGTCTGCAACTCCTTTCAATTTGGACCAATCTAAAATGTTGTCGTCTGGTAAAGGGTTAATTTACTGTGTAGCGGTAAAACGTTACGGGTAACTCTAATACTATGCTTAAATCTCTTCATTATCTATGTTTTATACTCCCCCTTAAAAAGGATTTTAAATATCTTATCAACAAAAGACTGTTGTCGTGAACAACTTTGAATATTGACCAGTCTAAATTTTGTCCTCTGGTAATGGTTTCATTATACAAAATTTGTTTTATTTTAGTTTGTTTGATTGTTTGATTGTTTGTTTGTTTGTTTGTTTTGATATTGACAATGTTTCTCTTTTGGTTTGTAAAACAGAAAGATAGTTGATTCTTAGATCGGTCATTAAGTCAAGTTTCCCAGGTTAGCGGATCATATCTTTATAGAACTTCATGTAAAGTTGAAAATATGCCATAAACGACCAGTAAATGCAACCTCTTTTTATGAATGCATCGATTGTAATTCTTCTTTTGCATTTAAAGTTTTGAAGCACCGTTCGGGAATAAGAGAAGATAAACAGTTTAATCAAAGGATTATACGCCGCATTTTGTCACGACCTATATTTTCAAAATGCTATTCTTTTGAACCTACGCTTTGAGACGATAGCTTACGTCATGTGAAATTAGGGTTTTAGAAAGATAAGAATTAGCTCTTAAAAAGCGAAAGTGAAAACAGAATACCGATTTGCTTAATTTCAAGCTGTAAAGGGGAGATAACCCATTCCCTCTCATCGAAATTTGGGACTGAACGAAATTGAGAGGACTTGCAGACAACAATTTAAAGTAAATGAAATTGTAGATTGTGTTCAACTTTTCTGGTAGAAATAATTGTTGTAGGCAATTTCTTCATTTTACACAAAGTGGTTCCAAACTGTTTTCACTGAGGGGTGTCAAAAAACGTCATTGTGTTGGATTGGGTTAACGCTGTTTTGAACGCTTTTTCAGTTACATTATCGCACGTAAAAGCGGTTTTTAAGCAACCAAACCGATCGCAGCTGTCAAGCAAAAAGAATAATCGATCAATCAAATAATTAATTCAAACCGGATATGAACTTTGAGCACCGACGCAGACAGACCGATATTTATGAGAAACATTTTTGTCGGTTTGACGATTTAAATATCGTTACTACAGCTTACAGCTTATTTTAGCTGTAGGTATGATGCTTATGTCGCCAACCAACAATTTAACATATTTGTTACGTGTTGCAAGCCACAAATTTGATAAAATAATTCTGTTTAACCCATTCCTACACATTGACGATTTTGGACGCCCCTCAAGAAAAACAATTAGGAAAACATAATGTAAAATGAAGAAATTGCTTGTGACAAGCAATTTCTTCATATTTCACAATGTTTTCTATCAAGAAAGTTAAAAAATCTGAAAATTCACAATCTTTGAATTGTCTATTGCAACCCCTTTCATTTTGAACCAATCTTAGATTTTGACGTCTGGTAATAGGTTAAAATAAAAGTGGAACTTCACGTCAAAGTCAGTTGACAGGGCCAGCGATCAATGAATTAAGCCCTTGCTGTGTATCACTGAAGCTTGGCTGGGGTTCTTGCCCAAGGACATACCCACGAACAGTGGTTCGATTTAAGATTCAATTAACGGATCTCTGGCAACGCCGACTGAGCTCTAACATGAAGCTCCACTTCGATATCAAACGCAAAATTTAAAACCATTAACATGTAACAAAACAGTCAATGGTCAGTTGGCGACCTACACGCCGTAACTACAGCTTTTATTGGCTATAGTTTCGACAATTTTTGGCTTAATCAACAAAAATGCTGCATATAAATGTCGGCCAATGCAGTATTTCAAAGTTCGTCTCCGGTCTTTTATGTATAAGTATGGATTGAGTAGTCTGTCAATTTTATTGACAGGCGCCACCTTTCAATTGACCAACCGCTGACCCCACCCACTGACTCCCTAGGCCCCGCCTATTAACTCCAACAGGAAGTTCCGCTTCGATTTTAAATGCAAAATTTAGGGGCAGTAGCATGTTAAAAAAAGTTACAAAAAAGTTGGTAGGTGACCTAAACGTCAGAACTACAGCTTAAATAAGCTGTAGTTATGCCGTTTAAGTCGCCAAACCAACAATAAAGGTTAACAAAAATGGCGGCCAGTTTTTGGAGTTGATAAGCTCAGGTCCGGACTGAATAAATTATTTGATTAGGCGGTTTATTGTCAGATTGACAGCCACGATTGGTCAATTTTGTGAACATTAAGTGCCTCTGGAAATACAATACAACATAAGTACGACCTTGTAAAACTATGATCTATTACTTTAGGTTTTAACATACGGTGTTAACTTGATGTGTTACTCAAAAATACGATATTCTGATGATACGTTCTTGTGCGACTAGGCCAAGATAATTATGATGTTATTAATATTTAACACTCACTGGTATATATTACAATCGCCTGACACTCTGACATTAGAAGTGACACATTCGCTATAAAAGTTACAGATTTGAAATGTTGATGTAACATGTTACGGTTTTAAGACATTATAATTACTTTAGCAATTGTGAAACGAATAATTCATTATCAGAATCGGAGTATGAGTATCTGACTGCTTCAAGTTAACCCGTTGTAAAATATAGTGAAATTAATCACAGGCTAAATTTTATCACCTTATTTTGTATATAGTAACATCAGTTTGGTCTATGCTCATGGAAGACACGTGATGTATGCAGCTCATTAAAGTAGCTTTGGCTTTCAAATGTACTAAAAAGCTCCTTAGACAGACTCTTTTTTTTTTCTTTTTTTTTTTTTTTTTTTTTTTGCGAATGTCGTTAAACGAGACAGTAAATTTGTCTTACATGCAAAACATTTTAAAACAACAATTGGTATTTGGTTTGATTTATTGTTTGTAGGTTAGATAATTAGGTCGCCTATTACCACAGGAACATGCCATAGACAGAAATGAAATTGTGGACCTAGGTAGACCATGCCGTCTTTGTCCGATAAAAATGTCGCTAATACAGCTTTAAACGCTTTTTTAGTCGTCCGCTTACAATGTGGCGTAAGGTGAAGCATGCATATCAGTATGTACCATTTCAAAAAGAATAACGTAGACAAAGCACAACACATATTATACATTATACGCAGCTTGGTGGTTTCAGAGTTAGATCTACAGCTTGTTATCATTTCAATGCATAGTTAGTTTTTTTACAAGTCACAAAAAGTGTTATACATTGTACACGAAAGAGAAAGAGGTGTAAAGAAAAGCATACAAGTCTTGTGGGATGTGGTATATATATTTTTTCCTAGCACATTTGAAAGGAAACATACTATAACTTTTGACGGTCACAAGAGTATCCAATAAGTTGCATGCTTTTCTTTATTATATAGTAGAAAGGTTGTGTGAGTAAATAGTTAATAGATTGCTACGTTTGTTGAATACATGTTTGTATAATTACCATCTTCTGCTTCCACTCCTCTTCCGAAACCATCAGTCTTTTTGCCTGGATCAAAACGAAACAAAATTAATCCAAAATAAAAGTTTAGCCACAGAAATAGAACAAATTTAAGCCACCAGCTATCAAACGATTGCTTAATCTATAATGAATTTTTAGAAATGGTTCCTCAAAGAACAAGAGAAATGTCGACGTTTTGGGTATCATTTTATAGCTGTGGCTACAAGGTTGCATGCACAGAACATCGATAAAGATGCAATATCTTACAATACACTATACAATACAACGCCATGCAATCGAAATTAGTTATTCAAATATCTACCTAGAAATTTCCTGGAGATTTGAATATATAGATAAATTGGTAATTCCTCTTAGAGTATTGTATAAACCCGTAAGTGCGGTATGGGTAACGAAGTAAGGCCTTTATCTAATTGAAAGTAACAGAGCAAGGCAGTCGCAGACCCATCTGTGTCGTCAAGTCTTTGCAGAGTATGAGACACGCTATCCCTTTGATCGGTTTCGACAATATGTATAAATAAGTAAATATAGGTCATATATTTTCATAAGTGTACATACATAGACATTATTAAATGCAAGAAACTCATTTGAGGACAAAAATACTACAACCGGTTGAATCTTAACTCAGTTTGTACAATCTGCTTATTTGGTCTCTGAATTGATGATATGAACAAACATTAGACGTCTATCTAGTATTTTAAACAATTACATGTATATTGTTCTCAAGTATGAAATTTCATATGTAAAAAAGCTATGGGGAACAACATTAAAACATTGTTTTTCAAGTTAAAAACTTAACCCTTGTCATGCTGAACATAATCCTTTCCAAGATTGCACTAAAATCAAAGCACTTAAAGCACCAGAGATGCTTACTATTGACCAATATATTTTTTTTGTAAAAATAATCTAATAGATAACACTGGCTTGAAGGGACAAAGAGGTTGTGTAGACAAAGATCAGACTGCATGTATATGCAGGCTGATCTTTGTCTATAACACCTGCTACTACGACCGACATTTCGACTGAGATATGAACCGACGTCAGTTTGCATAATTTATAGTAAGGATCATAAAGCGAAAAGTAACTCGTTGGTTCCAGATCTAAACGTCGTAACGAAATGGTTGAATAAACTGTACTTTAATATCGGAGGTAACCTGTCACATCCTAATAAAATGAATGATTTGATCAATAATAAAGCAAAAACTAACTAGTAGGTTGGCGATCTAAACGCCGTAAAGATGGGTTGAATATGCTATACGAAAATATCGGAGGTCATGCACCTGTCACCTGTATCATCTGATAAAAAAGAATGATTCGATCAATCGTGTTTCTATTAACAGAGTGGATACGTCAATTCCGCTTATTTACTAGCTCAAGTGTAGGTTTAGCCAACAGGACACGCAGATTTTTTTTTTTTTTTTATTTTTAACACAAAATGTACAGGGGCATTTTTTTCATTTCTAAATTAACATATTTTATGGTATTTTCCCCCAAAAAGTTTTCATATACAATAGTAGTCTTTAATTTTTCCAGAGCTTATTAATTTTGTTTTTAATTTGAATGGCTTCTCTGAAGCCTTGTGTTTAGAATAAAGAAGGATATAAATGTAAAGGGTATCAATGAAACAGCCGATAACAGACTTTGTTTCATAGATCCTCCACTTTTACGTCATTTTTTATCTGAAGATGACATCATGGTGCTAATAAATGTAATCAGTATGATAAAGAAGGACGACAATACTTGAAAAATTACAGATTGTATTAACTATCTTTTCTATTTTTTAAGGGAAAAAACACAAACGAACGAACGTATATCATAAATGAAATAAAATGTCAGGATAAAGATAAAACATCTTGTATTTGCTTCTCGCTGCGAAGAAAAAATTTGATATTCCACTTGACCTTCGGTCTCGTGAATATCAAAATTATCCTCCGCAGCCCAAAACAAATACAAGATGTTGTATAGCTCTCATGACATAATATTCCGTATTCCTGGACCTTAGTACCATCTTTAAAAAAGGCATTGTTGAATAAGTATACATATCACTGTGTTCATAGTCCACACAGTTTGTTTCTACTTGGTTTAGGAAATTTCGAGACTCTTGTAAGTATCTATACACTATATTAAACGTAAACCAGGCTCGCTTTTAACTCTCGATACGTACGACGAAATTCGATCCTTTAAGAATACTTTAATTTACGATTGCTTATTGTATTACTACACCGTTGTATTTAAACGAGGAAAACGCGAAAAATGGTTTATGTCAACCAAGTTGATATAGGAAATAAATCTTGAGAAATATATACAAAATGTAACAGGCCATATGCCAATATTTTGTGAATGTGATTAATCCGTTATATTGATACATGTAAGAATGCAATATTGTTCTCTCGTACTGAAAAAAGTAAATGTAATAAATAAGTGCGCCGTCGTCATATGGCTGCGACTTCAAATATTTAAAGATATTACGGAATTCACCAACAAATGAAGAAAAGGTCGCGCTCACAAAAACTAAAATTAACCCGCTCCCATTTTGCATGACAAAACACAGTATCGCAAACCCACACTCAAATAATTTGAAATTAATAATATGACACTTAATATAACAGTCGTATCCAAATCTGTGGAGGCATTTGAAAAAAAAAAAGAAAAATAGGGTTCAACATCCTCATAAAGCCCCCTTTTCCTTTGACAACCTAAACAGTGGGAATAAGGCCAAGAAATGTGCAAAAGCCACATGAAAACAAAGGTAATGTCAGGCAGTTTGCAATAAGTCCCCCTTTTCCGTGAGACAGTTGCACGTTTCCTGCTCAATATGCGAACAAGTAGTATGATGAGAAACATTCAGGTAAATTTTCATCAAAATATGTCAAGAAATGTAGTCATGTTAAATTTCATCAAATATGTCAAGAAATGTAGTCATGTTAACAAGAAATTTTACGTGAACCCCCATAATGCATTATATGACAAAAACAGAAGAAAGGTGTGAGAGATCGAGCGCTAAGAAATCATTCTTTGAACATTTCACCAAAATCTGTCAACAAATGCAGAAAATATGATTTAAAAAGAAATGTTACAAGAATGCTCTCTTCTTTCGTGGAGAAGCGTCATATCATAAAAACTGCGCAAATATGCAGAAGATCGAGCGATGAAGAACAATTATGTGAAATATTTATCTCTAGAAGTTTCATCAGAATCCGCCTATACAGAGGCATAAGTATAAGTGTTCGTATGTGAGGGTAGACCGAATAGATGATACACACAGAAAGACCGTCCACATTCTGCGAAATTTATATTGCTAATTTCTTATCATGCTAGCCTTTTTTTAATTGAAGCGAATTCAAAGGAAGTGTGGCTGTGCCAACTCATACAATCTCACAATCCCTCAGTTGGCCTCATTCCCAATCTTGAAAAGTTTTCAAAATATTAGACCCAATTTTGAATTGCGTCGTACGGTTCTTGTTTTGCCTTTTTTGCGATTTCTAGATAATTATCATTACGATGTGTCTATGTGCTTAACATCCATTAAAAATGTAGATCAATTATTGAAAATCATATATAATCTTGAAGTACATGTACTTTGTCAAGTCAAAGTATTTTTGCACAACTTACACATTCTGCTGCTTATTCGGGATCAATCGTAAGTCCTTTGATTCAAAGGTTATTTGTTCATATACAAGGAGTGTTCTTAATGCAACATGAACCTAGAGTAACTTGCGGTGTTATTCGTCGGAAATGTGTGCGATGCGTTTAAAATTTTGTCTGATCGGTAAAATGTTTACTGTACTGTAACATGAGTAAATATTGTGTTTCAAGCACACTGACTTAGGCTATGCGATACACCTTACGTAAAAAGTCTCTGAAGACAGCCGGAAATTCATTGAAAATTATTATTTATCTAGGCAAGGTCAATACTCGGCCTTTATCCATTAAAAATAATTAACGTTAAGTTTGTGACATTTATGGAAAGAGACCAATGCCTTGTTGGTCTATATGCAGGTGGGTATCCAAGTATCATAAATATGCTGTACATTCAGGCCGCCCGATTGATTGATTGATTGACTGAGGTTTAACGCCGATTTTAACAGTATTTCAGTTATATCGCTGGATGGATTCCTGGTATTTCTCACACCAGTACTACCACTACATCCTTTCCTAGCCTCCAGCTGCTATTAGGTTTACTATTATCCACCCATTGGTGAGAGACAATTCAGGCCGCCCGAAAAAAAAAAGTTTCATTAGGAAAATTACCGATATACTCAGTCAGAATGCTCGAAACACCGTAAGGGTACTATAGCACGATTGACGAACTTTCCATTAGCTAGACTAGATTGGTTAAAACGTGGGTATATCATCTGTTGATACACCTCGCGTCTGAAATATTCTATAATTTTTTCACGAATACTTCCTGAATACAGCAAAAGTCTTTTAATAATAAATTAACTAGATCTGACATATGGATTTGAACCAATGGGTAAATGTTCTAACAGAGTATAACATACCAGCAAACGTCGTACAGTACAGCAAAGTATTATTTAGAGATCACACACGGTCATGAAAGTTTGAAGATAATTATCTTTGACCAGAAGGACCCATATATGCAATTTATGCAACCGTAAAAGGAGTATCCTGTATAATGTTGTTTTGGATATGTTGAATGCATACTTAGAGAGTGCCATAGAACAAGTCTCAAGTGTATAGGCCTCCTGCAGGATAATGCTCCCGCCTATGAGACACGCATCTGGATCGAGGATCTTATTTTGAAAAGGGAATTTTCTACGACACCCCAATTTTTCCCATGACATATATTTACTTCTTGTCAGCCAAATTCAAATTTCATCTTTCTTGAAAAATTGCTCTTTAGTCTTTCGTATATCGGTTCCTCGTCGGTATGCCTATTCAGGACGAGGAACTGTGCTTTCAGAAATTTCAATAACCGCCTTTTAAGGTGCAAATAGGGAGTATGTAGTGGTCAAGGGAAAAAGATCATAATGCACATATTTAGTAAAGGACAAAGGCAAGTGATATCATTATGGAACATCCCTCGTAAATGACTACCACCTCGAATTGTATTCTATTCAAATTACTTTTAATAACGAAACATAATAGATTTAAATGAACAACGCACAGACTTTTTTTAATTAAACTACCCATGAATGTTTAGATAGACTGAAAATAACAAGCATCTATCAAAATTCTTACAGAAAGCAGGTGCATGTATCTTCATGTACAAAGTGCACATTGAGAGATGAATCCTGACTTGCAATACGAAACGTCCTGGATTTCGCAAAACGCACATATCAAAAAAAAAAAAAATTCTGTTTTGAAAGGAAACAAACCAACGATTCTCTCATCAGCTTTTAACGCTTTTCAAGTAAATTTAACGATTTTTTTTTTCAAAACACTGAACTTAGTTTAAACGAAAAAAAAGAGAGACAGTTTTTAGGCATTATTTTCACTTTGACAGTAATCAAGATGTGAGATGTGAGTTCTAAATTAATTATTGGGTAATATATTTGGTAAATTATTAAATTAAAAAGATTAGTTCCGGGCTATTTCTAAAAACTTTTTTTTATAAAAAAAATGGTCATTTTAGTTCTACCAGTCATCAATGTAAGGAAAGAAACTTTTAAAATGATTTGATGTCAGATTTTCAAGAAGATTTCAAACACGAGTGCATGAGATATATGATGATTCCGATTCTTTAAAGACATGACCGAAAGCACATTACCTACTGAAGGATAGCGAGATCAATCAAAACATCGAGAGACCAATCAAGTTATACATTTATACCGGAGTTGAAATTCGAGCTTTAGCATTCACCACCATTGATGTTAACAGTTTTGTTGGTTTTTGGCAACTTAAATGGCATGTAGGTCGGTCATAAACCATTTTCTTTTTTCTTATATGAGAACGGCCATAAATGTTTTAAAACACGCAGTTTGATATACACGTCGAACTTCAGTAGACATTGCCAGCGATCCGTCAATTCGGAATATTGTCGTTTCCTTCAAGTCCGAAATGTAAATGAGTAAGCCATCCTGAAATTTTGCAAATAAAAGTACCGCGTCAACCTCAACTAAATTTCTACACATAAACAAAATCTGCAAAAAGCAAAAAAAGATATCGCTCCTTGTCAGACTGCGTAGTCGGGCCAGGGTCGATGATTTGGGGCAATTGAAGATTGTGCGTTTTCCCATGACGGGCCACTTAGGTTGAAAGAATCTGGGTTCAAATGAGTATCGCACGTGTCGTTAACAATAAGAAATCATTAATATCGGCCACTGTCAAAATGTGACACTTTGTGTAAAATGGTTACGTCACGACATCTGTCCAACACCTCTACTGGCATGTTGTCAAGGAGTTTCTGCGACACTGATTTTACATGACGTAACATTATTCAACCCTTTAATGGATTAAATTATTCTAACACGAGAAAAAAAATAGACTGGTCCAAATTCAAAGAAGACGATAATTTTTAGGTGGTGAAATTCTAAATTTCTTTGACTTTTGGGGGAGAAAACATTGCGGACATTGAAGAA
This sequence comes from Fragum fragum, assembly GCA_946902895.1. Taxonomy (NCBI): domain Eukaryota; kingdom Metazoa; phylum Mollusca; class Bivalvia; order Cardiida; family Cardiidae; genus Fragum; species Fragum fragum. The sequence goes on from OX336372.1 coordinate 39,449,057, forward strand.
ATTGCTCGAAACAAGCAATTTCTTCAATGTCCACAATGCTTTCCAATGTTTTTTTTATTGTTGTTGTTGTTGTTGAGGGCGTAAAAGGGAGGGTTTGCGCGGAAATGGGTTAAAGAAATTTGGAGATTTAAAGAGAATGAACAGGACTGGAGCAAGAAAAGAAACACAGAAAACTTGTCAAATTTGTTGTAAAAGTAGATTCCTCTAGTTAAAAGCTTCTATATATAATTTCATCGGTGAAATTTCTTCCTAACACACATCATCTATTCTTTTCACAAGAACAGTCATAGTAAATCGAACGTTGCTTATCTTGGCGAAAGTTACTTTTATATGTAACTTTCGGACTACTGAAAAATGACTATTCCTGGGGAAAAAAGCAAATATTGTTAAAGAATGGAGAGTTCTCTTGAGATAGTATCTTTAAATTTCATATTTACATAGTAGACTTATGTCATTGGCCACGCCAAATGACTCCGACAGAAAGTCCCGCTTCGAATTTAATCGGCGTTATTTTACAAAATTTATAGCCTGTAGCATATAACAAGAAAAAAATAAATAGAATGGTTGATTGGCGACCTAAACGTCGTAACTACAGCTTGAGTAAGATCTGTAAAAATGGCGGCCTATGTCGAAGATCAAATCTCAAATACGGACTGAATGAATAATTTGATTTGTCGATATATTCCTTTATTGATAGCTGCGATTGGTCAATTTAGATAAAGCCATTCTTAAGATGTAATTCTTTGTATTCCAACACTCATTCTGAACCGTCCACTGCCGTCTGAACCGTCCATTGCCATCTATACCAAGACTTTAAGGAACATCTGGCCACTTTTTTCGAACAAGATTGACCCGGACGACACAATTTTAGGCTGCTCTAAATTCAAAATAAAAGTTGCAGATGATAGTTTCATGTTTACAAAGTCTTAACTTTTTTTCTAGGTACAAAACAGCAAACAATTTCTTTATTTTTCGCAATGTTTTTCAAAACATTTTCTTGGGTAGGGGGTGTTAAAAAGCGGGAATGTGGGGAAAGGATTAACTTTCACGCATGCCGATTGTCAAGGCTCTCCCTTAAATTCTAGATGCGATAGCAAACTTGGCAGTTTTGTGCGGTGCATTTATCAGCTTTTTTCGGTGCAATTATACGGAGTGAAATTCACAAAACGCATGACTATATATTGCTTAGTCCTGGAATTCAAGTATAAATTACAGCAACGCAAAATCCCGGGTTTGTACAGTAGAGGGTTAACATTTCGTTACTTCTTGTGAACAATATTTAGCATAAAACAGTGTCTAGCAGGTTTTACTTTTGAATCTAAAAACATAACGAAAAAGTCATGTTGAATATACCCGAAAAAAAGGGCATTCGTCTTTTCGGACCGAACATTTAATTAAAACAAATTATAAAATTGAATTAAACTGGAGAGACTTGCACATCAAATATATAATTCTTCGAAGACTGCATTTTAAAATTTGTTTAACGGTTACCGACATTTTTAAGAAATAGAAAAAATTATCGATAGATTTATTTTTCTTCTATGCAATTTCATCGATATGAAAGTAGGGTATACTAAAAGTTATAAGTCCTGTTTCCTTCAGCCGTTGATCCCCTCATTTTTGTCGGTCATATTAAAGTTACTCTTAACAAAATTCAATGAATCTATGAACGTAAAAAAATGACAAACCCATGATGATCGTCTTTAAGTTCTGGTTGAAAGTAATTGTAAAACAACCATAGAAAACGTGAATAGAAATATAATGTGGTTTTTTTTGTTTTGTTTTTTTTTTTTTTGCTAAAAGCCGTTTACAATACTAAATGTTCGCGTAGGATGAAATGCAAAAGGTTCTGAGAGTTACCTAATGTTTGTTTCAAATTTGGCATATTTGACTTTCTGTTTGACTTTAAAAGCAATGGTTGTATGTCAATACATCATTGTTAAGTACGTAAGAGATATAACACGGAGTATCAAAAGGCGTTTTCTCCATTTGTATGAAATTTCGACCATAAATATTAATTTTGATATGTACCCTTTAAAAACTGGAAATTAATATGGAATCTTTATTTGATATTTGACAGCGTACATTGGGCTAATGGTAATAAAAACGTCAACTTCAACATTTGCCTATGCCGCTTATAAAACGTTCAGGCCCATAAAAGTGATTTATTGCCACTCCGGCGCCAAAAAGCAAAACTCCGAGTGAAACCGAGTTACAGCGCTCTAGTCTCAGCTATTCGAAGTGTTAACCCTTGAGCTTTCAATACATTTTTCAGATCTTTTTGAAAAAAAAATGAGATCCTTGGAGTTTAATTGTATACACGGTACAAATGTCTGAGTGTAATTGACTTTATCCTGCGAATTGCGTTTCAAATAATTAACCCATTATCAGACGACAACATTTACGACTGGTCCAAATTGAAAGGAGTTGCAGAGGACAATAAAAAGTTGTTTTTTTATTTTCTTTTAATTTCTGGATAGAAACATTGCTTAGAATGGAGAAATTGCTTGTTGCAATCCATTCCTTAAATTCACACAATGTTTTCCCCGCTTATTTTTATTGAAGGGCGTTAAAAAGCGTTATTGTGTGGGAATAGGTTAAACCTGTATATCAAGTAGAGACTCGGATACGCCTACGGTTTTGTGTAGTCTGATCAAAACAAAAGTTTCCAATGACGACCGGCGTATATTACAGTGTTCTGTGCGATTGACCTGGCTTCTCTGTGCGTTGCTTTGTGCACGAAAGGGACATTAACTGATCGCTAACACTGCCATTTGACCTCCAAAATGGCAGTTCAACCATGGCTATAAATGGCATTATTTCTTCGAATGTATGGTAAGAAAAAATATTTGAAGAATATGGTGGTTGGCGACCTAAACATCGCAACAACAACATAGCAAGCTCTAGCTACGACCTTTTAGTCGCCAAACCAAAATACCATTCTGTACATAAATGTCGATGTAAAAAGTTGAATTCCGCTTTGAATAATGATAAAAGAAAATTATTCTATTGAAACAGCGATAGATCGTATGATTACAGTGTTTTAAGAAGACCTAATTTTGCATAAGTAGTTTACTATTCGGAGTCATATTTCGTATTTTATAGCATGAAAGAATAAATGATTTTTTTACTCAGTGATGGATCGATTTGTTATGTAATATATTATGATACTAAAAAATTGTCTATCTTCTTCAATAGTTGTCTAATGGACGGATCGCTGTCCCCGCCCATTGACTCCGCCGGTCACACCAACCAAGTCCGACAGGAAGTTCCACTTCGATATTGAACGGCGTTATTTTGCAAAATTTATGGCCAGTAGGATGTAACAAAACAGTTGAATGGTTGGTTGGCGACCTAAACGTCGTAATGCTTATTCAACCTGTAATTACGACGGTTAAGCCGCCAATCCAACTAAACTTCTTCACAAAAACATTAACTAATGTTGGAGTTCAATTAAGAGATGAAGAGAATCATTTTTTGTTTTCATGGAGGTATGAACCGAAAAAACCTAATCACACTGTATGAATACGCGAAGCGGATTCATACAGTGTGTGATTAGGTTTTTCGGTTCATACCTCCATGAAAACAAAAAATATTATCTTCGTTTCTTATAATTTAATGGCATTGGGCGAAAAAAACGAAATCTTTACAAAAATTGACACATTTTCATATGGGACTATTTTGTGCGGAAGCATACAAAATCGCTGCTTTCTCAAAATTTTGTTTATGGAGTTATGAATTCATTTTTTCGTCCAATCAGAACGCTCGTTTTTTGATAGACGAAACTAAAAATTAAATTATAATCATTTGAGGTCAAAATGAATGATTTGATAGGCCGATCGATTGTTTGATTGACAGCCCCCTTCGCGGCTGTCAATCAAACATTCGATCGGCCTGTCAAATCAATTAGATTCTTACTGAACGTTCGAAATATTTTTTCGATACAAAAATCTGGTGACATAACGCTTTGTGTTTTGGAAAGGACGTTTTTTTCTCTGTTGGTATCAACAAATTATCACGTTTGACGTTTTTTTTTAAGACGTTAGGTCATCAAATCTTTCCTTGCATGAACAATTATTTTCGTTTTGTGTGTGTGTGTGTGTGCGTGAAAGAAACAATAATCCTTCTCTCTTTAGGCAATAGTCTAATGTATTGTTTCCGGGAGAAAGAAAGAAAGAAAAAAAATTCAGTACAACTATGTAAATCGTTCACAGTTGGTCATAGCGCAGTCGTTAGCGCACCAGACACACAATCTTCAGCCATATAATGTTTTAGTTTCGATCCCCGGCGGCGGCACAATAACCTTTCCTAGCAGCTGGAGGCTAGGAAAGGATGTAATGGTAGTACTAGTGTGAGAAATACCAGGAATCAATTGTTAGGTGTTCCAGCCGCTGCGATATGACTGAAATACTGTTAAAAGACGCGTTAAACCCCATTCAATCAATCTCAGTTGGAAGTTTGAGCTTATATTTGTGACTATAAGCTACTAAGGCTACTACAATTAAGGCTACTACTGTTATCTGATTTTATGCAAATAATGCAACTAACCCAGTGTCATAAATTTTGCAGCGCCCACGTCCATTTGGTGTTTCGATTTCACAGAGATAAAATAATAAATCCCAAGCATGTGTTTTTCGTGGCCAAGGGTGAAATCTGTTCACCATAAATTTATCGTTAAGCTAATAGCACAAAGGTTGACTGGTAACGAGGTTTTAATTATTAAATGGACATTAGGCTGAAGTGTGCTCAACGACGTTATAATTTATGTTTGAAGGTTTGAAAATATGGGAGAGGCCTTGTTCAGATAAGCATTTTTACATATAATTAAACAGAAAAAGTTTATGTTTGTACTATAAAAGATTTTTTATACCACGATGATAATTGTTTTTTTTTATATTTTTACCCCCCCCCCCCCCGACTGCGCTACTGGTCACGTGGGTATGTCACTGGACAAGACGTTTCAGAGTCCCAACCTTGTATTTGTGATACCTAGGAAGCACATGGATGGGTGAAATTCGCCGTGATATAAATGGAAAAAAAATGTTACCAAAAACGGGGGGGGGGGGGTTACGGCGTAGGCCCCATTCATTCAATTCATTCTACATTTCTACATTTGTATATATTTTATGTTGGTGAAATCGTTTATGTTTAGTTTTTATCATGTTGTTCCGATATTACCCGAGTGAAGCAGGCAATCCTCTTTGATATCAGTCAAAATCGTCAAGGTAAATTGGTGTAAAATCATTCAGTAATATATCCATATAACTGAACACATTCGTGTCGATCGGCCTGACTATGGCTGTCGTTCAAAGGTAGTTTTATCTGACGCCATATCTGCCATTTTTCTCCGCAATGCAATTTCTCCCCATGTGACAAGGGACCGTCAAAGAGTCCCGTGAAACAACGATATGGAAAAAGTATAGATTCGTCAGATGTTCGTCAGAAGAACGGCAATTCTAGATTCAGTAAATCTACCACAAGCAAACCATTGGAGACCGCGCAGTTTGACCTGGGTCGATACTTCGCACACATACCAGATTGTCCGTTTTCTCAAGATCAGACGCATCTATTAGAATTGCCTTGATAAAGGCACAGGTTTACTATCACCCCTAATGTTCACTTGTTATTGCTTTTTATCAACCCAACATACTGAAAAGGATGATTCTTGGAAATACAGAGTTCTAAAATCAGATGTTGAGAAAATCTCATCTATTTACGTTTTATTTTTCATCAGCTTGTTTGAATCAATTAATCATATTGTCTTCTCTGACCCACTTTAGGAAGGGAAGTAGAATTAATGAAGTGTTAAGACATCGGAAATCAATAGGAGTTTTCTCCCTTTGTTCTTGACATGCTTAACATGCATTACAGTATGATATAGAAGGATATTTGTAAACAGATGAAAATGGGGACATCAGCTGTGGGTATTTTGAACAAAGGTCTGCATATATTAACATAAATACGTATAACTGTTTAAATAGCTGGTTATTTATAATTCCCTCTGAAATGAAACTGTTTATTCAGAGCTTTGTCATATCTTTAAGTTTGAAAGAAAATTTCATTTCAAATTGTAATTTGCATTGCCTTATTTTTTTCTTTTACTTATTGTCTTAGTGAACGATAGAAAATGAAGAAATTCAAACATGTGTGTGTGTTTGTCTGTGTGTATGTTTGAATATATGTGTGTTTACCGACACTGTACATTTATAGATTATCTAGCTGCGACAAAATACCCTTTCCTGTTTTCCAAATTCTAGACCGGTCCAAATTCAAATGTTTTGCGGACAAAATTTAAAGTGGATTCAGTTTAGAAATAACCTTTCAGTTGGGAAGAAAATATTGTAGAAAAAGTAGAAATCGCTTGTTACAAGTAATTTCTTCTTTTTTTACAATATTGTCTCGATTATAAAATCACATGGATGTAAAAACCAGGGGTAGAACAGGAAAAGGATAATAGACTGATAAAACACACACCATATTTAGAATTATTGAATGAGACACTTTTTCAAGGACAAATTTTTGATTACCTTTGTTTTAAAATGGAAATAAAATGATTTTGTTGAATGAAGAGAAGTAATCAAAAATATTTTTTTCTTTTTCTTTAGTTCTGTCGAAATCGTAGCATTTTTGTTGTTTATCTGAAAAAGTAATCTTGGCACATACTAATAGTAACCGTTATAATAACAAGCTAAAATTGTGAAATTATGAACATGTAATAACTTGGGCCGTTTCTATAAAAAACAAACAAACAAACAAACAAACAAACAAACAACTAAACAACAACATTTTATTCTACACTGAAAATAGTAAGTATTCATTTCCAAGGGCAACTTTTCTTGAAACTAAAATTCTTCGACAAAAATCTAGGCAATCCTTTTAATCAACGATCTAGTGATAAAGTGTTTTAAACAACACTTTTTAAATTTCTTTTCTAGCGCCCTTTGTAAATGAAGTTCAGACATTTATCGATTTTTTAGTGTTATTGTATTATTGAAAGGAGACATACTGAAGATTTGTGCTTACGTGTACCATTGTGTGTAATTGAAATCAGTATTTTAGTTTAATGCGATTATTTTATATTACCCTAGTCCTTTTTTAACCAATATTGTTAACAGCGAATAAAAGATTTGTCATCATGAACTATAATTTGTGACGGACATCTTCGTTTCGTTCACCTATTGGTTTGTTTAATATATGTTTCTTAAAATTGTACATGTTTTCATTTTATTAATTCAGTGAAAAAAAAAAAAAAAAAAAAAAAAAAAACAGACAAAAATGACAGAGGAATTTTATTGTCATTTAAGTGTTTATATTCCAAAATTCGCCAAGACGAACCGACAAATGGAAATGATTATGAATTATATATCAGAAACATTTTATATAAGTAATTATTATTACACATACCTCGTTTTATTTTGAAGTCTTATCGACTTGAAAACTTTTCCTTGTAAATAGCAATCCAACTTGCTTTTCAAAAAAAGGGTTGACCCAGATTTTGATAGATGGCTAGACTGAAAATGCCTATTATTAGAAAAACAAAACAAAACAAGACAAAAGACCCCAAACAAAGAAAAAAATAACAGTAAAATAAAATAATACTTATAATAAAAAAACACGACTTTCATATCATAAAAAATATGTTGATGATATTACTAATAGAAAATGAAAATGAAAAGAGTAGAAAGTTCTTGTGATAAAAACAATTAAAAATGTACATGTATTTTTCTTTAAATTGAATAAATGCATTTTCGATTCTTCTTTCATAACAGTTAGTATTATCACTATTTCTATCGTTATTTCATAATTGAAATTCTTATAACTACTTTAATGCTATGATAATAATGTCAATGTAGTGCTAGGGTATTCTTGCTATTTTATTCATTTATATTTTTTATAATTCAATTTTTAGTTTCGTCTATCAAAAGCGGACATTCCGATTGGTCGAAAAAAATATCCATAACTCCATGAACAAATTTTTTAGAACGCAGTTATTTTTTATGCCTCCGCACAAAATAGTTCCATACAAAAAGTATCAGAAATTGTAAAGTTGTTGCCATTTTCGCTCGATGATATAAAATTATAAGAAATGAAGAGAATGTTATTATTGTTTTGTTTTGTTTTTGTTTTCTTGGAAGTATGAACCGAAAAAAAACTAATAACACTTACGTATGAATTCGCTTCGCCTATTCATACAGTGTGATTATTATTTTCGGTCCATACCTCCATGAAAACAAAAAATATTCTTTTCATCTCTTAAATGAATATCTTGTCCGCTTTGCGTATTCAATCAGTGTGATTAGTTTTCTCGGTTCATACCTCCATGAAAACAAAAAATATTCTCTTTATCTCTTAAATGAATATCTTGTCACGATGTAGACGCCTGTAAAACTTATAGTATATTTAAAAACAAAAAAACAACAACAAAAAAAAAAACAAAAAAACAAAAACAGACAAACCATAAAAAGTATAAAATAAGTAATAGAAGTAATGTGAAAATATGAGTAGGTAGAAAGATATATCATGTCCTGAAAATTTTACTGTATTGACAAAACGTTTTTAGGGTTTCGGAGAAATTTTCCGAAAAACGTTAAAAAATAAGTTATTAGTTGATGAAGAAATTATGAAATTTAAAATCTGGGGGCCTCTTCATGTATATTCTTTTCATTTTCGTGTATATTCTTTTAAGATACACGCAAATGCGAATTATATAAATTAGGATAATTATCAATGATATATATAGTCTATTTTCTTAATATTGAGAATTTTGCTTAGTTTTTTGTTTGAGTTACTAAATATTATATTATAGAAATAATGAAATACGTAATCGTTAGTATCTTGGTGCTTTTCGAAAGGCAGATTAGTCAGTAATATACATATATGTGTAGATTTGACTTTGGAAGAAAGGTGATAAAAAGTGTATTCTTCAGTATATTATCAACAATTTCAAAAACAGGCGTTACCAGAAGCTTCAGTTCTTTTCAATAGTTGTTATACTAGTGAAATATCACCCATATATCTATATAAAAATATTCAATGTGGTTATTTCATCATCGAGCTGTAGGTCATATTTTAACAGTTTCGGAAAAAGAAACTTTCAAGAACATTCGAGACATTTCTCTGTAAACTTTTTTTTCTTTTGATCTTACACATATTGATAAAAAGGAAAATTTCCTAAAATGATGAACTAGAAATTTAATAATAGGAAGTCTTTTATTAGAAATAGATCTCGTCATTGAACAATCTTAAAGGTATATTGGACGAACGTATCTAAAGAATAGTTTCTGTCTTTTCTATCCCTTATCTCCAAATCCTCTATTCACTTAAATGACGCACTATATCTTTGTCGGTAATACAAACTCCACAATGACAAAAAATGACGACGAATGAATCATACCGTTTAAAATGTTTTATTCTGTTTCATTCTGTTTTTAATTGCTATTTATGATCAGGTAAAAATTGCATTCGCTGATACAATGTTTCTAAAAAAAAACAACTTATAATGTAAAGGAAAAAAAATTAAATAAAATAAAAAGATGAACAAAGCATTTCATGATATTTTAGCCTTTTTAATTTTTTTTTATTTTTTTTTTAGACAAATCCATATTCATAAACACATACAAAAATACACAAATGGTCACATTTTGGTCTATCGCACATTTTTTATGAGTGTTGTCAAAAAGTATTTCGAATTTTAAACAAAAGTTATTTTTTTGAACATGCTTAATGACTTCACTTTTTCTTTCGATGGAGCGAAATCATATTTTTGAAATTGGTTCAAATGTACAAGCAAAGAGGTCAAGTAAATCTTGACGCTGTATTATATTGAAAATAGACGCATTTTTTATATATCTATCTATTTTATTCGACCAATCTTATCATATTGATTAAATAGGGGTAAGGTTTCACACATATTGAATATTTTTTTTATAAACTATTTGATTTCCCTTTCGAATATATCTTGTTTCAGTCTGTCTTGGACTAAATATCGCCAAAGTATACACTATCTTATCGTGTAAAAAGTGTGCCTGAAAAAAAAGAAAAAGAAAAAAAAAAAAAAAAAAAAACACGGCGTACATGTGAAAATCAATTTTTATGAGGACTTTCTAAAGCCAAAAAATAAAATTAATAATATTTCACTTTTGTATTGGTAACTTGATGAGGACACGTTTTGGTAGTCTTTTTAAAGACCTACAAATAGGCATAATATTGCGGTGGAAAAACACGTACACACAATTTATTGATTTATTGTTAAAATTGTCACCATCATTACTATTATTTAGAAATATGAATATTAAAACTTGATACGTGTTTACTGGAGAGCATGTTTACTGACCTACGATTGTGTACATTATTGAACAGGGAATGCTGTGGTATAAAAACTGATTGTGTGTAAGAGTTTGCCTTCAATCCATGTATACAATTTTAGTATGAAACATTATAGCACCCTTTTCATTTTTGATGTTTTATGCCTTTTTATGATTTACAAAATGCATCGCATCGAATATCGCATCTTATTTAAAAAAAAGGAGAAAGAGAAAACCTTTAATTTAGAAGCAAAAGAAATAGAGACGAACATGCTTAAAACAGAAACGTTATTCGTCTAAGCATTTTGTCCAAATATTAATAATTCTAACATCTTAAGTCTGTTAACTGTTATGGGCTATTCATGTTTTATATTAATATCTTAAGAGTATAGAATTAATGTGTATAACAACAATTCCAATCGATACAATATAATGATTCAAATCGGACATTTCTAAACAATGTACATCATTTCTTCCAGAATTGACCGATCGTTGGCCCGCCCACTTACTCCTTTGGCCTCTCCCACTGACCCCAACAGGATTTTTAAAGGCGTAATTTTGCAAAATTCATGGCCATTAGCATGAAACAAAATGAGAATAGTTAGTTAGTTGGATAAGCTGTAGTTACTATGTTTAAGGCGTCAAACCAACAATAAAGGTTACCAAAATGGCAGCCAATGTCGAAGTTCAAAACTCATTTCTGATCTAAATGAATCATTTCTTTGGTCGACTGGTTATTTGATCGACAGCCGCCCTTGGTCAATTCCTAGTGAAGATGATATGGTATAAGGATGTTACATTATTAAGTCCTCCAAAGATGCTAAAACAGACACTTATATTTAGGCACTTTCCATTTTAGGTATAAACCGAATGTTTCTTGTTTTTCTTGTGTATGAAACTAAAAACATAATCACTTTGCATGAGGTCGGGATGATTCAAATCATAGTACGCTTAGGGTTTCATAGCTTCATGAAATGTAACACGACTTTATTTCTGATAGTGTAATATACACCTTCAAATGATCGAAGTTCTTACCAATCTGAAACAGTTGTTTTATGGAATGACTTTGCACGAGAAATTTCAAAATAGTTGAATACTTAATGTTATTTCCATTTAGGTACAAAAGGAATTTTCCAGCCAATAAAAATGCACTAATAGACGAAATTTGAATATTACCATAAATCATTGTTTTGACTTGTAAGTATGTAGCATAAAAGCCGACATAAAAGTCCAAGATTTCAGCATTTTAATAAAATAAAAAAAGAAGCAGCGATGTCATAACTGTTGTTTTGAAAACGATCGCTTCTTCAGGCTAAATGAAAATGAACAAAACCAAGCGTGTACGAAAGAGTACAAACAATTGATGATTTTCTTGATTTCTCGATATAGTGCAGTTTGACAGTATTTCTGTTTTTATCTGACATATAAGTTATTCAAATTGTACGCTTCAACACCTTCCCTATATATCGATTTTGAAGTTATACACTTAACCTTAAGCACTTTATGTACACTCGATAGAAGACCAGGGTAATATGTGCGTCTCCTTCACAGCTTTTGACCAGATTTAAATGGAATTTCATGCTTATTACGCAAATGCAGAGCGACATGTAGATGGTTTAATTCGTATTTTTGGTTCAAGTATTTCTCCAATACTGTTTTAAACCCTATATTGTAGGTACTCATTTAAATCGACTCTACGAGACGATTCAAATGAGCACCCACAACATATGGTTTCGTTGAAAAATAAGGATTTAATAATGCTGTTAACCCCTCATATCTAGACCTCTGAAATCTAATACCTCTATGTAGATATTTGGAATAAATGGTCGAAACTTTCAGAAAAACGTTCCGCTATGTTCAGTCTCTGGAACGTTTTGCATCAATTAATAAAATGCGAACTGTCCACTGATATTCGCCACTCTTCACTGAAAGACGAATTCAACTTTTCTCTGGTTGCTTTTTCTCTCTCTGCCTCTGTGTTAAATATATTTCTTTTCATGAAAGTTAACTTCTCCTATCTTCGGCCACGAAGTATTTTATGATTAAGAGGAAACAAATCTGACATTCATTTATATTTTGTTATATTTCTACGGTTACAGTTTTTTTCCACCAGTCGCTGAAGGGTAAAGGTTAAAAATCGGTAGTTTGCGCTACGATCAAAAGTTCGGCAAATAAGTGTTCATTAATCACTGTATTTCTACAGGGAGAAAAAGCAACCGATTTGACAATTGTAAAACGAGCATTATCACTCAAGTTTGAAATTTTCTCTCCTCCACTAGAATAAAACGAATTCACTTTTTTCCACTTTGCTTTGTTGTAGCGACAAAAATATTAGAATAAACAAGCTTGCTTTACTTTTTTGGCTTCTCGACTACAATGTTCTTGTATGCTTTATATGACGGGAGAAACATTTGGTAGACTTACAAGTACAAGCAATCCATAGTTTCGAATCAATACCGTGGAGCTAACCCAGAATTTAAGCAATTTTAAGTTTAAAATTAATTAATTTATGTAATAGTTAAAACGTTTTGTTGTTAAATTTGACGGATCGAAATGGTCGATCAATAAATCAATAGACCAATGATATCATAATTACTTTAGACCGAACTTGAATGTTCACCTTTAAGATTTCTTCGTGAAACCTCTACTAGAATTTCATTTCATTAGCAAAGAGTCGTCATGAAAATGAAAGAACGGAATGAAACAAAGTATACTTTAAGTTTAGACGAAAAAAAAAAAAAAAAAAAAACGAACACGAAAAACAAAGAAGAAAAAAAAAAGTTAACATCAGCAATAGAGATAGTTTGGGAGTTCTATGAAGTCGTAGTTGGCGAATCCCAACATAACATCAATTTAAAAACGATGTTGATGCACAGACGAGCCGCGGTTACATTAGCGCGTTACTATGCTCAAGGGCGTGTAACTAAAATCCAATAATCGGCTAAGATAAAATCCATGACCTTGCAGAGAGAGAGAGAGAGAGAGAGAGAGAGAGAGAGAGAGAGAGAGAGAG